>JAJOZX010000120.1:257500-372500 GCA_023014485.1 Bathynomus jamesi
TCAAGACTCAGTTGGAGTGTTCAGGTCATATTATGTATCAGGCCTACACAAATAAGTGTTTTCAAAACCATGGACGTCACGAAGGTTCAATTATGGAAACACCCCTTTCTAAAATCTTGGGCACGCCCCTGAATTGGACGCTTGGAGGTGAAAATGATTCAAGTGCATTTTTTACCAGTTTTTGTCTTTTGCAAAAAAATGACTCAAGTACTTGAATCTGCACTCACTTTGTGGGAAGAAGAAACCCGTGAGTTGAGGTGACTCAAGTACTTGGATAACTTGGAGTTTTAGCGTTCTGAATGCACTTGAATCACTTCTACTTCCAAGCGTCCAGTTTTAATCTTATTTCAAGTTCCCAGCTTGGATTTAGATCAGTCGAATCTCTTAGGCTTTTTAGTGTTTGTAACTGATCAAGTATATGATGGACATGATGTAGATGTTATTTGGATTTTGGTAAGGCTTGACAAGGTTCCGCATAGGAGACTTCAATATAAATCAAAAGCTCATCAAATATCGGGGTTAGTCATAAATTGGTTAGAAGAACGGTTACAAGACAGAGAACAGAGGGTAATTTTACTGTAGATGGTCATGAATCAGGGTGGCAAAGAGTGAAAAGTGGGGTACCAAAAGAATCAGTGTTTGGTCCATTAGTCTTTATTTTGTATCTAAAAGATTTAGAGAAGGGAGTAGTAAGATATCTAAATTTGTAGATAATGCAAAAGTAGTTTGCCCAGTTACAAATACAGAAAATTTTTATAAACTCCAAAAAGATCTTGATAGTTTAACTGCCTGCGTTCTCCATTTTGGCAGAAATAATGAAAACTTTAGTTATGAGATGGAAGTAAACTGGTTAGAGGGTGTCTCTCATGAAAAAGATCTTGGCATTATAGTTAGTAGTGATCTAGTGTTTTCTAAGCAGTGCTTAGAAAAAAGAAATAAGGCAAATAAAAAGCTAGGTATTATTAAGAGGAATGTTAGTTACAAAAGTGAGGAAGTCATCTTGAGATTGTATAATTCTTTTGTTAGGCCTCACTTAGAATATTGCATTCAAGCTTGGTCACGTCACCATAGATATGCTTGAAGATTTGCAACGTAGGATCACCAAAGTTAAAAAGAAGGTTAGAATACTGAAGGTTAAGGAGGTTAAAATACAGTGAAGGCTTAAAGGAACTGGACGTGTATAGTTTTGAAAGATCGTTGTTTAAGGGGAGATATGTTGCAGTTGTTCAAAATGTTTTCAGATTTAGATATTTTAGATGTAACTTTTTCTTACTGGAGTCTGCCAGAAGAACTCGAGGGCATAATGGGAAAAAATAGAAAACAGATTGGTAGATTGAATTTACGAAAATACGATTTGAGTCATATAGTAGTATTGTAGATCTTTGGAATAACTTGCCATATGATGTAGCAGATAATTTTAAGAAACAAATAGACGTTTTCTTGAACGAAAGAAACAGTTTGTAAATTGTAAAATTAATGTGTATATCACCTAAGACTTAGGTAATGGAGGCTACGTTAGTAGTTTTGTAAATAGTTTAGTGATAATTAGTTAACCTGAAATTGATATTTTACAAAATTTTATAATAAAATATAGTTTTAGATCATTTATCTGATGTGGATAACCTCACTAGGCCTGAGTGGCTTCATGTTGTCCAAATGCAATGTAATATAACACGACAATGGCTACGACGTAAGCCAAATGCACTACTACTACTACTACTACTACTATAATAATATTAATAATAATAGTAACGTATCCTATACCAATAAGAGCAAAACATATTTTATATATTTTGATGTAAAATTTTTATTTTTAAATTAATTTGTATTGAACTTTGAAAAAGGAAGTAAGAAAAGGTGGTGCAATATTTTCATCCGCGCCCATACAAAAGCGGAATATTTTCTGTATCTAATGCAGATCTAAAGCCAGTGTATTTGCTTTACATGCAATCTTCATCAAGACTTACGATTTTTAAGTGAAGCATTTTAAATTTTTAGCCAAATTTTATCTCTTCACTTTTTGGGAAAGATAAATTTTGGGATTAGTAAACGAAAAGATTTTTTAGCAAAACATAAAACTGAAGATGAGATTGAGGGCATAGATTAAGGAAGATGTATTCTGATGAATAAATTTAATATGAGCAAAATTTCGGTATATGAAGAACATGAAGGAGAAGGAACGGGAAATGACTAATTTATCAAACATGTACACAAAGTACCTAAAAAAAATTATATATACTCTACGGCTTTCACATATATATATATTATATATATATATATATATATATATATATATATATAGGGTGCCACTTATTTGGGGTGTTTTTCATTTTTGGGAATTTCTATCAGGACGGGCGCATTTCTGGTGTCATTCCGTCTAAAAACATTGTGTGTAAAATATGTTTGAAATAAAATAATAATTAGAACTGCCTCAACGAGGTCAAGTTTATACTT
Organism: Bathynomus jamesi; assembly: GCA_023014485.1. Classification (NCBI taxonomy): domain Eukaryota; kingdom Metazoa; phylum Arthropoda; class Malacostraca; order Isopoda; family Cirolanidae; genus Bathynomus; species Bathynomus jamesi. The sequence goes on from JAJOZX010000120.1 coordinate 259,955, forward strand.
TTTGTCGAAAAGTACTCATGGCGTTCTGTTATCATGTCAGTTTTCGTTTCGATAGCTGCTGTAGTTTCTGAGTTGAAAAATGATAACAGACAGACAGACGGACGGTCAGAGTCGTTGGTTTAGTCTTCCGCACTGGTGTACAGAAGACTAAAATGAGGTATTATACAGGGTATAACACGAGTTTATCCAAATATTGATACAGGCGAAAGAACATGTTATTCTAAGTAGAAAATGGGTTGGGACGAGTTTTGCCAACACTAACAGTGTTTCATTCTCTTTTTCAGTGAGTTCTGAAACGACGTGATGGCTTCGGCAACAAGATCTAAAACAGCAGTCTATCTCCTGGGACCGTGGACCACAGCATCACAGGAAGCATGCTGCCTACGGGAAAGCAGGCGCTTCAGTACTTTTTCCACCTTCACCTTGACGTCAAGAAGCCGATCAAGGAAGCAGCCGCTGAGACAGTGACCGCAGTCAAGGAATTCTGGGAGCGGTCCCGTATTCCTACGCAGAAAGACCAACGCGCAAGGGACAAGGTTCTCCGAATGTACGAGAAGTGGCGGGCTCTGAACAAGAACTCGAAACGGCGCACTGTGACCCAAATCAGGAACGAGGCCGAGTTCCTCTCATCCCTTGACCGCCTCTTCGACATCGCACACGAACAGGCGATGTCGATGATCACAATCGAAGAGGACAGGGAGTTCCTGACGGGACAAAGGGCCGAGGTGCGGCGCGGCCGCATCTCCTCCACACGTGACATGACGCTGCACACTGAGGAGGCGTGCGAGGAGACAGGAAGCGGAAAGGAGCCGCCGGCAAGAAGATGAAAGGGCGAACAGAGAGAGCCGAGAAGAACTCGTCGAACTGGCATCGAGCTCCAGCTCAGGTGCAAGCAGCCCGACTCGGTCACCGACACGGCGTCGTCGCCGAGAAGAAGAGGAAGAGCTCTCTCTCCCGGGCCCGTCCACGTCGAATGCAGAAGCATCTACGACCCCTTTACCACCCAAGCGATTCCGCGCGTCGAAAAAGATGATCACCCCTGATCTCTCCGCAGCGATGGATCGGACGAAACTTACCGACCGAGAAGGTGTTTTTTTGCTGTCGGCGGCTGCGAGGAGCTTGGGCCACGACCCTGAGGAGCTGGTCTTGAACCGCGAATCCTCCCGCCGCGACCGAGCAAAGTTCCGTGCTATGGCAGCAGCGAAATGAAGGCAGCCTTCCATCCTACTGTGCCGCTGACCGTTCACTGGGACGGGAAAATCGTACCAGCGGCTGACGGAGGCCCTGCTGAAGATCGCCTTCCAGTTCTGGTGTCTGGGGAGAACGTCGACAAGCTTCTGGCTGTGCCCAGCCTCCCCGACGGCACCGGCCGCGCCATGGCGGAAGCCGTCCTCTCTGCCCTCGAGGATTGGGACATCAAGGGACGGATCTGTGCCCTCTCTTTTGACCCACCGCCTCAAACACAGGACTCTCAGGAGGAGCTTGCTATATCATTGAGCAGAAACTCGAGAAGACAGTGCTTCATTTGGCTTGCCGCCACCACATCCACGAACTGGTGTGCGAGAAGGCATTCACGGCGTGCCTCGGTCCCTCTACTGGTCCTGACATCCTCCTGTTCAAACGATTCGCCGCCCAGTGGGACTTCATCGATCAAACCAAAGCGAAGCCCTTCGAGGATGGAACCATGCCGCAGCACCTGAAGGACGCCCGCGACGACCTGCTGATCGAATTCAGCCGCCTCCTCGACGGTCAACATCCACGTGATGACTACAGGGAACTTCTGGAGCTCTCTGTAATTGTGCTGGGCGGTCCGAACAAGCGAGGTGCCCGGTTCGCTCGTCCCGGCGCCTTCCATCGCGCGCGCTGGATGGCAAAAGTCATCTATGCCATCAAACTGTTCCTGTTCCGGGAACAGTTTCAGATGTCGTCAGGCGAAGCGGCTGGAATCCGGCGATTCACCATCTTCGCCGTGTCCATCTACGTGACGGCCTGGTACAAAGCGCCGCTCCCGGCAACGGCCCCAGCCGCGGACCTCGCGCTGCTCAAGGCCCTCGTCTATTATCCGGACTCAGCGGTGGCCAAGGCGACGGCGACAGTCTTCGCCAGGCACCTATGGTACTTGAGCGAGCGCCTCGTCACCCTGGCCATCTTCGACGAGGGTATCGACTTGGCGACAAAGCGGGAGATGATTAAAGCGATGGAAGAAGAGGAAGGATCGGAGGATCCCCCGCGGCGTATCAATGTGGACCTGTCCACCGCCTCAATCGCCAACAATACATTGGCCAAGTTCACAACGACTACATCAAAGGAGTTCTTCAAGGTTCTGGACATCAGCACCGCCTTCCTGCTCAAGGATCCGGAGGAGTGGCGGACGGACCCAGCCTTCATCGCCGCATCCCGCCGAGTCCAGGCCCTTCAAGTTGTCAATGACTTCGCGGAGCGCGGGGTGGCGTTGATGCAGTCTTTCAACCTGGCCCTTACCAAGAGTGAAGACCAAAGGCAGTTCCTCTTACAAGTGGTCGAGAAGCACCGCTGTGACTTCCCAACCGCCCGCAAGTCCACCGTGACCTCTGCAAAGTAGGCAACAATGAGAGGGAGATGGGCGCCCATGATACCCCCCCCCCCTTGAGGGGCTAATACTCGAGTTGAGGGGGACCTAGAGTTGAAAGTATGAAGTCCAGTTATATGTTTTAGGTCAAGATTAGTAGCTTGAACAAACTAGAATTGATATTTTATTTGCTAGAGGCATAGAACATCATGATCTAAATTTCTACTTTTCGAGAAAATATACAAACTTTGACCGTATTGAGGCAGTTCTAAATATTGTTTTATTTCAAAAATATTTTACACACGATATATTTTGACAAAATGGAACTAGAAACGCGCCCGTCCCGATAAAAATTCAAACTTTCGAAAATAAGTGTCACCCTAATATATATATATATATATATATATATATATATTATATATATATATATATATATATCTATACTGTATGTATGTGTGTGTGTGTGTGTGTGTAAATTATTTTACGAAAGTAACACGTGAATAAATTTATGATGAAAATAACTACGAAGGAAAAAGAAAACACGAAATAGTGCTCAAGCGCTTTCGTCCAATGACATCCTCAGGAACCAGTGTTCCCAGTGGACCAAAAAAAAATGTATCCCAAACAGGGCCAAAACGTACCAAAAGACATAAAAAGTATTCATTCTATTTTATGTATATATTTTTTTCATTTAATATGACAAGCATATAAAAAATATATTTATGACAGTAAATAAGCAATAATAATAATAATGTTTATTTCATACACAGGCGTGCCTGGTACATATCAAAAGCACAATTATATATACAAATAAAATAACCTTATTCATTAAAACAGATACAGAGGCACAAGTACAAAAAAGCTCAACTATGGTATAGAGCAGCATTTCTTAACCTGGGAGAAATTTCCCCCAGGGGTAGAATTTCAGGAATCCAGGGGGGATTTACGGCAGAATTTTGTTTGGTGATTATGTAATTAGTGTGCATTATAAGTGTGCTAATGTTATTAAATTTTGTCTTCGAGGCTACTTTTTTACGTATCCTAATGGAGGAGGAAATCGGGTAGGGCGAACTGGGGGAAATGACATAAAAAAGGTTAAGAACCGCTGGTATAGAGACATGCAAAAATTAGATCACCGATGTTGGCATTTGAACCATTCTGGCCAAGTGGGCATGCAAACCATATTTGATATCACCAGCTGTACAGTTGTCACAGTCCATCTGCACCAAGTTATATTTACGCCGAATGTTCATACGGTTCACCATAATATAACCACAAAATCGCTAAATTGGCAACTCTGACTGGCCGACACGTTGGATGGCTGGAGGACTGGAGCTCTAAGCCAGGGCGAATACCGGTACCGAACGTGTACGGTCTGGCGACCGGCAGTGGTGAAGACTTACCAATCATAAACGCATTTCTTAACTGTAGTAAAATGTACGAAAATGGTTAAAATAAGTTAAAAAAGTGTCCCAAATCTGAAAATTTACCCATTTCATATCATTTAGGTCAGCGGCGTAAGATAGTAAATACTATCACTATCAAAAAGTATCCAAATGATACTTTCGTATTGTAACACCACGCACGCTGGATGGCGAAAAGCTCCGGGAGCTCGGAATCGTATTCCCCTTTCCGGACGATCTCCGAAGCAGATGATGACAAGTTCCAAAAATTCTTGGTAGTCGTCACGCGGTTGAGAGGGACCAGAGAGTAGATTTCGCGCGAATTCCAGGGCTTTATTCTTCCATTCAAAGATGACATCACACGCGTCAATGGGAATGAGGCTAGTTTGGTAATTTGCTTGATCGATGGAATTCCAATCCTTCTGGAATCTCTTGAAGATGAGCAAATCAGGACCACTGCTGGAACCAAAGAGCTCAGTAAAGATCACCTATAATAATCTCATGTACATGATGACGACAAGCCAGGTTCAACAGCTTCTTAAATCGTTTTTCCAAGAGAGTACATGCTCCTGTGTGGCCTCCTTTGTTGGAAACAGTTGTATCGAAATATATTCCGACGACGTAGTCCAGAAGATTCCAGTCCTGGAGGGTCTTGAATATTGCACCTGCCATGTCCTCTCTCGTGGCTCGCGGTATCTTAGGTACACCTAAGAGCTTGTCGATCCCCAGTCCTGATACAAGAATCGATAATCTGTCTGTTTTATTGTGCTTATATCCAGTCAACTCAGAGAGCAGTTTGCCGTCCCAGTAGACCACCAATGGAACCTCTGCCATAAAATGTATTCGAGAAGTTTGACTGAAGATTTGCATTTGCCGTTGGCGATCTCTCCGGAATTGACTCGTGGATATTGAAAATTCTTCGGGCGAGATTCTCAGACTTCTTCATGTGGACGCAGGGAAAAAGGTTGCATTCCGATCTGAGATATTAATCCGGTCCATTGCTGCTACTTCGGGAGAGATGACTTTAATTTTCTTGCAAGAGGTCGATGGATTGATCTTGGCACCGTATGTATCATTTGAGTCATTATTTGTCGACGACGAGGATGATGGTAGTTAGACTGTCTTGTTGAGGGCCTCAAGCTCTATCTGCCCTGATTCTTTCCTCCTCATATCATCCATTTTTTTCTGCCGTGAACGTTTTACTTTCTCTGACAGTTTCTTATCCAATGTAGTCATTGCCATTATCCGTTTCGTCCTCTGATCTTCCAAGAAGCATAAATCTTCAGCAATTGTGATCCGCTCCACAGCATCTTGGGCTGGTATATCAAATAATGTTTCAGTGTCATTGCTGAATGATTCCTTCTTTTTACCATTCCCGGATTATTCTTTTTATGTTTACTCTTCTTCAAATTCACGTATGTGGCATAGAGTTTCTCCAGTTTAGTAATCGCGTGATCTTTCCTCATGGTTGGGATTCCACCACTTTCCCACGTCTCTATGAGTTCTTCCACCACTGCGTGGGCAGCTTCCCTGATAGAAAGGGTCGGTTTTCTGATTCGCACATGATGGAAACTGCAAAACCGACCGTTTGGTTGGAAAATATTGTTTTTGAAATTCCTCTAGTGGTTGCCCTATCAGCCAAATCTCGGCTTTCTTCTGAGTCGTCATAAGTGAACATAAACTTTTCGATCTAATTTTAACAATTTCTGCAAAATAGAAAACAATAATATTAAAATGAAAACGAAATGAAAATAATACATAATACAATAAATAATAGAGTATGGTTTTGGCTACCACACATTTTCATACCGTTAACCCAATCACGAGGATAAAGGAAATTAAAATAAGAAAATCAAGAATTAAATGATAGACTAAGGAATAGAGAGAAAAACAAAGTTAAGTTGCGGTTATTCTCTTGAAGGGGGTACGAATGGTTGAGGAAGGTATAAACCATTGTACTTTCAACACAAGTCTTAATAATAGGACCATATAAGTTATCTGAAGTGCACCACCCATAGTGCACAAGTTGAAGAAGCGAAGAGTGAAAGATATAAATATTTCAACTCATTTCGCCACCGCTAATTATTTTTCGATCGACACAATTTTTTGCCTGTGGTAATATCTACCGCATACGAACAAATTTCAGTGGTGGGAGCAAAGAATATTGAAAGTTTATTTTTATGGCCCACCCTAAATATACATATACTGTATATGGAACTGGGTATAAATAGACATTTTTGTGAAACATCCTGTTATAATGCTAGGCTCGTTAGAAGGAAGAAGTCGTTCGAATGAGATAAATTTCGTTTTTAATGTTTCACATTTATCTACACAAAAAAAGTCATGTGGCAGTTCAATGGTTTTTACTTGAAAATATTTACCTTTTAATTACTTTTGCAAAAAATAGATTGGCACCGAAATGCTGACAAAGTGACAATAAAACTAGTCTAGAAATTTAATCAGTCGCGTGTGCAACACCTTAATCAGTTTATGAAAATGAAAATTAAAATGAAAAGGTTTATTAGCAGACTATAGTCCATATGACAAATATTATTAATACAATGACAGTTCACATACTAAGGATAGAAATATATACAATTGTTAAAAATAATACTGTCATGTCGAAGTTAAGTGGAGCTGCAGACAGACGTTTTCGTACCAAGAATTATTACAGTTTAATAATAATAATAATAATAATAATAATAATAATAATATAATGATAATAATAATAATAATAATAATAATATCAGCTTCATATTCTAAGTATGTTTTTAATCTGCTTCTAATTTTCTGAACGTTTAAGGAAATTAGAGGGACAGAGGGTTGACAAAAGTAAATAGACACCACGGTGATTGTCCTCAAGAACGAATGACAAAGCTCATCAATGGAATGCCAGAACGTGTTTCAACTTTACAGAATGCAAAGGGAAAAGCAGCACTATTCCAAATACATTGATTCAATAATGTGTTATTATTTGTAAACTTCTATTAATTATCAAATCAAAAACGAGGGGAAAACCGAAGGTGTCTATTTACTTTTGTCAACCTTCCATTCAAATAATACTAATATAAATACTGTCAGTAATACTAGTGATGATAATATGATTAATAATTATCATTATTATATACTTGGAAGTTTTAATTGAAAGGAAACAAGTGTGTTTTTTACTTAACTTTAAATAGAGGGGAAGCCAGAGTGATCCCTCTCAAACCCGAAAAATCCTGATGTAATCCTCACTCGGACCCATGTTACTCGGAGGGGGGGAGAATATGGTCAGTTCTCTTCCCTAAAATAGGGTCCATTTGCGTATGTATGCTAACTATTTACAGATCACATTGGGTTGCGTGCAATTTGGTAGCAAATACGCGCTTACCCCGCATTGGCGTCACGTACATAGAAATTGTTTCTGGATATTCGTCATAAGAATTTAGTTATTGAAAAATGTAACTAGTTCAAAAGTGCATAATAATAATAAAAATAATAATAATCACTGAGGAGGGACAGAAAATTGACACAGCACTCCGGTCAACTTAGCAATACGACAATACGACCAATTGCACTAAGTTCTGTATTATTACCAGCATCATTGAGGTTCGAACCCCCGACCTCATTGTCTTCTCTATTGTCTCTCATTATCTTCAGTTCTCTTTTGGTTGACTGGGTGGTTCTTATACATATAAGAACCACCCAATCAACCAAAATTTGGGGGTCTCACCCCCTCATTTTTTTCCTATTAATATAAAACGTGTACCAAAGAAGTTTTATTAAAATCAATTAATATTTAGGGGGCCTCATAACCAACCATCCCTACTAGGCCAAATTTACTACTTTCAGTCCTAAAATGTTTAGTTCAATTCAGTTTCTACTTAATCAGTAGTCAATGTCTATTTTATGATAGTTTATGCTGTTCTTTAACTGCTGTTATTTGCCCTTATAATGGAACGCTAATAAAAAATGCGTGTATTTATGTTTCAATAATTAACTAAATTTGAGGCCTTGTGCGGGACCAATAAGAAGATTTATAATTACTTGAGATTTTGCACATTTTGTTTTTTTGTCAAATGGAATATATTAGGCGGTGAGACGGTGAAATTTGCAATTTCGAAAAATAAGGGCCACCTTAATATATATATATATATAATATAATATATATATTATATATATATATATATACAGGGTGGGGCACGGGAACCAAGTGTTTTTGGAATAATCAGGAAAAGATATTTATTTTTGTAAAGAAAATATATTGGTAGAACAACATTCGTAAGAACATAGCATTTCATGTCATAATAATCATGTACCGAAAATTATATCTGGCATATGATGTCCTTGGCCGTCGACGCATTGTTGAAGGCGTTTACGAAAATTGGCCTCCACTCTTCCCAGCAGGTCTCTGTTGATTTGGATGATTTGTTGACGGATCGCTTCCTTCAATGCATCTAATGTACGGGGCTTGTCCTCGTAGACACGTGACTTGAGGTACCCCATAGAAAGAAGTCACATGTGGACAAGTCAGGGGACCGAGGGGGCCATGCAATGTCACCAAATCTCGAAATGAGATGGTTGGGAAACAGGGGGCGAAGAACAGCCATTGACGCTCTGGCGGGTGTGGGCGTGGCCCCATCTTGCTGAAACCACTAACAGTACGATTGCTGATTCCGAGTGCAGCTGAATGTCTCCGAGCAGAGCGGCCTGGGCTTTGCAACATCGCTTGTCTGACCTTTTCAACGTTCTCTGGAGTACGCACAGTGCGTTGCGGCCCCTTCGGTTTTGTTTTCATTATTGAGCCTCCTGTTCGAAGATTGTAACCCAACGTAAGATTGTGTCACGAGCGGGAACAGAGTCATTTCGATGAATGTTGAATCTGCGGCGAAACGCACGCTGAACTGCTGTCACTGACTCGCCACTCCTAACAAAATGATCATACGCGAACATGCGGTGTTCTAACGTCCACTGCTCCATGATGGCACCTGAAAGATAAAGGTGAGTGTTAGTTAAAGTTAAATGCTATGAACCCAGGAATGGAATGCTACCTACCGCACGCCCCTCCCATTCCTAATGGCCGATTACTAGCTATTCAAAAAACACTTGATTCCCGTGCCCCACCCTATATATATATATATATATATATATATAATAAATATATATCTTTTCTTTTGTTGTCTTTTGTTGAGTTTGAACGACGGTTCAGGATCGACCTGCGGTCGACCCCTTTGCAGCATACCGCCTCATTTGCGGGATTTGGTGAAGGAAGGAATTGCTCTCTGATCTTCTCCTGCCCTCGTAGCCAGCCACACATGGCTGGTTAGGGATTTTGCAGAAGAATCTGTCCAGCTGATTCTTGAAGTTATTCAGGTCGGTGTGTTTGAGATTCTTCACTTCTTTTGGTAGGACAGTGAAAAGCTTTGGGCCCCGTATTCTGAGGGTATTTTCCATCCTCGTTTTCATGGCCCCTTGTCCCACCGCAGCTGGGACCGTACAAAATCTGCCTCTTCTCTCATTCCAGTTTGTTTCTATTTCATTTCTGAGGTTAGGGACAAAGCCCTCAAGTATTTTCCATATGTATATTATTGTGTACCGCTCGCGCCTTCTTTCAAGAGAGTAGAGTTCCAGGGATTGTAGTTGAGACCACTAGTCTTCACCTTCCGTTTCCTCTATCTTAGACGTAAAAGTCCTTTGTATAGCTTCAATGCTCGCAGTCTCTTTTTCTATGTGGGCTTGTGAGTACTGAGCAATACTCAATTATTCGTAGGACTAGACTCTTCCATAATTTGAGCATGATGTTTGCTTTTCTGCTGCGGAAGCTCCTCCAGATGATTCCCATTATTTTTCTAGCCGTTGTGATTTTGATTTTATAGTGCTCTCTGAATTCTGCATCCGACGACATTATTACTCCAAGATCCCTGACTTGTGGATTTGGTGTTATCTGTTTGGCTTGCGGAGTTTTATACCCTTTTTTCTGTAGCTCTTTGTTATTGCCATATCTTAGAAGTTGGAATTTTTCTTCGTTGAACTTCATATTGTTGTCTTCTGCCCACTGGGATAATGTTTCATTGTCGTTTTGTAACTTTCTTATGTTATCTTCGTTCAATATTTCCTTACATATCTTTGTGTCATCTGTGAAGCATGATACAATACTGTCCTTAATATCTGCATCAATCTCTGCAATCATTATTATGAACAGCAAGGGAGCTAATACTGTCCCTTGTGGGACAGAGCTCACGACTTCCGAGACTTCCGATTTAACTCCGTTTACCATCACTCTTTGCATTCTTTGCGTCAAGAAATTAAATATCCACCTTCCTAGATTTCCAATAATTCCTGTATCCTTAAGTTTGTGTGCTATGATTCCATGGTCACATTTATCGAAGGCTTTAGCAAAGTCCGTATATATTACATCAATGTTTTGTCCTCGACATAATGTTCCTAATATTTTCTCCTGCTGGTCTAGTAGCTGTGACAGGCATGATCTTCCCGCCCTGAAGCCATGTTGATTTGGGTTGTATAAGTCTTTTTCTTGTAAGTAGTAGGTAGTTTTCCCTCTAATTATGCGTTCAAAATACTTTATAAGGTGAGAGGTGAGAGGCACTGGCCGATAATTTTGGGGCATTGCTCTGTTACTACCTTTAAATAGGGGGGCAATGTTCGCGTTCTTTGAGGGGAGTGGAATTTGTCCTGTGTCAAGTGATTTCCTCCATAGTAAGTATAGCGGTTTTGCAAAACTGTCTTTGCATTTCTTCAGAAATGTGACACTCCATGTGTCTGGCCCTGGCGCTGAATTGTCTCGCATCTGTGATAAGGCCGTAATTACATCTCCTTCCGTGGACTCGAAATCCATTAATAGGTTTGTGCCGGGATTTGTTCTTGGATGATCTGTATTAATGTTGAAAAACTCGTCTGGGTTTTCCACTTCCATCTCGGACTTAGGGGTGCTAAACACAGACTTAAATTGTTCCCTAAGCAGTTCACTTATTTCTTTCGGGTCATTTGTGTATTTGGCCTCCCCGTCTATCAACGGTCCAATACTCTCCTTACACTGCATTTTCCTTTTCGCAAACGTGTAGAAGTATTTTTGGTTTTTTTTTTATGTTTTTTGATACCTTGTTTTCCTCCTCGTTTGTCTTATGTATGAATGTTTGCTTTAGGTCCATTTCTATTTCGCCAAATTTCCTCTCTAGTTTGAGTCTCTTTGCATCAGTTCTCCATCTGTGGAGATGTTTTACGGTTTGTCTTTGTTGCCTGAATAAAGTCCTGATTTTCCTCTCGAGCTTGTTACATTTTCTTTCCTGTCTCTCTGGAATATGTTTTAGTATTACAGGTTTGGTTTCCGTCTCTATTATACATAGTATTTCTTGTGGAGTCTTCTCGTGTAGTAGCAATTCCCAATTTACCTCCTTTAAATCTTTATTTACGTTTTCCCAATTTACTTTCTTTGAATTTATGTTTAAGCCTTCAAATATTCCATCTGCCTCTCTAGGATGCGTTTTCGGACCTCTGGGTTATGGTCGGAGAACTTTGTGTGCGTTACTTTTTTATTTATTATTATCTCGTTATTTGTCCAGATTAAATTCAAACCTTCTCCTTTCTCGTGGCTTCACCGATTTCCTGGGTAAGGGCGTAATGTTCTTGAGTTCTGTCAGCTTTAGTAATGTTGCCATGAAACTTCTCAACATATATAACTTCGTCATTTTTCTTCCATGATATGAATAGAAAATTTAAATCTCCGAAAATTAGAATATTTGTTGCTGGAGTTTCAAGTAATTTTAATATGTTTTCTATTTCATTTGTAGCAAATTGCACTTTTTGTGGTGTTTGGTGGTCTGTAGATGTTCATAATGGTTAGGCTCAGTTCTTTGACTTCTAATATAATAACTTCAACTGCGCTGTTTGATTTCTTTACCCTCACTTCACATGTGTATGTGTTTTTCACGTAGATACAACACCCTCCTCCTCGTCTAGCCACTCTATCTGCTCTGTACATGTTGTAGTCCAGCAATGCTATTTCAGTTTTCTCGATACACTTTTCACAGCCTTTTTCGCACTTATGTAAGTGTGTTTCCGTAAGGCATATGATATCTATGCTGGTTTCCGTAGCTAAATTTTGCAAGTATTGTAATTTGCAGTCTGCATGGTTCATATAGAGGCCTTGTATATTTGTATATAATACATTTACCGGGTTTCTAAACTTCGTGTTCGATTTTCCTAAATGATGGTCGTTTCCTGGTCGATGTCGGTTCCTGTTTGGTGTTATTGGTGGGCCGCTGCATTTGGAAGTATTGGGGTTGCGGCCCGTAATACCACTGTGGTTGTTGTATTATTGGTGGGTGGGGTTGAATAGAAGGGTGATGTGCGTAATGTTGTGGTGCATATGTTTGCGGCGTTCTGTCTCTCCTTGTTAGAAGGGGAAGCTGAGCTTTTATCCTCATTTCTTCTAAAAAATATGTTTCATTACTCTTGCTATTACTTGACCAACAAAGACCCTAGGATCCACTCATGGCTGGTCTACCTAACTGTGTTCGTAATTGTGTATTGTGCATGTCCTCCGTGGTGGCGGAGGGGACCTACAATTTTGCGTGGGTTCCGAACCACAAAGCCTTAATTTTACTACCTTAAACTATACCCAATCTCTCAATATAGGCGTCTAATTGATTTTTAAACATGTTTATACACGTGCTACTAATTACTTCTCCCGGCAAACTAATCCAGCCATTTTCTATTCTATGCGTAAAAAAGTTTTTGGCAACTGCTGTCTCGAACCTTTTACTTGTCAACTTACACCCGTTATTGCTAGTCCTATTATATTGAGATATTTCGAAAAAGCTATCTCTGTCTACGTTATCGAACCCATTCATAATTTTGAAAACCTGAATTAGATTACCCCTTAGCCTCCTAGTCTCGAGTGTAGTTAATTTTAACTCCTTAAGCCTATCCTCGTATGACTTTGACCTAAGCGACGGAATCATCTTAGGTGCTTGTCTTTGAACTCTTTCGATTTTGTCTATACCTTTTCGCATATACGGATTCCAAAATTGGATCGCGTACTCCAAATGGGGTCTAACTAATGATTTATGAAGAGGAACTATAATATCGCGCGATTTGTACTCAAAATTCCGAGCTATAAAACCTAACACTTTGTTCGCTTTATTGACTGCTGCTGTACTTTGTTTCGCTACTTTTAAATCACCAGTGACTATAATTCCTAAATCTTTTTCCTGCTCTACGCTTGGTAACTCCTTCCCTGACATACTATACGCAAACCTACTGTATATGTAAAATTTTGCACTTATCGACGTTAAATCTCATTTGCCATGTGACAGACCAATCAACGATTTTATTCAGATCTTCCTGGATTTTACCTCCATCTTCGTCATTAATCGCCCTACCACCCAGCTTCGTGTCATCCGCAAACTTTGAAACTGTACTGACTATGCCGACATCTAAATCGTTAATATATATAATAAAAAGCAAGGGACCCAATACAGAACCCTGAGGAACGCCGCTCGCTACATTAGCCCAACACGACTCCGCTCCATCAACGACCACCCTCTGTTTCCTACTTCGCAACCACTCTTCTATCCAATTTATTACTACACTCCTGATTCCATGAGCCTTAGTTTTTTAATGAGCCTTTTGTGCGGTACGGTGTCAAACGCTTTTTGAAAATCTAAATACACTACATCAACCGCCCGATGACTATCGTAAACGTAAACCAGGCTTTGAAAAAATTCTAAAAGATTAGTTACGCAAGATTTGTTTCGCCTAAAACCGTGCTGCGTATTTCTAACTAAGTTATGCAATTCTAAGTGTTCGACTATACTATCCTTAATTATTGATTCCAGTAGCTTGCCTACAACAGATGTTAAACTGATTGGCCTATAATTTCCCGTCGCACCTTTATCGCCTTTCTTAAAGATAGGTGTTACATTTGCTAACTTGAAATTATCTGGTACGCACCCCTTAGAAATAGACTGCATTAAAAATCTTTGTTAGCGACACAACAATGCTTCTTTTTAATTCTTTAAGTTGTATGGGATATATGGAATCCGGCCCCGGTGATTTACGCATTTTCATTTTATCAATATAGCGCATTATCTCCCCTTCACTAACACAATATTATCCAAAATATTACCATTATCAAAAGGTATTATGTCTATGACCTTTGGGATATTCGTTACATCTTCTAGAGTAAAAACTAACGTAAAAAATTTGTTTAGCAAGGTAGCCATTTCCTTGTTTTCAGAAACTAGCTCTCCGTTAACATTTTCCAACGGCCCCAAGACACTTTTTGACTGGATTTCTATTGTTAATGTATTGAAAGAATCGCTTGGGGTTTTCTTTACCGTCACGAGCTACAGAGATTTCAAATTCACTCTTGGACTTTTTTATTACACTTTTCGCTTCACGCCTTAGAGATATGTAATTGTTTCGTAACCACAAATTATCTTTATCGCACTTATGTAGCCTATAAGCCCTATCTCTACTCTTTATAATGTCTCCTACTCTAGAAGTAAACCACAAGGGCTTGTTGTTTACTTTCGCACGCTTAATTTTGTACGATACACATTCTTCGTTTATAGTCCTAAATACTGTTTCAAACGATTCCCACATTAGTTTTGCGTTGGAGATCCCCATTGCGTTTTCCCAATTGACTTGTGACAATTCATTTCGAAATTTACAAAAGTCTGCGTGCTGGAAGTTAGGAATTTTAGTCGAGTTAATTGGTTTCGAGTGACTTACTGAGAGGACAAACTCTACCATATTGTGATCGCTATTGCTTAACGGTTCTATTACTTGAAGATCAGTAATTAGCCTATCATCCGTAGTTATTACTAAATCTAAAATACTGTCCAACCTCGTAGGTTCCCCAACCTTTTGAATAAGAAAGCTATCCTCGAGAAAATTAACTAAACGATTGCCTTCCGCGTCTCCCTACATTGTATCGTAATTCATGTTGGCGCAATTAAAGTCACCCATGACTAAAGCCTACTCACTACCTACTATTCTCTTTAGTTCACGATATAACGCTTCGTCCGTAACAGCTGTTTGATTAGGGGGCCTATATATAACCGCAACAACAAGTTTGAAATCGTTCAATTTAAGTTCTGCTGTATTCGAATCTATTGGTTCTGGAATTGTGTGCTTTACTTCTATAACGTTCGCAATATTATCTTTGATATACAACATAACACCGCCTCCTCGCCTACCTATTCTGTTTTTCACAAAGAGTCTATAACATCTAATTTGATACTCCCCTACAAAGTCACGTGTTTCAGTGCTAAGCCACGATTCATTTATCGCAATTAAATCATAGTCTTTACAAGCAATTAAAGAAAAAAATTCATTTATTTTATTTCGTAAGCTACGAGCATTTAAGGATAGAACCTTCAAATTGTTTGTAATTGCGACACCTTCGCGAGCGCAGGGGAAATTTGTGGAATTTACGCTGGGACCGTTCGAGTTACGGCAGCCTGAAAAGAAGAGACAGTATTATGAAATAGTCTTCCTAAACGCGCAGCTCCAACGTCATTAAGATGAAGTCCATCTCCGAGGAACAAGTCCCTCCTGCCGTAGAAACTGTTCCAAAAATTCGCAAAATGCACTCCTTCCTGTTGGCAAAGAGACTTTAGGTTATTGTTAATATAGGTCGCCTTGCTGTAGAAATCGTTACGTTGGATAATTCGAGGAAGTATACCTGTTAAAACAATCTTATTAGTTTTTTCCTTTAATCGCTCTAGTAAGTCCCTGTACCTAGCCAGCAGTTCTTCCGATCTAGAATTTAAAACGTTATTAGTACCGACATGAATAACATACGTTGTGTCCTCGGCGGTACCGTCTGTAAAATGGTCAACACTATTAGTTATATCCTCCACCCTTGCACCAGGGTAGCAGTAACGGCGCCTACGACGAGGGTTTCTCCCACAGAATTCCTCGAGCTGCCCTCGAACAATGGAATCGCCAACGAGTCGTATTTCCGGTTCATCAGCATCTTCGAAACCTAAAACAGAAAACTTATTGTTTGTTATTACTGGTAGACAGTCTTAGGTTTTCTCAATGGGGCTCCATTACGCACTCGAACGAAGGGTTGGGAACTAGGGGAAAGAGAGGGCTATTAGTACTATTTATATTATTAGTAGAAACTGAGGCAGGAGGGGTCGTAACTGGAGTCTCAAGGGATTCTAATTTTGCCGTCAGGAGCATCACGCTTTCTTCAAGCCTACTCTGGCCTCCCTCTCACGTTCTAACTCGTTCCTCAGCACTTCCATGCTTGAGCACCACCTGCAAACTAACTGTTCATTATTATTAGCCATTGTAAACGCGTAAGGCAAATTTCCCTTCACAGCGACTGCAAGTACTTGACGGGGGTGCCATGCTTTTAATTAGTTAACAAAAAACAAAAAACAAAAAAAAAAAACGAGCGTTTGGAAATTAATAAATTACAACGTAGGTCTACCGCGTTCTTGAAACAGAAAAAACAGGTTCTTGTAACACAAATTTATACTAAATGAATATAGAATTAAGCTACCGACAAAAGATCTGTAAAAGAAGAGTATTTAATACTTATCTGTCCGCGATTCGACCGACTTTTTTCCTTTTTTCACACGGTGTGTGACCACACTCTACCTGACCTCTCGAAGGAAGGAAAATGAACCTTATGACTCCACGTTTTCTGATAGATTTGAAAAACAAACAAGGCAAGCCACGTGCAGTAGCCTTGGTTTGATCAAATAATATAGTACTGAATAACGTCAATAAATGAAATATATTCGTTAATGAATGATTAGTAGCACGAAGTAATTTAGTTAAGAATGCACCGAACACTATTTTTTTTAAAACACTTCAACGAAAACCCTTATTCAATTGATAACACTGGAGACTCGATATATATATATATATATATATATATTTATATTATATATATATATAAATATAACCTTTGGTATATAACCTTTGGTTAGCTTCCGCCCAAATTATTCATTCTGACGAAGGTCAAGCTTTATACTCCACCTTAGACCTACAGTTTAACGTGGAATCCGAACCACGCCCCATCAGCAGCCCAGCGTCTTAACCACTAGGCCACCTAGGGTACCCATTTATCTACTAACCACTTTCTTTATTGTGTGGAAGGATGAACAGCTGGGTTTTTGCTGCGCGTCGGCTGCCGTCGGGTCTCGAACCCGGGCCGATGGATTCGTACTCAGCGACGCTAACCACTACACCTCCGAGCCGCTGCAAAAAAAAAGATATATATATATATATAATATATAATATATATATATATATATATATATATATATACACAGTATATACAAAAAATTCTAAAAATTCCTTGGATTTTACTTTAAAACTTAATAATATATGCATTGAAACCAACGATAGATTGATCAGTTTTGTCGTTTGTTCATTGTTTACAAAAGTGCCGATTGACGAAATGCTTGGCTTTCTCTACCGAGAATTACATAAGTATGACCTGCCACTACCTGCACACATCGTTTTGGAACTCATTAAACTTTGCATCAAAGACTGAAAATTCACTTTCAATAGTGAGTATTATCAACAGGTTTTTGATATTGCCATGGGTAATACCTTTTCGCCCCTTCTCTCCAATATTTATATGGAGTTTTTAGAAATTACTTACATTCCGAGAATCCTGGGGGTTAGCATCCCATGGTTGCGGTACGTCGACGATATTTTGTGTATCTGACCCATGAAGCGTGACCTGGATGACTTCCTCCTTCAGTTAAATGATCAGGTCCCCTCCATTAAGTTTACTTTAGAAGTGGAACAAGACAGCTCAATCCCGTTTTTGGATGTGCGTGTACCAAAGGGAAAGCCCAGGTTTTAAGTTTAGTATTTATCGGAAAAAAAAAAAAATTCTCCTACGTACACTTTTACTCCGGACATGACACCCCCATCAAGAAAGCCATATTTTCTTCAATGTTTCTCCGCGCTCTTAGGATCGCCAGACCGGAATACATGGATGCTGAATTAGAAAAAATCAACAGTATTGGAAGTGATTTGTGTTATCCACCTGCTTTTTTGGAATCTTGTCTTAACAAGGCAAAACGAACTTTCTATCGTGTGAATAATAACCCTCGCACTTTGTCGATAAATATTTTAGTACTTCCATTTTTCCCAGGCTTTTTTAGGCATTGCTAGCGTACTTAAACTCTTGAATATTAATGTAGTATTTTCATATGATAATATTGTGAAAAATATCATAGTAAAAAATAGCACTACCAATAATTCAGGCATTATCTATAAAACTGGTTGTAAACAATGTGATTCCTTTTACATTGGACAGACTGGAAAGGATTTGCACACACGTGTTAAAAAGCATCAATATTCCGTTAGAACGGGACAATCGTCCACTGCCCTTTTCGTCCATTTGTCACATTTATCCCACTGTATTGACTGGAATAATACTTCAATTTTGTTTCACTCAAGCAACATTGTTAAAAGAAATATTCTTGAGTCTGCCATTATTCATCTTACAAATAATTTTAACATTAGCCAAGGCCTTTTTTCGTTTGATCCTGTTGTTTTGAATTCGTTCCGAACGGATTTAGACAAGAGGGGCAAAGTGCTAAAATTTGTATGCTCCTCCTACAATTTTTATTTTTCTATTTTATTTCTATTTTTTGTTTTTATTTTTTTGTGACCTATATATAGTCTCGAACTTATTTATTTCAGTGTTCCTGAGGATGTCATTAGACGAAAGCGCTTGAGTATCATTCTGTTTCCTTTTTCCTTCGTGGTTATTTTCGTATATATATATATATATATATATATAACCTTTGGTTTGCTTCCGCCCGAATTGTTCATTTTTGACGAAGGTCAAACTTTTCACTCTACCTTAGACCTACAGTTTAACGTGCAATCAGAACCACGCCCCACCAGCAGCTCAGCGTCTTAACCACTAAGCCACCCAGCGTACCCATGTACCGTATATTGGGGCGTATAAGTCGGTATTTTAAGCTTAAAATTATGCCCCTAAAGTGGGGAATCGACTTATAGGCCCAGTCTAAAAATTAACCATCCACTTTCCATTTTAGGTTGTATTTAAAGACAGGTCTACCTGTCATAGGTCCTCAGTCCTGCATTAGTTCGCTTTTGGGCAACATCTGAATTGGATCCATATGACGAAGCAATTGCAAATGTATCTCAGGATGTATATATTGAACTTATGATGTCATATGATGATGATTATGATGATTATGAAGGATTTGATAACTAATTTTTACAAGGTTTTTACAAACTTTTACTTTTTTATGTTGGCAAGTTGGTGGTTGACTTAAACACCCAAAATAGGCTAAAATCTAAATCTGAAATTGAAAGTTAGGGGATCGACTAATCTGGACCGTAGACTTATACGTCCCAGTATACGGTATCTACCAACCCCTTTCTTTATTGTGTGGAAGGATGAACAGCTGGGTTTTGCTGCGCGCCGGCTGCCGTCACCGGGTCTCAATCCCGGGGCCGATTGATTCGTAGTCAACAACGCTAACCACTACACCACCGAGGCGCATTATATATATATATTATATATATATATATATATATATATAATTTATTTATTTATTTATTTATTTATTTCATTTTCTACTTTCATCACTGGGCTGCGTCGTGGCCAGTGTTGTAATATCGCTTCCCGTGAGTCAGTGAAATTAAGCGGCATTGGATCTGGGTAGTATTTGGATGGGAGATCGTCCTCTGCGTCCAGATTATGTAGCGACCCGTGGTTCGCATTCCATGTAAAACTGTAGGTCCCCTTTCACGATGGGTATGTGTTTCTTTAAACCAAAAAGTATAGGTTTTATTGTTATTCAAAACTAAATATTTTAGTAACCAGTCACTGAAATGATACACATTTTGAGTTTTTTCCCGGCAATTAAATGAAACTTATATAAACATATAGAAACATTTATAGAGACGAGGCATTTTGTAGTACCATTTATATTATTATTTCTGGTGGGACTTTAAAATACCGTCAGTCGTGAAAAGGTTAAATAGCCCCCATCACTACATTCGTACTTTCATTGAATAAAATTAAGTAATCTTGCATTTCGAAGACGTGGCGTTGGGAACTTGTATATTTATAACGGTAAAACACGAGCTATTCAGTTAGGTCTACTCACAATAATGTAATTGATACTCTTTTATCACAAATAAATATTCGGCATAAATTTATTCAGGCAATTTTAAAGGTAAACACGTAAAAATCAAACAAAGTACGTGAAGCATAAGAAAATATAAATAAGAATTTTGAGACGAGGCAACCATTCCAAACCTATATATATATATATATATATATATATATATATATATATATATATATATATATATATATATATATATATATATATATATATAAACCAAAGTGAGGCCCTCAGTAACAAAGGAAGGAAAACACTTGTGTTCGGTTCATAGGTCTTTGTAGAATGAGTTTGCCTTTGAAAATGGTGCCCCATCGCAATTCTGTTTAGCTCTTAATACGACATTTATTATCTTTTGAAATCTTTGTGGCAAATAAGAGAGTAAACATGTGCATTTCGTGTTGTTTTTACATAAGTAAAGCATTATCCCTCGGGTGTACCGGCGAGGTTGATGCAATACTGATGTAAGTTGTCAGTTTGCATAACTAACGATATAAACTGAATTTCTTGGGGGTTTGGATTTCCCATATATATATATATATAATTATATATATATATATATATATATATATATATATATATATATATATACAGTATATATATGTATATATTAACGAAAGATCGTAAAGTAACTATTATTAGAGAGATAAAACCATAAAAAGAAATTTCTACGTTTCAGCAGATACACGAGTCTCTTTTCTTGCTCTATAATACGATATCTATCATTGCAAAGAAATGATTATTATTTATTAAGTTTCCAATTTCTGTTCGTGAACGACTCATTAGTCGATAATTATGAAACTGAAAACGATTTTCAGATTTATTATCTCATGAAGAGGAAACTTGACATCTCTTCTCGAGTTCGTGATGGTTTGATTGTAATTCAATTCAGTGGAAAGTTTTTAATTCTGAATTCTCTGTTTATTTTTACTTTTTTCAATTATCTTTAAACCAATTATTCTTTGTATGGAATTTCATGAGGGATTTGAAAATGGGAGTGCTTTAACTGGTATCATTTATTTTTATAATTATTATTATTATTAGAGGAAAGTTAGTAAAGTTTTCTTTATAAAAACTTTAGAGTCCCATAAGTAGCTTATGATAAATATACAACATTTACCATATGTACAGAGTATCTATCGGCTGTAATTTTAAACATGTGATACTTTAAAAGGTTTGTATTTTTTTAACTGAAATAAAAGCATGAAATTTTTACAGTACTTTCTCTACACATGGGGAATTAGTTCTGTAGCGCAAAACATGCTCTATGCCTGGGGTCCTCAATCTTTCGGCCTTGAAGGGCAACTTAGGAATCTAATGAAACGCCATCGGCCACATTTAGTATATTTAATTTTTCATAAATTTAATTTATTCGAAAGAAAGAGAGAAAAAAAATAGGTTATAAAAAGCTTTTATGGCTTGTGTAATAAAAAACAAAACAAAACATGAAGCATTATTTCATGTTTTATTCCTAATTAATTACTTATATACTTTATATTGGAAGACATTGATTCACGAAGGTAGGTTGATTCAAAACAAAAATTCAACCGGAAGGAAGCATTTCTTAGTAGAGGATATTCCTCCTTGTCAACAAGATTCCAAAAGTTTTCATCTTTTGCATAGCTTTTCATTACAATATCATTTTGAATATTCACAATTTCAAGCTCAAGTTCTTCTATTTTAGCTTGGGAAACTTTTGCTAAGGAAGTTCCCATTTCAGAGCCGTCGACTTTTTATATCAGGAACTCCAGAAGTGGAGTAATTAAGTTGAGCTCTTGAAATCTTTCTGTCAATTCCTATGCAAGCTTTTCATGGTGACACATAAAAATTTGTGCATCAAATTATAAAATATTTTCATCAAGGTTTTTAATAGTTTTCAATAGATTCGGGAAGTGCGCAAGAGATTTTTTAGCCAAGTCGTTTTTCCACAAAGTTAGTTTATATTTGAATGAATTTACTGAACTAATTATTTCAGCAATGTGTTTACCTCTACCTTGTAGGTCCAGAGTTAAAGTGTTCAGCTTATGAATTGAACCTGCAAAAACCACTAAATCCATTAACCAAAACTGTTCATTTAGTTGATGATAATGTTCGCTTCTAGATTCCCCAAAAAATTGATTTCCGGCATGAGCTCTATAAATCTTGCAAGAATTTTACCTTTACTCAACCACCTTACTTGTGTGTGTAGTATAAGCTCTTTAAAGTCAACACCAACTTCTTCTAAAAGAGCTTTAAACAGTCCGTGTTGCAGGGCCGATGCACCAATAGAATTAACTCTTTTAGTTACTAAACTCATAACATATCAAAAGTCAATCACTTTAGAACACAGAGCTTCCTGATGTATAACGCAGTGGTAATTAATAAATGCAGGAAAGGAATTATCTTTTTTGCAGAGTCTATAAAATCATTATTTAAGTGAAACAAGTAAACATTGTAGTTGTTTGAATGAAAGTTGTATTGAAATGTTATAAATGTGGATTTGATTAATAACTTCAATATTAAATAACGCGCGAGGTAATGAAAGTCTTCATATAAAGTTAAGTGAATGACACCAGGCCAACGGGCCCTGTTATATGTTATTACATGGTAAGATCTCTCGTGTCAATGGAATTGTTCGCGGAGAGAGGTGATATGCGATTGAGGCATCGTGCCGAGAGTCTCTTATAACGAGGTCGAAGTGTGACATTCAGGGCAAAGGGAATGCCTTGAGTGAGTCTCACGATGTGACGTCATCTTGATCGTAGTTGTGTCGATAGAACAGCGGGCTTATTGTAAAGTAGAAATTGCGAAAGTATCTGAAGGCGTCTCTGTCGCTACACGTCTATTGATTCATCTAGTTGTATCGAATATTATTCACATTTTTGTAAGTCATTCATTAACTGAACTTAAATGGTCTGTGAAATGCATTCTATTCTCCTTGCTACGCTGCTATTAGACAAATATAAATCTTTTATGGACGAAATGATTGTTAGTTAATTATTAAAACCTTCAAAAAGCGATTCTGCAGCAGACAGCATTGCCTCCTTCACTAGCTCGCCATCTTCAAATGGCTTTTTCCTCTTGCAATCACATGGGCAACATCGTGGCATTTCTTAACTTTGTGGAATATTTCGTGAATAAAGACTGCTGAAGTGCCAGGTTCGATTTCAAGTTACTCAACTTTTTCATCTTCGTAACAGATTTGGTCGGATAATCATTCTCAAAGCCTTTGTAGTTAGTTTGAAAATGCCTTTCAAAATTGTATTTCTAGGGTATTGCTACAGTATAATGGAATGGCACAATAAACACAAATTTTCCTTTAATTTCTACAAAACAATACTGCTTCAGGGGCGGATTCAGACCGCTTTGACTGAGGCATGTGCATCAGTCAGATCGGTCTAGATCCGTCTCTGTGCTCTTTCCAATCACTATTAATTAAAATTATAATTCTTTTGTTTTTTACTTGGTCCACTCATATTTTATCAGACAAAAAGTAAGGGGTATAAACTTTCTAAATGAAGCAAACAAATATGCACGTAAATTATGGTTTCGAGAAGCTGAAAGACGAGGAGTTCGTTGTGAAAGGAAATTGAGGGGTAAACTAGATGCCAAAAGCAAGATGTATGTATTTAGTTGCCAAGCACTTTTTTTACAAATTTGTAACTTGTTTCTTTTGCACATAAAAACAAAGTAAATTACTAAAGACATTTTTCAGACAAACAATTTATTCCTGCACAAAACCCAGTAACAGTGTTTAAACAAATAGTGTACTTGAGTTTTCCGTATTTGGGGCACTACACTAGGGTTTTAACATTAGAAAAATATTAAGGGAAACACTGAGTAACTATTATCCTCAAATTGAATTTCGTTTGTACTTTGTTAATCGTTTTAAAAATCCTCATTTCTTAATTTTAAGGATAAATGTCCAGAGCAGACTAGGTCTCGTGTTATTTACAAATATATTTGCGATAGCTGTCAAGCATCGTACATTGGCACCACACAGCTCCAATTTACCCTCCGCGTGGATGAACACAGTGGGGTATCAACGAGAACTGGTCTTCCCTTGTCCAATCCTTCTCATTCAGCTATTAGATTGCATTCAGAAACAACCAAACATCCACTAAAGTCCAGTGTTTCCCAACCGGGGGCCATGGCACATTTGAAGGGGGCCACAGGAAAATGTTAATATTTAGAGGGGCCACAGACTCCATGAAGGGGGCCACAGGACTCAACCTATTGAAGCCTAAATTATAGTTAGGCCAATAGATAATTTTAATTTATGTAGTTGAATTACATTTTAAAAAATTATTAATACATATATTTTCCTTTTTTTTAGATATTTTATAATAGAATTTGAATTTATCTGTAAACAAATATTTTGCATCTTACAAGCTTATTGTGCGGCGCACTCCATTGTGCGCTTGATCGTTATGCGCCTGGCAGCGTTGTTGACTTGATAAAAATACTTCAGGTTGAAATCCTTACAGTCTGTTTACCACGTGGATCGTCGCTGTAGTGTGTAAGTAGCTCTTATTTGTTTACCCTAATATTGCGAAGTTGTAATAATTTTACTAGTTTTTTTAATTTATAATAGATTGCTATAAGTACAGTATTTCTTTTGATTATATTTTTTTATAATTAATACATAATATAAGTAAATAACTGCAAATTTTTGTTAGCCACTGTTTAGTTTTTGTTATGTTTATAGTCCTATGTGACAAATAATATTGTACCTGAATACAAATAGTTGTTTTAATATCCTTTATATATATTTGTTTTTGTAAAATAGAGTTAATCTGCATATTACCTACTGAAAATAATGCTTATGGGGGCCACAGGAAAAAATAAGGTTCCTAAGGGGGCCATAAGCCAAAACCGGTTGGGAACCACTGCACTAAACTATTAATAAAAGGAAACTCTCGCTAAATAATTATGGCAATGTTGTTAAGTTAGACATGTTTTAGTTCCATTAAGTTTTACTTATTTTGTTTTTATGAAAGTTTTTAAATTAAGTTTTTATTCCTTTTAGTTTTTATGAAAGATTTTAATTAATGTGTCCTTATAACAAGTTGTGTTGTATGTCTGTATCAAATAATTTTTGTAATTTTTTACATATTGTTAGAAACATTTAGATTAATTAATTATTTAGATGTCTTTATAATGTATTTTGTTCACGAAAAAAGAATCATTGACAAATATATATTGTTGAATGTTAGGCCTATAACATTTTGCTAAACCTTAATTTTAACTTGACGTCTCCAATTTCGATGCAATCGTGGCATTTTTTGACTTTGTGGAATGTTTCGTGAATAAAGACCAATGCAGTGCCAGGTTAGATTTTAAGTTACTAATCTTTTTCACCCTCATAACAGACTTGGTTGGATAATCATTCTCAAAGCTTTTATGGTTCGTTTGAAAATGCCTTTCAAAGTTTGTATTTCTTGGGTATTGCTATAATCGAATGGCACAATAAACACAAATTTTCTTTTAATTCCTACAAAACAATACTGTTTTTCCCATTTCACCACACTTTAGATATCGCTCTCATTTTACAAGTAAATAATGTAACAAGGTTGGGCTTAAAAATCTGAAAAATGTTATAGCTTAGAAAAAAAATTACAAAACAGTACTGATTTTTTCTTTACCGAGAAAGTAAACGATGCATAGTATCAAGAACTAATGTAGCAGTTTGCAGCTTACTTGGAGAATGACGAGAGGGAAGCTTTTACCGAACAAGACAGTGGGTGAAGAGAACAAGAAGAGAAGAAAAATACAGTGTAACAAAAATGAGGACGGAGACAAATTCAGATAAGAAAAACTCAAAGGGGTTCAGTCACAGCTTGAAAGTTCGAGAACCACTGCTGTAAAGTACATGATTGAAGACAAGTATCTAAGAGGATGGTGAACGCTTCTAGCACATGATGTATACACATTCCTAAAAGCTTTCAGATAAGTTGCACATCAACATCAGTTACACATTTTATCGTAAATTTTATGTAACAGTGAATTCATTGTACAACAACATTGTGACTTTTCAGCTTTAACATAATCAAAAACCTTTTCTGCTATTCCGCTCATTAATCTTTTGTTGTTAAAATAATAATATCTTTATCTGCTGTTTCGTCTCGTAATGAATCCATAATTTTTTGTGGTAAGATTTATTCCTCTTAACTGCGTAACTTAGGCATAACGTTCTTAACAATGAAAACTTCGAGACAAATATAACCTATAAAGCCCCATAACTCGACTAATGTACGAGTATAATACGCGTAGTTTAGCATATATTATTATACTTCATCGTAACGTTTTCAGCTTTAAAAAAGCAAAAACCTTTTCTGTTATTTCGCTCAGAAACCTAACGTAATGGATTCTTCCAAGTAAATATAACTTATAAAGTACCGTAACTCGAACAACACAAGATGCATAGCATAGCATATTATAAAACATATTTTAATGAAACTGAGGCAACTGCATAAACATGTGTTATGACATACATAAGACAAGAATAATGATGGTGGTTAAAAGAACGTATCAAAAGTATTTCTTAATATTCATTGCAGGGTACTATTTTTTTCAGAAATGAAGAAAAATAGAATTAAACAGATTAAGTATAAAGAGATAAATACATATTGAGTTTGGTTAATAGTATGTAAATAAATGAAGTTCTGAATTAAAATTTTTCCTTTACCTTTCGTCATATGTAGGTCATAATGCAACATCATATTTAACTTGTTAAACCTCTAAAACGGTTGAGAAGTAAATCGGAGGCAAAAATTATATAGCCTTAAACGTATTTTAAATGTGGGGACAAAAATGTGCGTTTGCTCTTTAGACACGAGTTTTAATTTCCAACTATATTTTTATAGTAATATATACCAATTAGTATTTTTCTGTTTTCTAAAAAATTTGTGTTCCTTGGCAAACTTTTATGAAGGTCCCATAATTATTTTTCGTTTTTATTATACATTTTGTTTTAATTATTATTTTGAATTATTTGTAAGTATTGTTTATTGTTTATTTTTATTCTTGTTTATTGTTTATGCGATGTACGATTATACATGTTCTTATTTACCGCTTTGTGGGTTTCAGTTTTTCTTCGAAAATATTGTCCGTTTCAAATACATATTCGTTACGAAGTTACGCATGCAAAAATTACACGAAAGTTACTAACAAAAAATAACGACGACGTTATGGGGTAAAGTTATGTTAAATATAACGGCAGAGTTACTGACAAAATATTACGGAATTGTTACATAATACGAATTACGCGTAAAGGTAATTACAGTGTAGGCCAAGATATTCAACACTTTTCTTTACCTTGCTTTGCACACCACCCAAAAGAATAACCTTTCGGCATAAAAATAAGACCCATACACTTGTTTCCACAGACCCACACATTTAATATATAATCAGCTCAGGAATTTATAAATATTTTAATTAGATGTAAGTAACTACTAAGTTAATCATATATAATATATATTGTGTGTGTCTGTGTGTGTGTGTGTGTGTGTGTGTGTGTTAGTTGATTTTGTGGCATTAGGCCCTATGACGGCACATTAGCGCAATTTTCATTAACAGTATCAAAATAACAAGTGCGGCATTTGTATGCGAGGTAAATACTTAAGATATTTTCATCTCATCTCTTGACTTCATCCTACGTGGTGTCTATTTTTGGCTTCCGTGTAAATTCTTCGTTTTCTCTCTCTCTCTCTCTCTCTCTCTCTCTTTTTCTCTTTCTTTTATATATATATATATATATATATATATATATATACAGTATATGGTGGCAAAATATATGTTGAACCAAATATATGTTGAACACCAGTTTTAAAGTAGAGTTCCAAGATCCTTGCTCTGTCGACGTTCGACCAGGTAAACACTTTTACCTAATCTTACGTAAGCGCTTGACAATCTGAAGTATAAAAAATAAAATATTAAATTTTACTTTGGACTCGGCATCAGTTTGTTTTGTGTCAGGGGATTTTGGCCACCCTGTATATATATATATATATAATATATATATATATATATATATTTTATGCGCCTCGGTTGTGTAGTGGTTAGCGTCGCTGACGACGAATCCATCGACCCCGGGATCGAGACCCGGTGACGGCAGGCGCCGCGCAGCAAAACCCAGCACACAATAAAGAAAGCGGTTGGTAGATAAATTGGTACCCTGGGTAGCCTATAAAACGGTGGACTGCTGGTGGGGCGTGGTTCGGATTCCACGTTAAACTGTAGGTCTAAGGTGGAGTGAAAAGCTTGACCTTGGTCAGAATGAACAATTTGGGCCGAAGCAAACCAAAGGTTTTATATATATATATATATATATATATATATATATATATATATTATTTCTTTCTCTTTTTCATTATATATTTATACATTAAATGTCAGCATAAGAACAGAGAGAGAGAGAGAGAAATTTATACTGAATAAACATCGCCATTACATGTTTCTGATTCAATTTTTATTTGTTTTCGCTCCTATTATTCTCTCCCGAAGAATCCTTATCAAGTGAAAACGTTCAACATTATCATTATATGTAACCCTTTCATGCATAAACATCATCTTTTATGAGCGTATTCCTCAGGATAATGAAGAATTAATCTTATATTGCAAATCTCTCCGAAACGTGTGTCACGCGAACTACTCATTTCAAATAGACTGAAATCCATATTTTCTTTTAAATTCACAGTTAAAATACTCAATATGACAAAACTGTTTATAAATTAGATAATCACTCATTATTGTTAAAGTCAATAGAAGGATTCACAAAATGAACCTAAATTTAGCATTTTTAAATATTTAGTTTCTTGATTTAGTTTATTCCTGTTGGGATTTCTTTAGAAAATACGTTGTTACAGAATCAGTTCAACGGGTTTGTGAAAAATAAATGGCTCATATTAGATTTTTCTTGAGTCTCTTGAATTTGTTTAATTAAATTACTCTATTAAGGGGAATGTACCCTAACCCTCCTGTTAAAAATATATCGTTTTCATCTTACGCCTAAAAAGTGAAACATTGAATCTAATTCTTTCACTCTCTTTACAAATTTGCCCAATGTCGCTCCAAACACTTCGTGTATAATAAAATAATAAATGAGAAAAAGCGATTATAAGAGTCCTTGAAACAAATATCGCAGAACAAATTAATGATGAAAATAGTTAAATATTTAAGTTTGTTGATTTCGAAGGAGGGTGGGTAAGGGGACGTAAATGTCAGTTGAGTTAATTAACTTTAAAATTAAGTCTAGTGAACGTTGCAATATTCTTTCTTTATGGATGAATTTTTTGAACAAAATTTGAGTTCTGAATAACGTTGAAGTTTTGTGTGAATTACATTCCAGGTGGGGTCCGTTCCTATTTCCATCCCGGGTCCGAAAGTTCAAATGTTCGAGTGGGAATTCTTAATTTGGGAAAGTTTCCTGATTTGGGAAAGGGTAAGTAAAAAAAGGGTGTAACGCAATTTCATGCGGGTATTTCCTTCACCAAACTATCATTTTTATTTAAATGAAATGAAGGTCACGGTTCATATTTTCAAAAGTGTTAATTCTATTTCTTCACCACTGCAGTGAACAAAATACATCAGTTTATTATCATTTCATTTACCAGTTAACTTTTTAAAGTTAAAGTTTACGCTGAATTTAATGTTCTCTTCAATTAACGGATAACATATTAAATATATATTATTTTTAGCACGCGATGATAAAAATACTTCAATCTACTTCGTAGTAACCAGATCATCAGCGGAATGTCTGTATCACTCTTTAAATGGTTTCCGTAGAAAAATTTAAACATATTTGTCAACATTTTACCAAAACAACCTTTGATGTAAAATTACAACTTACCATAAAAAATCTGATTCTTGCATAATGACGAATTGAGACTTTACATCAAAGGTTGTTGGCATGAAGTTGCTAAAAAGTTTGATGCAATTTTGCATTTATTTATTTTATTTTGTTTTTAACGTAAAACGAAGCCTTGATAATTACTGCGAATTAGTATAATTATACTTACTGCTGAATCTAGTCTGCTTTATACACATTTTAATGTAGCAATTCTCAGGGAAAATAGTAATTTCGGAGAAAAATTGGAAAATTAACTTTTAAGGTTATGGAATTTAACCAAAAATAAAAAGCTGATAATGGAAGTCGTTAACCCATTAACTTTGACCGACGTAATTTGATGTCATTCGTTCTTAATGGACTAATTCATTAAAGTGCTTCCGGGATTTAATTTAAGATTAAAACAATGGATGAATCTTAACCCTTTAACATGGGGCGTTAAACCTGAATTACATAAGTACTCCTGGATGCAGAATGACGTCTCGATGTTCGAAATCCCGCAATCGAAGAGCACTTTGTGGATCCGAGATTTACTTTTCCCCAGTTATCAAAAGTCAAAGAGGAAGGAAACACGACGGCTATTAAGGGTTTTAATTGAATTTAGGCAAGATGAAGTTTAGTCAGTTACAGTGAATCAAATGTTTCTTTTACACAGAACAGAGAAGTAATAATAAAAGTTTTATAGACAAAGAGTAGTCACTCCTGAAATATACAATTAATCAAGTTATACGATAAATATTGCTGGAGCCTACCGCCTTTCCTATCCTAGGTCAGAACTCACAGCCCAAATTTCCGAATAAGCCCAATTTCCTCAAAAGCTATATCTTTAACGAGCAGAATACGCCGCTGATTCAGCTCGGAGACCATTTCGGCGCAATCCGTGCCCGTCTGAAATCTGAGTGTCCAGGCTTCGGACCCATCCTTATATACGGCGGAAGCCAACTTTCTCTCGCGTCAGAAGCTCAGCGAAGTGCGTGAGACGCATGAGTGAATGAGGTTCTCAGGGCGAAAGCGTGTGTGGCTTGCGCGTGGGACATCCGACAGACCGAGGCTTCTCACGTGGACTTTACGTTCGCCATAGAACGTGAGAAATAATTGTGTCATCAGGGCGGCAAGCTGATAGGAAAACCTTATTTAGGAGAGTCCTGGTTCGAGAGTGGAATATCATCATAGACGGATGGGTTCTTCAATTTCTTGTTCATGTATAACAGTTCCGTCCATCCTTAAAAAAAAAAAAAAAAAAAAAAAAACGTACCAGGTTCGTATCGGAAGGTTGGGCTCAGTAAAGAGTACTTTCAGGACGCGGCATTAGTGCCACTGAAATCACGATAAATGTTTTGGGGGGATTATGGAGTATTCTCCAAAAATTGGATTTTAACAACTGTTACAATATGAAAATAAAAACCCACTCCCTGTAAAAGTTGTGATTTAGTATACGTGGGAGAAACTGGAAGAAATATTGAAACCCGTATTAAAGAACACAAATATGCCTTCAGAAGTTGTAATACTAATAATGCCATTTTTTACCACGCCAGCCAAAATAATCATGCTATAGATTGGGAATCAAGTAAGGTACTTTATAAATGTAATAATTATGTCAAAAGAAAAATAATAGAATCTGTGTGTATAGAAAAAGTAGATAATTTTAATTTGTGCAAAGGTACTTATAAGTTAGACCCTTTAATGAGATTCTTGGTCAAAAAATCCCTTACGGAGTCGTGGGAACGTGTTCGAACCTAAGTGTGAATTTCTTAAAGGTCTCTGGATTGTTTCCTTACTCGCTTTTAGTAAATGTAATAATGGAAGTAATAAATGTGGAAATAAATATAAATGCAACAGATGTAATAATAAATGTCATATTATAAATTTAATAATTAGGGTAAAGGTAATAATAATAAATGTTAAAAAATTGTAAATGCAATATTAAATGCAGTAATTATGTCAAAATATTAGAATCTGTATGTATAGAACAAGAAGATAGTTTTAATTTGTGGGAATGTACTTATAAGCGGACCCTGTAATAAAATGCCCTTCCGGTGTCGGGAGAACGGTATCTAACCTAGGTGCGAATTTCTCAATGGTCTCTGGATTGTTTCCTAATCGCCTTTTTCATTCGTTTTTCGGTTTATAAGTTCTGTATAATAAATAACAATGTAATAACTAGGGCGGTCAAAAGTCAATAAAGTCAAATTGTTTCCTATGGGGCACTTTTCGCTGAAACGACTGAAAATGCAATAAAAACACCTGTAGGGGGTATATTACCAAAGTTAATAGGTCAACCAAAAGTCAACTTTTACCTGTTAGGTCAAAAAATAGCAATGAGGTAAATAAAGTCAATTTTTTGGAATAAATAATTAAAATAACTAAAAATTGGCATCTTTTTGGTTAACTGGCAACTTCGCTGCTCGTATTTGTCTTATTCAGTTATGTCCGTTCTGGTTTTGGATGTGGTTGTGTTGTATGTATTGTGGTTACTGGTTACCATTTTTGATTTGTGATTTTTTCTGATTTGTGATTTCACTGATTTCGATTTCTTTTGATTTCAGATATTTAAAATGCCAAAAGTTGCAGTTAGTTCTATTGCTAAAGTGCGCGCTATAATTGCAAAATATCCTAATTAATTCATTTGTTCAGGAAAAAATGAGCTATACTGTCAGATTTGTTGTGTTGTGGTCAAGCATGACAAATCCTTTTTTGTGGATAAACATCGCTCTACCCAAAAGCACCAGCGTGGTATAGACCAAAATGTGGGAAATGAAAAGACGCAAACCCTTTTAAAGTACAAGTCTTCAGATTTTTCGGAAAAACTTGTGACTACATTTCTGTCAGCCAACATACCTCTTCATAAGTTGAGCAACCCTCATGTGAAACAATTGTTCTCTGAATTAGGTGTAGCAGGGGTGCTTAATAAATTGCGATCCTTACTTAATAATTTATTAAGTAAGGATCGCAATTTTTTGCCAGAAAATGTCGGCAAATACTTCATAATTTACCACAATCGGTCAACTGATGTAGAAGAGCAAGAATAAGTAATTAAAGTATCGTTTTTATTATTGAAAGCAAAGGCAACTTTATAAGTCAATTTTTTCAATTCGTAAGGTCAACTTTCTTAATTTTTTCGGTCAACTTTTGACTGCCCTAGTAATAACCAATGTAATAATAAATTTATAATTTCTGTAATAAATAATTATGCAATATTAAATGTAATAAATTTAATAATAAATGTAATAATTATGTAAAAAAATAAAAAAATAATAGAATCTGTATGTTTAGAACAGGAAGATAGTTTTAAAAATTTGTGCGAATGTACTTAATGAAAATGCCCTTCCGGTGTCAGGAGAATGGGATCTAACCTAGGTGCGAATTTCTTAACGGTCGGTCCCTGGACTGTTTTTCCCTCTTGTTTTGGTTCATTCGTTTTTCTGTATCTACCCGAGGAGGATGCCAGTGGGCGTCGAAACTGTTGTGGAAATAAACTCTGTCTATTAGAGTGGGTTTTTATTTTCATATTTTGACCTTCACGTAGAAGAAAGTGAATTTTTTTGCATTTATAACTGTTATAATGCAAGCATTTTGGGTAGTTAAAAATTCGGGTTTCGCAGTTATGTCGTATAAAATTATAAAAGAGTACTTGTAATAATTATTGGGGGAAGGAAGGTGATTTATACGGCAATTGAAAAGTATTTGCATATGAAAATGTGATTTATAATTGGAGAATAATTCATTCAAGATTGGAAGGGAAACTAAATTACATGATTTCAGTTTGCATACAATATATAAGTAGTCACAAAGGATGTTGTTTGTATGACGTCACTACGCCATACGTCATAAAGGAAATATTTTCGCGCATGAATTATGGCACCAGACAAAAGCAATTGTTAAATCAATTTAAAATTAAGACAGATACTTTATCTATTTCACATAATATATTTAGTAATTTTAATTCATTAAAATAAATTACATACAATAAATAATACAGATCAGTATTTGACCAAGAATAGGTGTTTCCATTTATACAATTTTTTCATTTAGTAAAGTGAAAGAGATGCAGATATGGAATTCGGATCCTTTCGGCTCGTATATTATAATCTCATGGATTAAATTATTTTTGGGTCTGGTATCTTGAAACGTTTCAAAAATGATGGAATTACACATGCTTACAAGTGCCGTTATTGAGAGCATATAATAATATCACAACATTACAATATCACATTATCACATAGCTAAAATGTCAGAATTAAGAGACGGATTAAGCAAATGGTGAAGTTGAAAAGATTAGCGAGGAACATCTAATTTAGCCTCTTTCGGGAATTTATAATACCACATGAAGAAATCTCACGGAATTGTATCTAGTTTTAAAGGGATAACTTTAATAAAAATTGAGCGGAAAGGATCTAAAAATGAGCATTATATATATCGTGATTTACAGGAAACATGGCATTATTAAACAATAGACATTGCATTCAAATGAGGAGAGAATAGTGAGGAAATAAGTACACAGTAGTAGGGTATACGGTATAAACTATTCGCGTGAAAAGAAAATCCTTCATATTAAGTAAATTTTTAGGGACTCTAGGCCCGTTCAAAAATGTCTACCAGTTCACCAAGAATTCTGGCTACCGAGATTTATTTACTAGCAGTAAACTTAGGTATTATTATAGAACCTATGCCACTATTATCTTTGGAATTATATAGAAGACGTTACATAAGGTTTCGTAAAGGAATGGGCTACTTCATTGAAAGTCGGTATTATTTGTCAATTAGGAAATGAAAAGTGAGGAATTTAATTTCTTTAAGGAGTAACTAAATAAGTTTTTTAAGAAAGAATTAGTTATCATCGAACGTTTTACATTTTCTTTGAAATGACAATCTCGTATAATGGAGAACTAATATATAGAGTGAGAATGAATTCCACTTTTGAATCAAATCTTCTTTTTCTACTTACAACGGATGTAAGACAGGATTTTCTTTCGTGATTAGTTTACATATAAGAAAATAATATATAGTAAATAAATGCACAGACAGAGAGATAAAAATACAGTGCAAATGCGTTTATAATATACTTTCAAGTAATTATTGGTGCAATGGTGCTTAATATTATGTAAAGATTTTTTAACTAATTCCGAAAAGATAAAGAATAGAGACATTTCATCGGACATAATACGCATACATGAAAGTCAAATGTGTTATCTATAAACAAAGAAACTTTTAAATGTTTTTTTTTTTTGGTTGTTTTTTTTTTTTAAAGGTTGGGCGAAACTGTAATACGTCTCTTTCTCAGGTTCAGACAAATCAGGATGACATAGATTACTTGAGAGAGGATATTACTTAAGTACTCCTGGATGCAGAATGATGTCTCGATGTTCGAAATCCCACAATTGAAGAGCACTTTGTGGATCCGAGGTTTACTTTTCCCCAGTTATCAAAAGTCAAAGAGAAAGGAAACACGATGGCTATTAAGGTTTTTATTTGAATTTAGGCAAGATGAAATTTTAGTTTAAATTCAAGGTCAAGGTGACAGAGTCTAGGTTATAGGTTTTGAGAAATTCCAGTTTCAGTTTCTGAATAAGCTTCACTGCAGCAGTATCTCTGAAATTTTCACCGCAAATTATATTTTCTTTCCGTTTTTACCCATCATGGAAGTCATTCGGAATAATAAAGGTGGCGAAAAGCTGTTATAATGGCTATATGTATACTAAAAAATCCACTAGTTCTAATACAAAGCGGTGGGAGTGTGTTGGAAGAGCAGCGTTTGGATGTAACGGTAAAATAACAACTAATTTAGAAATAACCGATATCATTTCAAGTATAGAGCATAATCATGAGAGAGATGAAGGATCAATAGAGGCAGCGAAAGTGCGTGCATCCCTCTATCAACAGGCCAAATCAAACAAAGGAAATACTAGTCGCGTTGTCGCGGATTCATTGGAAAGCATGACTCAAGAAGGAAGACTTGCTATGGGAAAATTAAGTACAGCAAAAAGAAATGTTCAAAGAAAGCGTCAGGAAGGACGACCTAAGGATCCAGATTCCAGTATCTTTAAATGATTTACAAATCTCAGGTGATTGGGCTATGACTGGTAGAGAAAATACTAAGCCTTTTCTTATTCACGATAGTAGCATTGAAGCCAGGAATCGAGTCATTGTGTTTGCTACAGAAGAATGTATGCAACCTTTAGGTAAGTCCGATATTTGGTTTATGGATGGAACGAAAATATTACGACTTAACCCAACCAATCGTCAATATATATATATATATATATATATATATATATATATATATATATATATATATCGTAAAGAACGACGCTTTGTATAGGAGAATTATCCGCGCAAGATGAGAGAGAAAGAACGAAACAAATGAAAAAATGAGGTAACCACCCGGGAATCGAACCCGGGATCTTCCGATTGCCTCATTTTTTCATTTGTTTCGTTCTTTCGCTCTCATCTTGCGCGGATAATTCTCCTATACAAAGCGTCGTTCTTTACGTTAATTATACTGCGTCTTTGCAGTTATAATGTATATAATGTTACGGCATGCGGGAGGTGCCCCTTTGGGGCATTGGTTTCTGCGCGCATGTAGAGGAATTACGACATTTGATTGAGTGAGGCCCGTGGTGTAATGGTTATCATATCTGACCGGCAATCGGAAGATCCCGGGTTCGATTCCCGGGTGGTTACCTCATTTTTTCATTTGTTTCGTTCTTTCGCTCTCATCTTGCGCGGATAATTCTCCTATACAAAGCGTCGTTCTTTACGTTAATTATACTGCGTGTTTGCAGTTATAATGTATATAATGTTACGGCATGCGGGAGGTGCCCCTTTGGGGCATTGGTTTCTGCGCGCATGTAGAGGAATTACGACATTTGATTGAGTGAGGCCCGTGGTGTAATGGTATCATATCTGACCGGCAATCGGAAGATCCCGGGTTCGATTCCCGGGTGGTTACCTCATTTTTTCATTTGTTTCGTTCTTTTGCTCTCATCTTGCGCGGATAATTCTCCTATACAAAGCGTCGTTCTTTACGTTAATTATACTGCGTGTTTGCAGTTATAATATATATATATATATATGCTGCAAACCCACAAGGAAAAAGAAAAAGAAAAACGATTATAAGGCTACCTAACGAAGGCTGGGGGCCCTGGTTTTGTCGCTGGTTTTTTTTTTCGGTGGGTGTTTTGTCGCCGGGGGTTTTGTCGGTGGTTTTTTTTTCGTGTGGGGGTTTTGTCGGTGGGTTTTTTGTCGCCGGGGGTTTTGTCGGTGTTTTTTTTTTCGTGTGGGGGTTTTGTCGGATCTCCCTCTAAGACACCCTTGTCTGTTCTGAGTCTCCATGCTTGTATGAGTCAATTGCTAAGTCTACTGCCTTTTCCCTACAGTCAGACTCCAATTGAAAACCCATTAATCTTCCAATTCCGAAAGCAATTCCCTAACGAGCTGACTTTCCCTCGTCAGCCCGGAGACCTGACTCCTTGGCATAAAAATTTATTAGTATAAAAATTTTCAGCTAAAATCCGTGGGGCCGTCCATTTGGAAAAGATCCCCTCATTTTAGCGAACCCAACAATAAAAGCATTTTTATTTTCATCCCTGCTGTAAATAACTAGGGGTATATACACTGAAAATGAAAGGTGGTTAAAATTTGGCCGGAGTTTGTCATATTAACCACTTTGAACGTGGTTATGATACTTGAACCAGGTTTTTCGAGGTATTACGAGGTTTCTTGAAAAAGTGGTTATGTTGTTGGAATTGCAAAATTCCGGGTTAATTAATAATGTGATTTATGATGGAATTTTTGTGGTACAATTGAAAAACAGGTTAGGTTTAACAGATGGATTATAAAGTTAGGAAATAGATCTCAGATGAATTTACATGAGTACCAGGGGCGTAGCTAGAAATTTAGGGGCCCCTGTTCAAGAGAAAGTGCAAGGCCCTCGCCTCACCAATTATTCCGTTTCCTGAAAACAATCAATTGATCGTGTTGCCGATTCCCACATGCGAGGGGTAAGCAGGGTTTGCTGCTGCTCCCTTCACCACTTCTCGCCATCTCTCTGCCCTTAGATTCCTGCTGCGCCTGATTCATGCTTCTTAACATGCTTAAAACAACCTTCCTTTAAATTAGAAAAAAACAAACACGCTGCATGTCTTGTATTTTATGTTCGTATAATGCAAAATTAAAAAATTTAAAGATCATATATTTAAAAAATTTTAATCACCCATTTTTCAGTGTATATAAATTTACAAGCAACGTACGTGTACAAACTAATACACTTATTTAAGATATCTTCGAGCTTTGCTATTTGCAAATTCTTTCAATATTTTGTTTCGGTCTAATTCTGAGAAACGGTCTCTTTCATTTGTCAGAATACCCAAGTCAGACAAACGGTTCTGAGTCATTGAGGATCGAAGAGAGTTTTTAATTAACTTCATCTTTGAGAAACTTCTTTCACTGCTGGCAACAGTAACAGGAAGCGTAAGAAACCAAATCCGGAAAAATACATTCAGTTCCAGCTTCATCAGTGTGTTTAGAATGTCATTGGGGTTATTAGCTTTCCTAATAAAAGTTTCTGCGCAGGCTTTGAATGCAACAATCTGTCGAAATAGATCAGAAGATACGTCGGAAGTGTACCTTTTGGAAAAATTTGCTACTTGAATTTGTAAATCATATTCTGGAAGTCTTAAAAGCTCATCCGAAAAAAAGAAATGAGAACACATCAACCACATCTTGAAGTGAGTTGAACCGTGTTTTTAGCTGGCCAAGGCAAGTTTCCACCACAGGCAGAAAAACGTGGACTCGAAATAGGTCACGATAATTTTCCAGACGAGAATCACTTGCTAATTCATCAAAGAACTGTTTCTTTGTCCGAATTCTGTTATTCCTGAATGAGGCTTCAATACCCAACTTTTTCCCCACGTTGTCAGCTGATTGGCAAATGGCATCGAAATCATTTCTGAGTGCTGAAATAACGCCAATAGCTTCATTAAGAAGCGTTACTGATACAGAGAGGTCAGCTGATTTTGACTGCAATTGCTTAGAGACAGCATAAACAGGACGCAATATTTTCTCCCACATCAAAAGTGCAACCAAAAAGTTCATGTTTGTGATTTTGTCAGTCATTTGGCCAGCACTTCGGCGAACGTCAGCATTTTTGGAAGTAAGTTTCAGATGAGCTAGAGTTTTTAGTATGGCGGGAAATTGTTCTAAAAACGCTGACTGCGACTCGTGCCGGCTTTCCCACCTTGTTGAACTCAGATGTTTCAGCGTGTGGACTTTAGATTCTGGCCCGAAAGTTTTCAACAGAGCCCAGTTTGGTGCACTATACCCGAAGAACTTGTAAACTTCTTCTATAAT
This sequence comes from Bathynomus jamesi, assembly GCA_023014485.1. Taxonomy (NCBI): domain Eukaryota; kingdom Metazoa; phylum Arthropoda; class Malacostraca; order Isopoda; family Cirolanidae; genus Bathynomus; species Bathynomus jamesi. The sequence goes on from JAJOZX010000120.1 coordinate 299,234, forward strand.
GGCAAAAAATGTAACCATTTCATTACAACATTGGGCTGCATCACGAAGAACAAGATTTAATTGATGGCAAACACAGTGTACATACACAGCGTTTGGTGAACATTCCTTGATTAGCTGTTGAACACCAGAATATACACCGCTCATAACAGAGGCGCCATCATATCCTTGGCACCGACATTTCGATATGTCTAATCCAGCTTCTTCAATGTTGGCCATGACCATTTTGGTGATTCTTTCAGCTGATTGATCTTTTTCAGGCATAAACCCAAGAAACGTTTCTCTTACTGAAGCTGTGTTTGTTTCAGTATAAAAAACAAAACATAGCGGTAATAAATGCTAAACTGTTCCACTATTGAAATGTCTTTGGTGCTGTCACCAATAACGGAGAAAAACGGTGCTGGCTGAATTTCCTGCATCATATGTTGACGAAGGCAATTCCCCAAAAGAGATATTAGTTCGTTCTGAATTGTGGAACTCAAATAGCGAACTGATCCCTTTGGCCTTGCTAAGAGTTCCTTCATCACAGGATCATACTTTGAAAGTAGCTGAACTAGTGACAGAAAATTCCCAGAAGCCAGCACACCCACTTCTTCACGGTGGCTCTAAATGACAAATTCTCTGAAGCAAGTGTGAAGACAATATCTACAAGTCGCTCTAAAACTTTATACCAAAAGTTTGTTTCTTCAGCAACTTGGTTCTCCAGTGTTTTGTCAATTCGGTTTCTCTGATCTGTGTAAACCTTTTCAGCTACGACTGAAAAATGATGAACAGATGAATCTTGATGTTTCGCAAGCAAATCCTTCAAATTCTTGTCATTGATTTGTTCAGAACACAACCCTCTATCAGATGGAAATGGGCTACTGTGACAGAAAACTGAGCTAGGCCTACTATCCTTCGGTAAAGTATCAGTTTTTTCAGCGCATGATGAGGCAATTTCAGGAGCATTCTGCACATTGTTTTTCGTGTTTGATGAAGTAATGGTGCAATTATCGGTATTTTTGTCTTGTTCAGGCTCTTTGTTAGTGTCAGTTGAAGTAATAGCATGAGAAAGTTGACGGCGATCAGCAGTTGAAGTTTGAAAAAATGTTGTCAATTTAGGCACATTTCCTGTTAAAGCTTTAACTTTTTTGCTCCTTTCAACCCGTTTTGTGTGACCTGACAGATACGTTCTCTTCATGTCTTCTTGAACCTTTTGAGCAAGAATTAATGTAATATGTTAGTTTGACATTGTGGTCACATAGAATAATAAAAGGCTGAAAATATCTGCTATTACCACGCTAGAAGCGTGATTGTTGACTAAGGACAGTTTAATTAAACGTAGAAAGTTAATTTAGGTTGGTAATAAGCTGTTGATGACTTTATAATTTTGGACTGCCAATTTGTTTAATTATATCCGTAAGTTGTTTTACTATATCCGTAGCTTTTTACTAAGGGTCCAGAAGTGTGCCCCTTCATTGACTACAACCATGTTTTTATTATAAAAGTTTTGACTATGACCGTTTTCCACTGTATTAATAAAAAATTAAGAATTAGATTAAGGCAGAAAATAACAGAAAAAATTATACAACAAACTTACCAGTCATGTAAAGAAATAACACCAACAATTTGGAGATCGTTTCCAGAGACAACTGACCAAAAAAGTACATAAAGTACACAGTTTTCAGTTTGTTAGAAGTACTGAACTGAGCTGTAAAACAAAATGAAAAAAATAAAGAATGCTTATCACTAAAGAGAAATAGTAATAGAAAACTAAGGATTAGATTAAAGCAGAAAAGAACTGAAAAAATTATAAAACAAACTTACCAGTAACGTAAAGAAATAACACCAACAGTTTGGAGCTCGTTGCCAAAAAAAACACCAAAAAAGTACACAAAGTACACAGTTTTTAGTTTGTTACAAGAAAATACCGAACAAAGAGAACAAGAGAAATAATTCAAGAAAGCTTATCATTAAAAAGAAATAGTAATAAAAAATAAAAATTAGATTAAGGTAGAGGAAAAAAGAACAGAAAAAATTATAAAATTAACTCTCCTGTAACGTAAAGAAATAAAAAATTGTCTTGACTTTTTTTTCGTAAAAACTTCAACTCAAAACGTTTCAACTTCTTAAAAACTCAACGCAACAGCCACCAAGTTAGAACATGAAAATAACGCGGATAAATTTTTTATGGCTGCGCTGCTTACACAAAGAAATACAATATTGACGCATTAATTTTTATAAAATTTATCTAAGTTCTGAAAAAGTAAGTTTTGTAATTATTTAACAAAAAAAAATAGAAATAAAAAATATGTAGAATTTTTGTAGGTACAAATTTTCAAAGAGAAGGCATGAACAAAGTTTTTTGTCAGTTCGGTTGGGGGCCCTTGGATGCTGGGGACCTTGTTCAATGAACCGCCTGAACCCACGGTAGCTACGCCACTGATGAGTACATGACTTTTGGCACGAAGTCAGAAGAACGGGTTTCGTCGCGTTCATACTTGTAAGCTTGTTTAGCTAATCAAACATAAGTATAACCGTCACGTGATGTCGCACCTTTATTTCGTCCAATCGTACATTGATAAGCAGTTTCATTGTCGAAGAACACTAGATCTATATAATTAAGTAATTTAATTACCTTAAATAGGCCAAATACGTTAGTAGCTAATATAAAACAGATAGGAAATTATAAAAACTATTACAATAATGTACTAAAGACTGTTTCTTAAGTTTTAGGTTCAATAAGAAATAAAAGACAGGTCATGTGTAAAGCATGAAATGAAATAATGAAACCTCTCTTTTCAAAGGAGAGACAGAGCGCAGTAAATTTCTGGAAGCCGGTGAGAAGGGCTTGTCACAGAGGGAGGTCGTAACAGTCCAACAGAAATTCATTTATGATTCCTCCCTTGTCACTGATTATTTCCATGGCCCGTGAGAAATGGGGCCAACTGTAAGATGAACTTAGGCCAGTAAATTAAATTAAATTTTCTCCTAGGGCATACTTGAAGGAATCTTTCCTTCAGGCCATAGGCCTATTCTTGTCCCGCGCTAGGTCATATTATTAATTTCCTTAGGCCTATTTTAATTCCGATCAAACCCTATTCCCCTTTATTAATTGTATAATGTAAGTGTAAAGTTAATTTAATATAACCTGTGAAGCAACATAAGATTAAAAGTATAAAACTTAGTGTGTTTCACGACAACAGGTTAGGTAAATTCAGAAATTACTACATACATAAGCAATGTTAGTTTCTTAGTTGAAGTATTAAATAGAAATATATAATACGAAGAGAAAGACAACGTAAAATGTGCACGTTACCACATCAAATGCAAATTGTGTCGTCACACCCAACCACGAGAGGAGTAACGAACGAATGATTCATTTTCATTCATGACGGTCACCGGGGAAGGGACGTCACTGCGGGAGAGAAAGCCGAATTCAGCAATGTCATTATGGGGTAGCAAAACAATGTCGGCGCTCTGCACAATATCGACATGCATAATGTCGAAAATCTCGACTTTATACTTATCAGATAAATTCATGTTAAGTTAGTTTAAATTAGGTCAGGTAAGGTTCGGTTTGTTTGGTTAGGTTACATTACACCCGGTTAGGGTAGCTGTGGTTAGGTTATTTTGGTAATTTCCATTGAAAATCTTATACGTATGTATGCATTAGTCACACTCAATTAAAATATTAAACTTAATTTTCATTTGAAATCCATATACGAGAATAAGATCGATTCGGAATAACGCTGACTCGCATAAGGTCGAACGTCGACATTATAAAAGTTGATTTTGTTCATGACAATTATTTTAACTAGAAATTTTTCTCTATGTATAAAATATGTCTTAAAAAGTATATAAGGCAAAATCATAGAATTCTGAATTGACCAAATCCTCATCACACATAAATCAATGATAATCCGAAGGACAAGACGGTACTAACAATCCTATCCCCGTCGTCTATCAACATGATGGTGCTCCTTGTCACTATGCCAAAATTGTTCAGGATTATCTAAATGAACGTTTTCCAAATCGCTGGATCGGACGCGGAAGCAACAGACCTTGGCCAGCGAGATCACCAGATTTAACCTCTTTAGATTTCTTTGCATGGGGCTTTATCAAATCGCACGTCTATCAGACGAAGATTACGAGTCTTGAAAACTTACGTACACGTATACGAACTGCTGCAGATAACATAACACCGCAAATGCTCCAGAATGTGTTTAGAAATGCTGCGGAACGATTTGAGCTGTGCAGGGATACTGATGGGCGTCACGTCGAATCCTACTCTTAATTATTTAATAAATGTTACCACTTTATCATTTCATGATTGAATTCCATATAATTTCCAAGTGCTTCACAAAAATAGATCCTGACTTTATGTACACCCTGTATGATGAATAAAACCACGAAGGAAAGGAAACAGAGAGTGGTGCTCAAGCGCTTTCGTCTAATGACATCCTCAGGAACACTGAAGTAAATAAAGAGTTCAAGACTATATATAAGTTACAAAAAAAAAAATATATATATATATATATATATATAATATAGAAATAAAAATTGTGGGAGGAGCATACAAATTTGTAAGGAAAACTACCAGTTTTAGCACTTTGCCCGAATTCAACACAAGATCAAATGGATTGTTTACACCCAATTTTATAGATAATGCTTGAATGATATATAGGTAAAAAAAAAATAATAAAAAATAAATTGAAAAATAAAAATTGTAAGAGGAGCATACAAATTTATAAGGGAAAATTACCAAAGTTTTAGCACTCTGCCCTTCTTGTCTAAATCCATTCTGAACGAATTCAAAACAACGGGATCGAGTTGAAAAAGACCTTTGCTCATGTTAAAGTTATTTGTAAGTTGGATAATAGCAGACTCAAGAATATTTCTATTAACAATGTTGCTAGAGTGAAACAAAACTGAAGCATTATTCCAATCAATACAATGGGATAACTCTGCCAAATGGACAAAAAGGGCACTGGACGACTGTCCCGTTCTAACGGAATATTGATGCTGTTTTACACGCGTGTGCAAATCCTTTCCCGTCTGACCAATGTAAAAGGAATCACACTGTTTTCAACCAATTTTATAGATAATGCCTGAGTTATTGGTAGGGCTATTTTTTACTATGATATTTTTCACAATATTGTTATATGAAAATACTACATTAATATCCAATAGTTTAAGTACATTAGCAACGCCTAAAAAGCCCTGGAAAAATGGACGTACTAAAATATTCTTTGACAAAGTGCGAGTGTTATTATTCACACGATAGAAGGTTCGTTTTGCATTGTTAGGACAAGATTCCATAAACGCAGGTGGGTAGCACAGATCACTTCCAATACCATTAATTTTTTTCAATTCGGCATCGATGTATTCCGGACTGGCGATCCTAATGCTTCACTTTTGTTTCACTCTAGCAACATTGTTAATAGAAATATTCTTGAGTCTGCTATTATCCAACTTACAAATAACTTTAACATGAGCAAAGGTCTTTTTCAACTCGATCCCGTTGTTTTGAATTCGTTCAGAATGGATTTAGACAAGAAGGGCAGAGTGCTAAAACTTTGGTAATTTTCCCTTATAAATTTGTATGCTCCTCTTACAATTTTTATTTTTCAATTTATTTTTTATTATTTTTTTTTTACCTATATATCATTCAAGCATTATCTATAATGCCCTTCTTGTCTAAATCCATTCTGAACGAATTCAAAACAACGGGATCGAGTTGAAAAAGACCTTTGCTCATGTTAAAGTTATTTGTAAGTTGGATAATAGCAGACTCAAGAATATTTCTATTAACAATGTTGCTAGAGTGAAACAAAACTGAAGCATTATTCCAATCAATACAATGGGATAACTCTGCCAAATGGACAAAAAGGGCACTGGACGACTGTCCCGTTCTAACGGAATATTGATGCTGTTTTACACGCGTGTGCAAATCCTTTCCCGTCTGACCAATGTAAAAGGAATCACACTGTTTTCAACCAATTTTATAGATAATGCCTGAGTTATTGGTAGGGCTATTTTTTACTATGATATTTTTCACAATATTGTTATATGAAAATACTACATTAATATCCAATAGTTTAAGTACATTAGCAACGCCTAAAAAGCCCTGGAAAAATGGACGTACTAAAATATTCTTTGACAAAGTGCGAGTGTTATTATTCACACGATAGAAGGTTCGTTTTGCATTGTTAGGACAAGATTCCATAAACGCAGGTGGGTAGCACAGATCACTTCCAATACCATTAATTTTTTTCAATTCGGCATCGATGTATTCCGGACTGGCGATCCTAATGCTTCACTTTTGTTTCACTCTAGCAACATTGTTAATAGAAATATTCTTGAGTCTGCTATTATCCAGTTTACAAATAACTTTAACATGAGCAAAGGTCTTTTTCAACTCGATCCCGTTGTTTTGAATTCGTTCAGAATGGATTTAGACAAGAAGGGCAGAGTGCTAAGACTTTGGTAATTTTCCCTTATAAATTTGTATGCTCCTCTTACAATTTTTATTTTTCAAATTTTTTTTTGTGACCTATATATCATTCAGGCATTATCTATAAAATTGGTTGTAAACAATCCATTTGATCTTATGTTGAATTCGGGCAAAGTGTTAAAATTGGTAGTTTTCCTTAGAAATTTGTATGCTCCTCCCACAATTTTTATTTCTATATTTATATATATATATATATATATATATATATATATATATATATATATATTTCGTAACCTGTATATAGTCTTGAACTCTTTATTTACTTCAGTGTTCCTGAGGATGTCATTAGACGAAAGCGCTTGAGCACCACTCTGTTTCCTTTACTTGTGGTTTATTCATCATAAATATTTTTCACGTGTTACTTTCGTGAAGTAATTTTCATATATATATATATATATATACTATATGAATGAAATGAAAATGAAAAAGAAAAGGTTTATTGGCAGACTATAGTCCATATGACAAATATTATTAATACAATGACAGTTCATATACTAAGGAGAGAAATATATACAATTGATTAGAAATAATACTGTAATGTCGAAGTTAAGTGGAGCTACAGACAAACGTTTTCGTACCAAGAAGTCCATAGCTTAGAGCAGTGGTTCCCAACCTTTTCACCACAAAGGACCCCTTTTATTTTTATTTTTTTCCCACGGACCCCATGTTTTTGAAAGATTCCGTCTACCAAACAAACTGTTTTTATTAACTAATAACACTTGTCAACAAAGATTTTTCATCAGAGTAAAATTTGTGGTGTCTGGATAGCATTTTTCACGCTGATTCCAAAACTGCATTCAGATTTTTTATAGCACGTATAGGTTTCAAGATGAAGGCATATATATAACTACACAGATTTAACCATTTTAAATAGGCAAAATACTAATATTTCAACATTTGATTGTGTTTATTTTAGTGTGTTTTTTTAGTTTATTCATCTTATTTATTTCAATTATCTTAATTATACATCTTATGTATTTCAGGTGTGAGCTTTTACGTCTAGCAGCATTGTGATTCAGGCAACAACGCCGTGCTTTGTGTGTCAAAAGATCAGTCCAGTCCAAGAACTTGTTGTGTCAAGTTGGTGTACATTTTTTTTGAATTTATAGTTTGCTCAGGTCAGTCAACATGCCTCGACAATGTAAGAATGACCCCGACAAGTTCTGTTTCGTATGCGGCCAGTTGACAACGAAAACAGCGACGAAGTATTACAACCGACATTAAGAAAATATACAAGCTATACTTTGGTTGCCATCTAGGTGACCAAGATAAACCATGGGCGCCACATCAAATCTGTTCTGGCTGTTCAAATGGATTACGTGATTGGCTTAACAAAAAGAAAGCTTCAATGCCATTTGCCATACCCATGATATGGAGGGAGCCGAGATATCATCATGAAGACTGTTATTTTTGTAGTGTGAACTTAATGGGGTTTTCTGCCAAGAACAAACACCAGATTGTATATCCAAACTTGGATTCAGCACGTAGACCAGTAAAACATGATGAAACATTGCCCATTCCAATTCCCCCAAGTGATAGGCTAGATTCTATCATAGATGACATGGAAAGTGATGAAGGTGCAACTGGCGTTTCCGGACCATCTACAGAACCAGAGTACACTTTTGAAGGTAGACATTTAGAGCCTAAAAAGTTAACCCAAGGACAGTTGAATGATCTTGTTAGAGACTTATCGCTGTCTAAAGAGAAATCAGAGCTTCTCGCCTCAAGACTAAAGGAGAACAATTTACTTGAGAACAATGTTCGTATTAGTTACTACCGAAAGCGGAATTTTGAATTAACAGCATTCTTTTCAGTAGACGGTCCTCTCTGTTATTGCCATGACATCAATGGACTATTTACAGCCATATCTCAGACGTATGTGGCATCTGAGTGGCGCCTCTTTATTGATTCGTCGCAGAGAAGCCTGAAAGCAGTTCTTTTGCATAATGGTAATATAATGCCATCCATCCCCATTGCCCATTCCGTCCATCTAAAAGAGACATATGACAATATGGATATACTACTTAAGGCAATCAAATACGACAGTCATCAATGGAATGTTTGTGGAGATCTAAAAGTTATAGGAATGCTTATGGGTATGCAGTCAGGATTCACAAAATTTTGTTGTTTCCTTTGCCTGTGGGACAGTCGCGCCACTATAGAACATTACACCAAAAGTGACTGGCCACTTAGGTATACATATGTCCCAGGGATAAGCAATGTCCAGTCTGTCCCTTTAGTGGATCCCCAAAAGATCTATCTACCACCTCTTCACATTAAACTTGGTTTAATGAAGAATTTTGTTAAAGCAATGGGTAAAGTCAATTCTGAAGGGTTCCAATACCTTTCAAGGAAATTTCCGAAGGTTACTGCAGCAAAATTGAAGGAAGGAATTTTTGTTGGGCCACAACTAAGGGAGGTTTTGAATGACACTGAATTTGAAAAAGTCCTAAGTCCGCTGGAATTGAAGGCTTGGCTGGCATTCAAATGGATATGTGAAAACTTTCTTGGAAGCAACAAGTCACCTGCGTATAAGGATGGAGTCAAGAACCTCCTTGATGCCTTCAAAGAAATGGAGTGTCGAATGTCGTTAAAAATTCACTTCCTGCATTCCCACTTAGATTTCTTTCCTGAAAACCTTGGTGCAGTGACTGACGAGCAAAGAGAGCGCTTCCGTCAAGATATTCAGATGATGGAGAAGCGCTACCAAGGATATTGGAATGAAAGCATGATGGCGGACCATTGTTGGATGCTGTATCGTGACAATCCAGGCCAAATTTACAAAAGGAAATCACACTCACAGCGCTTTTAATAAAGTAATGTATATAGTCTTTAGTTATAAGTACATTGAATAAGGTATATGATGTATTTGTTGTTTAGCATTCCTAAGTGTGATCTATACATCCATAAATTTTCTTATAGCAATATGAAAAACTTAAAAATATTAAAACCAGTGTATCTATATAACTATACGTGCTAGAAAACAAATAAAACCAGATTCGGAATCAGCGCGAAAAATACATTAAGAAAAGTGTGATCATGTTTGTGATGAGAAAAAAAAGTTTCATTTTGTTGGCCAGTGTAATTAACTCGTTTTCTCATTTTTCACTATCAAATAAAGGACATATAAGAGAGTATGCAATTAAAATACAGCATATTAAAAAAGTATTAATAATTCCAGCCAAGAGCAAGGAAACTTGAAATTTTAGTCTGAGCGCCCTTATCGTGGGTAAATGTACGATTTCCATTGGAGCCTTTCGAAATATTGAACGCTCACGGACCCCCAGTATTACCTTCGCGGACCCCCAGGGGTCCGGGGACCCCAGGTTGGGAACCACTGGCTTAGAGGATAAATGGCAGGACTCATGGATAGGTTGGATGATCGGGTTGGTTGATTTTTTAATTCTTTGCATTAGACTCTGCTGAGCACGTCTTGTTACCTCCGGGAAGCCCGGGACATTGCGGGTAGCAAACATTTGCGAAGCTGAGCATCTTGGGGGTAATTTATGTAGGAGTCTAAAAGACCTGTTGTACGACAAATTTAGAGTTCTGCCAGAACCTTTTTCATAATTCACCCAGAGTTGCTGTCTGTATATATTACTGCAGAAAGTACGAAAGAGTGTCTTTAGCTTCACTTGTACAGAATCGAAAGTTCCTTATGGTCATATTCGCTTTAGCACACAGGCTTTCAGATTGTTTTCTGATATCCGAGTCATCACTCAAGGAGCTAGTAATAGTTTGACCCAAATACTTAAACTCTTGTACTTCCTCAATTACTTCACCACTTATTTTAAACCTTATATCAGCTGGCTGATTACAGCTTTTAGGATGAAATTGCATAACCTTAGTTTTTGTAACATTAAAAAGTATATCATGTTTCTGCGAATACACTTCGCAGATTTTTAGTAGCCGATCCAGACCTTTAACAGAGGGACATATTAACACCATCTCATCGGCATAAACTAAGTTATTTATCCTTGTGTTATCTATACAACATTCCACTGTTGCCTCATTAAATGAAGCAATTAATCCGTCGATATACACATTAAACAGCATATGGGAGAGCAAGGAGCCTTGTCTCAACCAGGAAGAGGAGCCAAAACACTCGGAGAGTACATTGCCCGACCTAACAGTGAAAGATTGGGGGGAATACCAAAAATTCAATAAATTAAATAAGTACATGGGAACCTCCCTGTCTTCTAGTTTTGCAAATAAAATATTGAGGTTCACCCTATCATATGCGTTACTTATATCTAGGAAACAGCTATAAATAGTTGAATTACTGTCAATGTATTTAGATATTGTTTCTTTGAGTACATAGATACAGAGGTCAGTTGAGTGGGACCTTTTAAAGCCAAACTGATTAGATGTCCATAGGAAATCATTTAATCGGCGTAACAAGAGTTTTTCTAGTAGTTTCGAGAAGCAAGAAGCGACAGCAATAGGCCTGTAATTATTGTTGGACAGAATGTCTCCTTACTTATTTTTGACCAGTGGCAAGATATATACCCTCATGAACTCTGCAGGGATATAGCTATGAGCAAGCATGGCTGATAGGAGCAATGATATATGCAGACATACTACGTCATTTGCATATTTGAAGTGCTCATTCGATAAGTGATCTACCCCTGACGCAGAACCAGTCTTTAACTCTTTAATTAACCTCTTTATTTCAGAAAATGATATCAAAGTATTTTTCCTTGTCCCTCCGACAATCGTTTCGCTGCAATCTATCTTAAGATTATCCCTACTCACACTGTTAAGAATGTTAGAATAGTGGTTTTTCCACAGCTTTACAATTTCATCCCCCCCCGACACCCCATCGATTGTCGGAGGGAGGACATTTTTGACACCCGTTTGATTCTTAACAAATTTCCAAAATTTGTTATTATCGTTATTTATGCGAGCTTCACAGGCTTTTGATGCTCGAATAGACTCTTCTTCCTGTTTACATCGCCTTATGGCCGCCTTATACTGACCTCGACTTCTACACATATTCAAGTATACTGGTCCTAATCTGGGTTTACCATGAAAGCACCACAAATCATAGGCGTCTTTCGATTCCTCCTCAGGGGGGGCAATAAAATCATTCCATCCAAGAATAATCTTAGCATGATAGTTGTAAGATTTAATCAGGGGGCTTCCTGCTTCTCTTAACAGGGATATTGTCTTACTATAATACCTATCTATGAGTTTACAGTGAGAATCATTTGAGCAAGGATTATTACAGGCAAGGTGTAAAATTTCTAAATTATTAAAGAGGTGACTTGTTCTGTCTTTGTATTCTATTCTCTGCTGCATCGTAACATTGGACCAATCGACGCGATTATTCTTACCTATTGAGTTCTTGTTAAGTCGTGTTGCGAATAAATTGGTAACGTTAATTAATATTTCTAATGGTCTATGATCAGAAAGAAAGAAATCATGCAGAATATGAACTCTAACAATTCGATCCTTTAGATTATTACTAGTGAGACAATGATCAATCCACCTGGTGGTACCACTCATATCACTAACGTATGTAAAATTACCACTGGCTACCCCTAATACATCTACATCACTTATACTTAAATTGGCCGACTCGCACATGTTACCCAATTCTACAAAGAATTCCGAGTTCACATGTGCGTTAAAGTCCCCCATTATTATACAGTGAGAATATTTGGGGTTATCTGATAATGACTTAATTTTGTACAGCAAATCAATGTATTCATCTAGATTACTGCCGTTGTTATATGGTAAATAGCAGTTTACGATTAATATGCAATCATTGTTCACTTGTAATTCAGTGCCTAACAACCTTACATTATCGCTTGTTAAAAATTTTATATGTTTTGACATATTTTTCCTTATTAAGAAAGCAACACCACTAAAAGGCCGACCGTACATTAATTCATCTGACAAGTCTACTGCTGATGACGCATGGTACATAAAGTCATCATGGATGGTAGAGAGGAATTTTAGCTCTTGCTTAGGTTGCCAGTGCTCCTGCAGGAGTATCAAATCTGCACTGTCGCAGATTTTATGAACATCTACAGTTGAATTCCTCACTGACCTTACATTATATGAGACTATTTTCAACAAGTTATCCGCCATGACTGATAGAGAATTTATTATTAGTAAGATTATTATTATTATACACAGTACAACTTTCAGGCATTACCGTTAGGGCGCCTATTATTATTATTATTATTATTATTATTTTGCCTGTTATCAAATCTCCTGGAAAAGTGAATAAACTCCTTAACAATAATACCGTCTGGCCATTGACTCATATTATACGGGTTGAAATGCGCATTTAAACCTTTAATTATTACTTTAAATGAGTTATAATACGGAGATTTTGTGTTTAGTTTATTAACTAACAATATACTGTGTGCATCAATGACTTCTTCCATTATGTGTCGAATATCGCTTGCCTCGTTCGAGAGCTGAATTCGCTACACAAAGAGGGTGAGAGTCTCCATCGGTGGCCTCGCCGCGGAGACCGGTTGAGGAAACCTCCGGGAAGAGCGCCTGTTAACAGTGACCCACCCATCCTCCTCCCTCGATCTCCCTGAGGCAGGGTTCGCCTGCCTGGGAGATGGGTGGCACGACCTTTGGGGGATAGGAGGCCCCTCTCCTACTCTGTGGCTTGGTGAGGGTCTGTTAGCGGTGTTTATAACCTGACGGCCGCGCGTGCCCCTCCTTCTTCGGTGGGAGGGGGGAGAACTGCGCACCGAGCGAGGCGTAATCGAACACCTCTCCTCTGCAGTGGGAGGCAAGGAAGAGGGCAATGATGCCTCGTCTCTCGGCATTGGACCGTCCCTGTTCCTCATTGTGAAATCGGGAGCAGAGGTCCTTTCCTTATATATATATATAAAGTTCCCACAAAAATTTATATCTAAATTCTATTTAATATGTGTTATATAAATATTTTATATCTAAAACTTTTCTTTTCCGTGTTACATTTTTTTCTTTGAAGAGAAGTTTCGTTGGCGAAGTTTTCGTTAACAAGAAGTCTCATTCCTTCATCGTTTCGTTACAAAAAGTTTCCAAGTTTAAAATTTATGAATTTTGTCTCTTGTGTTTGGGGAAAGCGTCACACCAGGGAATGCGTGTATTATATATATAATATATATTATATATATATATATATATTATATATATATATATATATATATATATATATATATATATATGTTACACGCAGACCGTGCATGGAACAAGGAACTTTTCTGGGAAAATTAAATCCACTCTAGTCCGAATAAGTAATGGTAAGTGACAAATACTATAGTTCTTCTTTTTCATGATAGAAGCCAAACGTGGGCAACGGGTCACTAGCAAAGAGGCTCCAAAATATAGCTTTCCTCACCAAGTCAAGCTTGTCACTCCTCCACCTTAGACCAGGGGCGTACCCAGAATTTGGTCAAGCGAGGGGGGGGCGTGCGAGTAACTAAGACAAAGGTGTATATACCATACGAGTATGTATATATATATAAACATTTACTAGAGCCAATATTCATGTATTAACAAAGCCTTATTTACAGCAAGTGTAAACTAAATTAGATAAATCAATAGATTTACCACACATTTTTCATGAGAAAAATACTGAGTCAAAAATGATAGTTACATTACTATGTGTGTACAGACAAGATTTAACATAGAGAATACTGAAACATTTTTTATTTCATTGTGCACAAGACAGTACAACTGAGCGTTTTTAGACTAATTGGCGGGTAAAATTCTACAGTCGCGGGTTGGCGAATCTTTAACTGTTTTTAAATTCAGATAACGTCTTTTTGACTAATAGCGAAAAGTTAGAATATTCAACAAATATAAATACTGATTGTAAACTAAAAAATTTGCATGTATCGGTCACCGATACACGCATATTATACAGTATATATATATATATATATATATATATATAATATATATATATTGGTGGTGAACCGGATGTCAGTTTTTCAACATCTGCGGATCTTTAATTCCAATATCCGCGGATGCAGATATTTAGTTAATCTATCAATATAATATAGAATTATGAATATGACAAAATTTTTCAAATTTCGTGATATTACTATTATGGCAGGCAATGCATAAGAATTCAAATTAATATTAATGTTTTCATTATGATAAAAATAATAACTTTCTCAAGAGTTTCAGCCACAGAAAATTCAATGAAACAAGTTTCATTTAATTTTATGTGTTACCACGTATTTATATTTTGAGGTTTACATATTTGTTTGTTCATTAATAATATAATTAATACTTTACATGAAATGTGCATGACTGGGCCTTATAAGCTACTTTATAAGCTAATTTAATTGTAAATTGCATAATTTATTAGAGGTAATATCCGCATAACATCCGCAGTCAGAAGTGCGGGTGCGGATGTTAAAAGTGATGCGGATATCCGGTACACCACTAATATATGTATATATATATATTAGTGGTGGACCGGATATCCGTATCTGCATCCGCATCATTTTTAACGTCCGCATCTGCACTTCTGACTGCGGATGTTATGCGGATATTACCTCTAATAAATTATGCAATTTACAATTAAATTAGTTTATAAAGTAGCTTATAAGGCCCAGTCATGCACATTTCATGTAAAGTATTAATTATATTATTAATGAACAAACAAATATATAAACCTCAAAATATAAATACCTGGTAACAGAGAAAATTGAATGAAACTTAAATGCAAAAAAACTTCACTTTTTTCTACGTGACGGTCAAAATATGTAAATAAAAACCCACTCTAATAGACAGAGTTTATTTCCACAACAGTTTCGATGCCCACTGCATCCTCCTCGGGTGGATACAGAAAAACGAATGAACCAAACAAGAGGGAAAACAGTCCAGGGACCGACCGTTAAGAAATTCGCACCTAGGTTAGATACCGTTCTCCCGACACCGGAAGGGCATTTTATTACAGGGTCCCGCTTATAAGTACATTCGCACAAATTAAAACTATATTCTTGTTCTATACATACAGATTCTAATATTTTGACATAATTACTGCATTTATTATTACATTCCCTGTAACACAAATATGCCTTCAGAAGTTGTAATACTAATAATGCCATTTTTTATCACGCCAGCCAAAATAATCATGCTATAGATTGGGAATCAAGTAAGGTACTTTATAAATGTAATAATTATGTCAAAAGAAAAATAATAGAATCTGTATGTATAGAAAAAGTAGATAATTTTAATTTGTGCGAATGTACTTATAAGCGGGTCTCTTTAATGAAAAATGCCCTTCCGACGGGATCTAACCCAGGTGCGAATTTCTGAACGGTCGGTCCCTGGACTGTTTTCCCTCTTGTTTTGGTTCATTCGTTTTTCTGTATCCACCCGAGGAGAATGTCAGTGGGTATCGAAGCTGTTGTGGAAATAAACTCTGTCTATTAGAGTGGGTTTTTATTTTCATATGAATGAAACTTGTTTCATTGAATTTTCTGTGGCTGAAACTCTTGAGAAAGTTATTATTTTCATCATAATGAAAACATTAATATTAATTTTAATTCTTATGCATTGCTTGCCATAATAGTAATATCACAAGATTTGAAAAATTATGTCATATATTCATAATTCTATATTATATTGATAGATTAACTAAATATCCGCATCCGCGGATATTGAAATTAAAGATCCGCATCCGCAGATGTTGAAAAACTGACATTGGGTCCACCACTATATATATATATACATACTGTATATAATATAATATATATATATATATACATATTGTATATATATATATATAATATATATATATATAATATATATAATATATATATATATATATCATGAAAGCTTGGTTTGGCTGTTTTTGGTCTGGTTTCTAAGTATGATTTGGCGGGTTTTCAATTTTTTACCTGGCAACACTGGCCTGGGATAACAGATTTAGTATTAATATTTTATATTAATGCATATAGAATAAATTCGTAATAATTTAAAATGTATTCTTACTATAAAATATACAAACTAAAACAAAACCTGCTTATCTTTGTAACTGAATGTACAAACTTTAGTACATAGTTATAGAGATAAGCACATCAATAGGCACCGGTACAAGGCCCAAGGGGAGGGCGTCCGCCTCTGTCGCCCCCCCTCTTCGGTACGCCCCTGCCTTAGACCGACAGTTAAACGTGGAATCTGAACCACGCCCCATCAGCAGCGCAGCGTCTTAACCACAAGGCTACCCAGGGTACTCATTTATCTACCAACCAATTTCTTTAGTCTATGAAAGGATGAAGAGCTGGGTTTTGCTGCGCGCCACCTGCCGTCACCGGGTCTCGATCCCGGGCCTGATGGATTCGTAGTCAGCGACGATAACCATTACACCACCGAGGCGTGTATATATATATATATATATATATATATATGCGTCTCGGTGGTGTAGTGGTTAGCGTCACTGACTACAAATCCATCGGTTCCGGGATCGAGACCCGGTGACGGCGACCGCGCGCAGTAAAACCCAGCTGTTCATCCTTCCACAAAATAAAAGAAAGTGGTTGGTAGATAAATGGGTACCATGGGTGGCCTAGTGGTTAAGACGCTAGGCTGCTGGTGGGGCGTGGTTTGGATGCCACGTTAAAATGTAGGTCTAAGGTGGAGTGAAGAGCTTGACCTTCGTCAAAATGAACATTTTGGGCGGAGGCTACCCATAGGTTACTATATATATATATATATATATATATATATATATATATATAATGCGCCTCGGTGGTGTAGTGGTTAGCGCCGCTGACTACGAATCCATCGGCCCCGGGTTCGAGACCCGACGGCAGCCGGCGCGCAGCAAAACTCAGCTGTCATCCTTCCACACAATAAAGAAAAGTGGTTGGTAGATAAATGGGTACCCTAGTGGTTAAGACGCTGGGCTGCTGATGGGGCGTGGTTCGGATTCCACGTTAAGCTGTAGGTCTAAGGTGGAGTGAAAAGCTTGACCTTCGTCAGAATGAACAATTCGGGCGGAAGCTAACCAAAGGTTACCAAAGGATATATATATATATATATATATATATATATATATATATTAGTTTTGTTGTGAGAGGACCGAAACTGTTTAATCAGCTGCCTAAAGACCTAAGAAACACGAAAGGAGTTGCAGTGGACATCTTCAAAAGAAGGTTAGACGCCTAGCTCAGAACAATCCCCGATGAGCCGGCGTACCTGGCTATGTGAGGTGGAGAGCACAAGAAACCAACTCACTACTTCACCAGGCCAACTCGAGAGGAGGGGCGACAAGCTTGACCTTCGTGAAATGAGGAGTCATCGCGCGGAACCTTTGTAACGTTGTAAGGTAAGGTAAGGTGTATATATATATATATAGGGCTTACTTTCCAACCTTTCAAATGTTCCATGCAATGATTCCTCACCTTACGAAAGTCAAGCTTGTCACCCCTCCTCTCGAGTTGGCCTGGTGAAGTAGATAGTTGGTTTCTTTTGCTCTCCACCTCACATATCCAGGTACGCCCTGCTCATTGTTCTGAGCCAGGCGTCTAATCTTCTTTTGAAGATAGCCACCGCAACACTACTCGAGTTCCTCAGTTCCTTGGGTAGTTGGTTAAACAGTCTTGGTCCTCTCACAACAAAACTATTTTCCTTCAGGGTTGAGGGTTTTCCCTGTCTCGCCTTTAATTTGGGAACACGACAAATTCTTCCTTTTCTACTTTCCACTGTTGTTTGGGGGGGTTATAGGATTGAGAGTAAGATTAGGGGCTAGTTTCTCCAATATTTTCCAAGTGTAAATAATGGTGTATCTCTCTCTTCTTCTTTCCAGTGAATATAAATTTAATTCACTAACCTTTCCCAGTAATTTCTTCTTTGCATCCATTGATCTTGGCTGTGAAGCTTCTCTGAATACCTTCTAGCTGATTAATGTCTTCTTCTTTATATGGGGATGTGAGGACCGAGCAGTATTCCAACTTGGGTATGTTCAGTGTTTTCAAGAGAGGAATCACTATATTCCTATCCCTTCTTTTAAAAGTTCTAAGTATTTGTCCAGTTATTCTTTTTGCTATGTTACTGGTATTTTATTTTGTATTTCAAATTTCGCATCATCAGTCATTACATCACCTAAATCTTCTACTTTGGAATTTCTCTGAATTTCCTGTCCATTTTGGATATAGTATTCTATGGATTTTAGGTCTTCCCTTCTTTCGTACCTCAACAGTTGAAATTTCTCGGTGTTGAATTTCATATTGTTCCCTTCCGACCAATTGTAGATTCTGTTCATGTCTGTTTGTAGGAATCCTATATCTTCTGGGTTTCTTATTTTTCTACTAATCTTTGTGTCATCAGCAAACGATGTTACTGTGCTGTCACTGGTAAGGTCCTCATCTATGTCA
Organism: Bathynomus jamesi; assembly: GCA_023014485.1. NCBI lineage: Eukaryota > Metazoa > Arthropoda > Malacostraca > Isopoda > Cirolanidae > Bathynomus > Bathynomus jamesi. The sequence continues at coordinate 318,077 of JAJOZX010000120.1, forward strand.
GTTAGCATGATTATGAAGAGTGATCGAGCTAATACTGTTCCTGAGCTAAGGACTTCTGATTCTGATGAAGATATTCCCTGAACTGTAACGACTTGCCGCCGCTCACTAAGGAAATTATATATCCATTTCCCTACTTTTCAGTAATGTTGTTATAGTGTTCCATTAGTTGTGATAGGCGTGATCTGCCTGACCGGAATCCATGTTGGTTTAATTTTTTCTGAGTTTCCAAAACGTTATAGATTTTTTTCTCGAACTATTCTTTCAAATATTTTCGTGAGATGAGCTGTAAGCGACAATGGCCTATAGTTTAAGGCCTCGGATCGATCCCCTCCTTTATATATTGGAACTATGTTCGCTCTCTTCAGGATGCTCGGTATTTCTCCCGTGTCGAGTGATCGTCTCCATATCCAATACAGGAAGTCCTCTTTATTCGTATGGTTTACGTTCGAAAAATTCCATACGTATAACGATTATCCGAATAACGAAGCAATTTTTACCATAAAAATCAATGTAATACGAGGGGCTTCGGTTCCTAGTCGGTCAAGTTAGGTGAAATATGTATTTTGCTGGTTAATACGAAATAATAAGCACAGAAAATATACTAAATCATGTTAAAAACTAAAACTTGTTAAATAAAGTAATGTACTCACCGTAATCCAGTTGTTTGTGCTGGAGGAGTGTGGAGCTGTGGAGGTATTTACTCCACGAGCGACTCAGCCGACTTGGACGACTGAGGTGGTGTCTCAGTGTGACCTTTGATGGCTGGCTGCTTGCTGGAGCTTGGAGTGGCAGTTGGTGGCTGAAAGAAGGCGTGAAATGTTGGCTGGATGGCACGTTTTTTCTTGGGGACGTACAGCTCATGATAGCACAGCATCCTTCACTTAGCCCTCACAGCGGCGCTCCTATCCAGTTCAGGGTCATGCTTAAACACCTCCTTCAAGGCGTTTTCAAATTTCTGCAACATGCTCGCCAAGTTCTTGACGGTCAGCTCCTTCGGAGGGGGAGTTGCTGGCTCTCGTAGTTCCTCCTCAGCCCGTTGTTGCTGCAACTCCATCAGGTCTGCGTTGCTCAACTCCTCCCCGTACAACTCCAATAAATTCTCGGTCATTCCTGTCCACCTCCTCAAACCTAGCTTCCCTTGCAAGGGCAGTAATCTCCTTCCTGACTTCAGGAACTTTATTGGTAAAGTCGTGGAAGTCGTGCACGCACTCTGGCCAAAGCTTGCGCCACACCCTGTTCATTGTTGCCTCAATCATCTCTTCTCATTCCAGCTTGATGTTCTCAAAGGCCTTCTTAATGTTACAACTTTTCCAAAACTCTCGGATTTCGTTTTCCTTCGCCGTCAGTCTCTGTTAGCAGTTCTCTCATGGTGCGCCGGGTGTAAGGGTGTAATAGGCCTTGAAGGTGGCTATTACACCCTGGTCCATCGGCTGCAGGAGTGAGGTGGTGTTAGGTGGCAAGAATACCACCTGCACGTTATCGCACCAATCTTGCATCTGCACTGGGTGTCCTGGGGCATTGTCAATAATAAGCAAGGCCTTGTTGTTGAGGTTGTTCTCGCGGCAGTAATTTTTCATAAAAGGGGAAAATTGATGGCGTAGTCCTGGGTCAAGTTCTGAGTTACCCAAGCCTTAGGGTTGGAGGGCCAGATCACCGGCAGGTGCGGCTTTATACACCCCTTGAATGCGAGAGGGTTCTTTGAGTGGTAGACAAGCAGAGACTTGAGTTTGACGTCCCCCTCCGCGTTGCCACCCAACATGAAAGTCAGCCTATCCTTCGCCTCCTTAAAGCCTTGGGCTGTCTTCTCCTCCTTAGCAATGTATGTACGAGAAGACATCTTCTTCCAGAATAACCCCGTCTCGTCAAAGTTAAACACCTGCCGTGGTGTGTAGCCCCCCCTCCGCAATGACCTCCTTCAGCCAGGGAGGATATTACTGAACGGCGGTGGTGTCAGCGCTGACAGCCTCTCCTGTGGTGTGGAGATTATGAAGGTTAGCGCGGCACTTGAAGCGGTCAAACCAGCCGCGACTCGCCGTGAACTCAAGAGCATCACTCGATCCCTCACCACCTTGCTGACGCACATCACTGTAGAGGCTACGAGGCTTTTTTGAATCATAGCCAGGGACAAAGGCATGTGTCGCTGAGACTTATCCACGATCCAGTATCGTAGCATACGCTCCATCGACTCCATTGCATTATCACGGAATCTAGTAATCTTCGTAGTTGAAGCAGGGACTGTAGTTCCAGCTAGTTCCTTGATGTTGGCCGCATTCTGGATTATGGAGTGCACAGTTGAGGTGGCTAGTTTAAGTTTGCAGCCGATCTCAGTCCGGCCCTCACCACTTTCATGCCTCTTAATAATGTCTATTTAGCACTAAGAGTTACTGGCACACGAGACCGCTTTGCAACAAGGGTACCAGACGGAGTACCACTTGATGCAGGGCGTTAAGGAGACATTACGTATAAAATTTCGTACGAATTCCCTCGGTATTCACAGTTTACATGCGAACAGTCACAGGGCAGGGAGAAAATGTCGTCCAGCAGCGCGCTTGCGCAGTGAGTGGCGTAAGGGGCGCTGGTAGCAGTTTTGCCGAAAGCGGCTGTCCTGGCTGGCGGCAGACGTCCGCTTTCGTATATGTATAAGTGAAGATCGCATACGAATAACGAATTTTAGGTGTAAAAAAATTATATATCTATAAGCAAGTATACGAATATACGAGTATACGAATAACGAGGACTCCTTGTATAGGGGTTTAGCGATTTCATTCTTGCAGTTTTTGATCAATGTGCCAGTCTATTTTGTCCGGTCCTGCCGCCGAATGTGCTTTTAGTTTCCATATAGCTTGTGTAATATCATCTTTTGTAAAATCGAAGTCCGTTGTACTTTCCCCTTGTAGTTCTTCTTCAAAGAACGCGTTTCTATCGCATATTAGTTTATCAGTTTTGGGGATACTGAAAGATGATTCATACTGAGCTCTTAATATTTCATACTGAGCTCTTAATCATCAGATAAAACATTGTCTTCATTTTTCAAAGGTCCGATAGTCGCGTGATTTTTCGACTTCCTTTTTGCAAAATTATAGAAGTACTTTGAGTTAACCATTATCGCTCCTATAGCGTCGTGTTCTTCTTTCTCTGTATGCTTCTCAGGTCCTGTATGACGCAATCTATATTCATATTTTTTTGATATTGTTGTCTTCGCAGTTTCTTAATTTTACAGTCACTCTTTTTCTCTTACGGAACATTGACCTCTTTTGCCTTTCGAACCTGCTTCTTTTTTCTCTTCGTTGCATTTTTGGGACATGTTTTTCCACAATTACCATCCCTTCCGTTGTCTTAGCATCAAAGATGGTTTTCCAATCTATTGCTTCCATGCTGTATGCAACACCTTCCCAGTTTATAGCTTTGGAGTGAAAATTAAAAATTTCGAATTTGCTTCTTTCTGTAGTGTGTGTTCTTTCCTTTCCTGTTGCTTTTATATTGGGTGTTATTTTAATAATATTGTAATCAGATATTATAGTTGGAGCTATTTCTATGTTATCAATTAGGTTGCTGTTGTTTGTGAATACCAAATCTAGGCAGTTATTGGCCATTATTTTCTGTTATTTCTTGTGTTTACATAAATTCATCGGCTAGAGCTAGGAGTATTTTTGCCTGCTCCTGGTCTTCCCGTGTACCCACTTTGTCTTGGTGTATACATATATTTTTTTCCTGTCCTTTTATATTTATAAATGGAAAACTAAAATCACCACGGATAAAAATATTTGGGGTTGGAGAGTGTAGACCTTTTACCCCGTTTTTGACCTCTGTAATGAAATCTGAGAATTTTGAAAGTTGGTGTGTTCGGTGGTCTATATATTAGAATTAGTACCATATTTGATTTTTCAACTTTTGCTGCTACACATTCTACGTAGTTGTTTGAAGTACTTATAGTCATTTCTGCCATGTATTTCTCGCTTGTATAAATAGCACATCCTCTTTTACGCCTTCTTGTTTTGTCGGCTTGGAATATGTTATAGTTGTCAATATGTATTTCCTTTTTGTCAACACAAAACTCACAGTTTTCACAGTTCGCCTGGCAGTCCTTTGGATGGGTTTTCGTGGTGCATGCAAAGTCTGCTCTGGTTTCTGCACGAGTCCTTTCAGGTTTGTGACTTTGTCCAGGGAATGGTTTGGTTTAAGGCCCTAAATGTTGGCTAGGATTATTTTTATTTTTTCGGTTTCTTTTTTCCATTTATATAGTTCCGATTCGTTTTCCAATGTTGGTGCATGTTTCGTTGCCTTGTGATCCTCCAAGACTTTTTCTCTCTATCTTTTTCGATACCTGTTGTCCCGATATCGCATAGAATGCCTGTATTTAGCAGCTCATTTGTGTTGGCTACATCTAAAAAATTGGTAGCCATCTTTGGTGCTGGTTTTGCAGGGTGGTGGTAGCGACATTTTTGCTTGTAGTTGCACCTCCCATATCTTACATAGGTTTTGCAGATAGTAAGATGATGGAACTTTCAATCGTTTTCAAATTTGCAATATCCCTTTGTGTAATGGAAGTTACATAAAGTGGAATGTGCATACATGCATTGCCCATCCTGGTATCTGCAGTACCCTTTTGTATAATATTTCCATACGATATCTTCTACGTTTCTAGTTCTCGTCGTCGTGTTTATTTTCTGTTTTTGATTTTGGTATTATCATTATTTTTATTATTTTCATTATCATTATTTTTACTATTATAATTTCTTACGTTTCCAGTTCTTGTCGGCCGTTTATTTTCTACGTATTTAGTTTTTATCTCTTTATCATTATCCTCGTTCGGCAGTTTTACAATATCACAAACGTTATTCATCTCTTTTGTTTCTGTTATGTCTTCATCCGTGTTATATTTTTATTTGTTCCGCTCTCATCCACTGATTTTGCATCGGGACATTTCGGTGCTCTTGTTTCACCATTATTCCCTCCTTTTCCGTAGCATTCGTATTCGCATTCTGAATTTCTTTAAATACCGCAAAAGGGTTTACAGTCTGTGTACATGCGTCGCACAGGAATTTGATCCCCGCGATTTGTTTGGCGTTAGACAAGAGAGATCTTTTTCCATCATCCCAATTCATACAGATAAAGTCGTGCAGTTTTTGACAAAAAGCAAACCTGAATGTCGCATTTTCAGTTGTTTTCAAATTATACAAATTGCAAATTAAGTGAGAATTTGAATCCATGGTCATGCTATTCATTAATTATCGTCGTCGCTCAAAAAGAAACACACACACAAATTTTGCTGGCTGTCAATCACGAGGGTTTTATGACCTTTGCGTTTTATGACCTTTTTCCTGCCTTGTTTCAAAACTTTTCTCGAATGCCAACAGTGTTACGATTTGAATATATATTTTAAACTGGTGATAATTTGTGTAAACTGTATTGCACTTTCTTAAATTTAATGAATTTCACTTTATAATTTATATGCACGGATTCTCTAATACTTTATACACTTTCGGGTGTCAACGGAATAAACCGCCGAGAAGTTATTCCCTTCTTATTTGGATATTAATACAGAGAGAAAAACAAAGCGTCCATTCCCCACGAGGTACAAGCAAACTATATATATATATATATATATATATATATATATATATATATATATATATATATATATATATATCACTAGAGGCAGGATGTTCAGGCAAAATGTCATAAATGCCTTTTTTGCGTTTACACGAAAAAGTGCCTTTTTCGTCATAAAGTGCCTAATTTGCCTTTTTTTCCATTATTTTCTAGTATTATTCAAGAGTCCCAAAACAGGCCTATCAGTTTCTGTTATATATATATATATATATACACTATATATCCCTCCATCCCCCAATATAATGCTCTGCGGAGACTTTAATTTCCCATTTATAAAATACAAAAAGGTGGATAGGAATATATATATATATATATATATATATACATACCAGGCAAGGCGGGGGCACAAGAGAAGACAAGGAGCAAGCAAAAATGTTGATGGCTCTCACAAACGGGTTCATGCTGACACAGTAGAAAACAGAAAATTTCAGAAAAAATGACTGCCTAGATCTGGTATTCACGAATAACACGAACTTGACTGCTGATATAAAAATAATCCCAACCATTATCTCAGACCACAACTTAATAGAGATATGGTGACAACATTAAAAGACAATACATATATTGAAAAAAGAAGCAAATTTGGGGCCTTTAACTTCAACTCCAAGTCTATAAACTGGGAAGCAATCAGATCACACATGGCCCAAATACAGTGAAGAACAGTTTTAGAGAATAAAACAACTGAAGAAATCCTAACAGCCTTGGAAGAAAAGACGCTGGGAATGTTAGAAAAATATGCTCCGAAATCACAGCCAAAAGGAAAAAGGAACTGGCTAGAGAGGCAAAAGAGAAGAGTATTCTGCAAAAGCGAGTGGAGGCGAAGTTAGCCAACTGCGTAGATAACACTGCCAGGAAAGTAATACAAGAAAAACTAGAGGGTATCGATAGGGAAATAAAAACACTGATTAAGAACCATGTAGAGAGGGAAGAGGAAAAGGTGGTAGAAGCAATAAAGGAAAATCCAAAATACTTCTACAGCTATGCAAAAAGGTAAACAAAAACGCGCGCTACTATAGGGCCCTTAAGGAAAGGAAATGGTGAACTAACAGACGATCATAAAGAAATCTCTGAAACACAGAACACTTTATGAATCAGTCTTCAGTACCACAAAAAGTGACAAAGCGATACCTGACAAAGATGCATTCTTTGAAGAGAAATTGCAAGGAGAGTATATAACAGACTTTGATTTTACCCCAGAAGATGTAGCGAAAGGTATAGGACAAATGCAACCCCATTCAGTTGCAGGTCCGGAGAATTGGAAGGCATTATTGATTAAAAACTGTAAAAATGAAATAGCTACACCCTCATACTGGATATGGAGACGATCCCTAGACACTGGGGAAATACCAACCATCTTGAATAGAACAAACATTGTCCATATATATAAAGGAAGGGATTGATCTCAAGCAAAGAACTATAGACCAGTGTCATTGACGTCCCACCTCACCCAAGTATTTGAAAGAATAGTTCGAGAGAAAATCTATGACTTCTTGAAGACACTAGAAAGATTCAACGAAAATCAGCACGGATTCCGATCAGGAAGGTCATGCCTATCACAACTTATTGAGCACTATAACAATATCCTAGATGCACTGCAAGACAATGAGAACTACGATACACTGATTTTGTTAAACCTTTCCACAAATGTGATTATGGTATAATAGCACAAAATTAAATATATGGGAATAACAGGCAAAGTTGGAAAATGGATCTACAACTTCCTCAGAGAAGTAAACAGCAACAGTATAGTAACATCCTTTGCAGACGATACAAAGATCAGCAGAAAAATCAGGGATGCAAATGATGTGGAGGCCTTGCGGAGAGACCCGAACAAAATATGCAAATGGTCAAAAGACAACAACATGACATTCAACACAGAGAAATTTCAGCTCTTTAGATAGGTTAGAAAAGAGGAACATAAACAGACTGCATATTGTGCTCCAGATAGACAGGAAATTCAGAGAAGCACGAAAGTGATAGACTTGTGGGGGGGGGGGGTAATAATGACCGATTATGCGAAATTCGAAACACAAAATCAGAGAGCAATAAACAAAGCAAAAAGAGGAGTCGCGGGACAGGTACTAAGAACGTTCAAAAGGAGGAACAAGACCGCAATGATTCCCCTGCTAAAAACTTGTACCAAAACTTGAATACTGCTTAGTCTTGATGTCCCCATTTAAAAAGAAACTAATAAACGAGATTGATGGCTGAAAAAACTCAATTATTGACAAAGACTACGTAAACTAAATCTGTACTCCCTGGAAAGGAGAAGAGAGAGGTACACCATAATCTATACATGGAAAAATGATCAAAAAATTGGTACCAAACCTTAAACTAAACCCAATTACCATTCAAACAACGCTGGAAAATAGGAAAAGCAGAATATATAGTGTTCCGAAATTAAAGGCCCAACAAAAGACCTCTTCAACACTGAAGGAAAATAGCTTGGTTGTCAGGGGGCCAAAACTTTTTAACCAGCTTCCAAAGGACCTCATAAACGTTGCAAGGGTCAAAGTTGAAGTCTTCAAGAGAAGACTAGATGCCTGGCTCAGGACGGTGCCAGATGAGCCGGGCGTACCTGGCTATGTGCGGTGGAGAGCGCAAGAAAGCAACTCGCTCCTCCACCAAGCCAAGCCACGCCTAGAGGCGGGGCCACCAGCTAGCTTGACCTTCGTATGAAGAGAGACTAACACACGGAACATCAACGAGGTTATATATACAGGGCGTCCCAAAAAAATGTATACACACTTTAACAGCTGATAGCTCAATTGATGTTTCTTTCTTTCCAAGTTAAACCCATTAGAATTAATAATGGCAGTCAGACTAAGCTTTGAACAAAGGAAATTCATTCTAAAATGCTACTGGAAGTGTGAAAACGCAGTTGAAGTGCAAAGACAGTTTAGGAGGGAGTTTCAAACAGATCCACCAACGCGACTTACCATCACTCGAATTAGAGATAAGTTTGAAGCCGATGGAACTGTTCAGAATGTCCACAAGAAGCGTTCCGGAAGACCACGGGCATCGACAAGCCCCACAAAGCAAGAAAGAGTACTGGAAACGTATCACCAAAGTCCAAGAAAATCTGTTCGGCAAGCGAGTCGTGAGGTAGGAATTTCAGAATCGTCTGTCCAACGCATTTTGAAGCGCTGTCAATGGAAAAGTTACATTCCAAGATTAGTCCATGCTATTAATGAAGATGATCCGGACCGAAGAGTGGAGTATTGCGAGTGGTACTTGGCACGATGTGGATGTGGATTGGACGAAGGGGTTTCGTAGAATACCCTCGCGTTCACCAGACCTCACACCACTAGACTTTTTTTTATGGGGATACATAAAAGACAAAGTCTACGCTATAAAACCTGCAACAGTCGCTGAATTGAGAGCAGCCATTGAACGAGAATGCACACAAATACCAAACGAAATGTTTCGTGATGTTTGCGATTCCATTGCTTCGCGTTATCAGCAGTGCCTGGACCAGAACGGACGTCAGTTTGAAAACAGGCGTTGACAAAACAATTAAATAATGTCTGTAGATTCTATTACATTTTGAAAATGAAATGTATTTTAATAAACACTGCCTTTATAAGTATTTAAAGTGTGTATACATTTTTTTGGGACGCCCTGTATATATATATATCATATATACTGTATATATAACAGAAACTGAACGTGCGTAATAGTGTTATTTTATATTAAAAATTTTTTGAAAATTAAATCCTTGACATTGTTGTGTAACCACTACTGTTTTGTTCACTATATTGGCATTGTAATACGAGTATGTATTACTTATATTTAATAGTATTATTTTATATTAAACTTTACAATACTTTTGGAAATGAAATCATTATTATGTGTAACATAATAACAATGATTGTTAATTTGCATTACCTTCTGTTTTGTTCACTAAGGGTGTTGTAATATGTGTTATGCGTATTTTAAGGTATTATTCTAGATTAAACGTTTTTTGAAAGCAAATTTATAAATGCCTTTTTAGTGGGTTTGTACTGCCTATTTTGAATGTTTATTTTGCCTATTTGCCTGGATTTTTAAAGGGTTTTTAGTGCGTAAAAATCGGGGCTGTAATAATCACATACTCGCATGGGATACTCCATATATTTTTGTGATTTTGGTCGTCCCTCAACGCATATTTACTCATAATTATTCTTATTACCATTATTTATTTACTTATTTCTTTAATTATTCTTTTGAAAGAAGTCTCCTCAAAAGCCAGCCCCGGAATCAATTCCAGTTTTTCTTCAAAACTTATAAAGGAACAAGACTTCGATTCCTCTCCAAATCCCAGGTCCAACAAAAACAAATCCTAATCCAATTCTCGCTGAAAACGTCTCAGCTATTGAGAAAATTGATTAAAATACACAAATTTATCTAATCTCGTGAAAAGACTCGTTCAGGATTATTTCTTTATAAAGGTTTTCTTCTCAAAACTTAAGATACTTTTAAAATATTTTTATTTGTAATTTATTTGCATTTGAAAATTCAATAAACTTTTCGCTTCATAAAAAATTTAAATTTTGTTTAGAGTTCTTAAATTTTATTTTTTTTCTCATTTATTCACTATACAAAGAATTCTCTCGTAGTTACCCTTCGAACGCAGCTACAAAACAAAAAATTATTCCTGGCCCGCTGCAGATAAGAGTTTATGTTAATTACGTTAATAAATTAGGTTCTATAAACAGAAAAACATATATATATATATATATATATATATATATATATGATCATGTACTAAAATATATTTAAAGCCAATAAATGACGGAGTTTTTGGCAGGTTTTCTTTTAGAAGCAAAACAGTTTCTTTAAATGATTTTAACCAGGGATGGGACACCGAAATGAATTTTGATTCGAGTTCATAGTTTTGAGAAATATCGATTTCGGTTTCGATTTCGGTTTTTTCATTTTTTTCGATTCAGGTTTTTTTTTTTCGATTTCGGTTTTTCATATCGATTTCGATTCGAGTTTCGATTTCAGTTTTTTCAGATTTCAATATAATATGTTCATTATTTATATATAATATGAGCTTTTATCTATTATAATTATTTCTGCACACTTATTCCAAATAAAAAAGTTGTGCTATTGGATGATTATTTACATTTAATCAGTACTATATCTTGAAGTTGTCTTCATTTTTATTTTTCGGTAAACTTTTTCATATTATTTCTACAACTTAGGGACCCGCCTAAAACCGCCCTCCTTTGAGGGAGGAGAATATATTTATCAGATCAACGCAATCAAAGCACCCTGTTTCTATTTATATACAGGGTGGGCCGTAAGTTTCCATACATAGAAAAAATAAACATTTTTTTATGGACAACCATTTTTATTTATATAATATGCTCTACATGGTTGCCATTGTTTTGAAAACACATTTCAATACGTGTTCCCCACTGTTGATGAACACGCATTAGCACAGTTGACGTTATGCTTGTAATGGCGTTGGTGATACGTTCCTTTAGATGATTTATGTCTCGTATCTTTTCCTGATACACCATGGCCTTCAAGTGCCCCCAAAGATAGAAATCAAGGGGGGTGAGATCTGGGGATCTGGGAGGCCACTCCACAGGACCACGCCGACCAATCCAAGCATCCGGAAACTGGTGATCCAAATACCGACGCACGTGAAGACCATAATGAGGTGGAGCTCCATCTTGCTGGAAGTAAACTGGGAAGTTACCTTCCTCGTTTAGCAGGGATGGGAAAATCTCTTCTTGCAACATGTTAAGATACCTTTCGGCATTAAGATTTCGACTGACAAAAATTGGTCCAATAATTCTGTCACCCCATATCCCGGCCCACACCATCACTTTACCGGCACCTTGCATCTTCGTCGGACTCAGCCAGTTAGGGTTAGCATTACTCCATTAACGTATGTTTTGCCGATTAACCTCTCCATTGACGTAAAAATTTGCTTCATCAGTAAACAAGATCTTAGTTGAAAAGTTTGCATCCTCGTTCACTTTGGTTAATGCCCATTCACAGAATTCCATCCGTCTATCCGGGTCGTCTTCACTCAAATGCTGTGCCATATGCAATTTGTATGGATGCCATTTGTTTGCTTTCAAAATGCGCCTGATACTCGATCTGCTGACACCACTTTCTGCAGACAACCGTCGTGTACTTTTTCTGGGACTCCGTGTAAGCGCTGTAAGTATCGTAACTGTTGTGTCTTCATCGGTGGCTGTACGTCTTGGACCACTTCGCGGTTGATCTGCAACATTTCCAGTTTTCTGAAACTTGTTAATAAGTTTTGCCACAGTGTCGTGTGTGATGTTCGTTCCATGTTGTCTGTTAAAGTTCATTGCAACCATGCGACTGCTTCCGGACCCAGCCATCAGTATGATTTCAATTCGTTGCTCTTTCGTCAAACGCATATTCTTAGGGTATCTGAAACATAAAAACAAACGTTTAAATTTTCCTATGTATGGAAACTTACGGCCCACCCTGTATATAAAAAAAAATCAGGGATAAATAAACAAAACTGGATGGAATGTAAGGAAGCTAATACATCTTAAAATTTCACGCCTTTATGTTACCCTATTTGAGGAGTCAGGTATCATAAAAGTAGCCCTGTCTTTAATCCCCGGAAGAAGTTGGTCAACTCTCCTTTAATAGAAAGCAGTTTGAATATTAAATTTTATTTCTTAATTTCGGTTTGAACTGATATTTTTTATCGATTTCGACTCAAGTTTTTTTTATTCTTTTCGGTTTCGGTCTAAATTTCGATTTCGGTTTTTCCAAAAATATCAGTTTCGGTTGTTTTTCGATTTCGCTTCAAGAAAAAATATCGGTTTTATCGGTTTATCGATTTCGATTCGGTTTCCCATCCATGATTTTAACCGTTTCCTATTCAAAATGTAAAGAAATATGTGCTAAAAACTTTTAATTTCATTTCAAATTTGAGGGGAAACAGTTTCGTTTTTAACAAACCATATTTTTATTGACCAAAAGTGGCGGAAGAATTTTTCATATCTTTATTTTTGATTATTTTACCTTATTTAGTTAAAGTTTTCTTTTATTAATAAAGCCGACAGAGAAGAAACAACAGTAAACAGCACGCGTCACACTTTCATATCGCATTTATTGTTTCAGTCGTAAACGTATGCAACACTTCTATAGTTTCAACAACAAAACTATTCTAAAATATTCAGATCGCTCAAAAAATCTCCATTATTTTTGTTCAAAAATGAAAATGTTTTTAAATGTACATTAAAAAATGAAGACTACAACTTATGGTTAATTTCTAGTTTGGAGGCATTCTCTCAATACGCAACGCATATGTATAAATATTATATCATTGGATAGGTCAGGGGTTCTCAACCGGTGGGTAATTATCCCCAAAGAGGTAATTTGGGATATCCATTGGGGTAATGGAAGCCATACATATTTTATTTAAGAGTGGTGTTTAAAGACAATTGTATGATATAAATTACTACCTTAACTTTTGGTTAATTTACTCGTCATTAGGGGTAACGGGGTGAGCGCCAATGCTGAATTCAGGTGGGTAATGGAAGTAAATGGGTTGAGAACCTCTGGGATAGGCAATAGTTTATTTACGATTATTTATGATTACTGTATTTATGATTATCTTAACTAACCCCCTTTTTTTATACTCTTCATACTTTTTTCTCATCCTCTCTTTATTTGCATGTCTGTAGTTTGCATGGTATGACAATGTTTCTTTGAGTTAAGACTGTGTTTGCATGGTTTGTAAGCGTTCTTATTTTACTTCTTTCACCCCTCTCCTATTCTCTTCGACTATTTTTCCGACTTGTCGGCAGTGGCCGGCGGATGATGCTGCTGAGTCTCTCTCTTTTCTGAATGAATGTTAACCCACGAATGATAGGTTTCGCTACTTACTTAACCCTTTATTCTTTTCTTTTAACTCTCTATTCTCTTCTTTTAACTCTCTATTCTCTTCTTTCTCTCGGGCTAACCTTAGAGTGGATCTTAGGGTCTTTGTTAAGCTAAGCTTCTGTAGAACAGTGTGCGGTGGAAATTTTTTAATTTTGTGTATTTTATAAATAAAAGAATATATTTTATGATATATTTTTGACACACATTGTCTGTATTAGGAGCAAATCTAAGCTTTTAGATTTCCGTTTCCAACTTATCAGTAATGCAACATTTCATTCTTCGTGCTAAAATCAGTCACATTTTTGACATTGTAAGGGAAAGGTGTCTGTTTTTGTGTTTTAAAAAATTTTAAATATAGAGTTTGGAAACATTAATTTATATGAACGTTGTAATTTTGGTATAACTTAACTTACTTTACAATTTTATGTTAACACTGGCCAACAAGTATTTTTTATCAGATTATATATATATATATATATATTTTATATAAATAAAATACTTATATAATATGCATATAACTATATATATAATATGTAATACTACTGTATATATACACAATATATAATACTATATATACAATATATAATATGTGTCCTTTATACATGTAGCGGAGTATTTTGTCGTTGCAGCTCAGATGTAGGTTTTTCCTTCACCGTTTCTGTACCCTCATGTATGTCATTTTGTCGTTTCAACTTAAGCTTTCGCTGGTTGTCTTGTGGTATTTTAGGAGCAGTTGCTGGCCACAAATTTGCAAACGTTGCACATGTACACCCTTTTATTCTTTGGCGTAACCGTCACATGTCTAGTTGTGTGTTGTTTTGTGTCGCACACTTACACATTTTATTTTTTTTAGGTGATTTACATCAACCCACTCACCGATCATCATACCTCGAAAGTGTAAAAATCACCACGGCAATTTCAGTTACGTGTGTGGCTCGTTCGTGACCAAATCACAACGGCGAACAATTACGATGGATCTTCGGAAAACTTACCGGCTATACTTCGGCTGTCCACTAGTGCACCAAGATAAGGCGTGGGCGCCACATGTTACTTGTACCACTTGTTCGAATGGATTACGTGACTGGTTGAACCAAAGGAAAAAGTCGATGCCGTTCGCTATACCCATGAGAGAGCCGAGAGACCATCATGGCGATTGTTACTTTTGTAATGTTAACATAACTGGATTCTCAGTGAAGAACAAGTATAACATCGTTTATCCGAACGTACACTCCGGGATCAGACCGATCCCTTACGATGATACGATGCCGATTCCGGTACTTCCACGGCATGGACTCGATTCTTTAGAAGACGAAAGGGAATCCGACGAAGGTGCGATTAGGGGGAGATGCGGGACCTTCGGCCGATCTTGACTACACACATGAAGAGCAATCAGAGCCAGAGAGACTTACCCAAAACGAGTTGAATGACCTCATTAGAGACCTAGCCCTCTCCAAAGAGAAATCAGAACTTCTCTCCTTGAGACTCAAGCAGAAACACTTACTTGAGAGGAACGTCCGAGTGTGTCACTATCGAAAACGAAACCATGACTTGGCGACATTCTTTACAGTAGATGGTCGGCTCTGCTATTGCCATGATATCAATAGACTTCTCGAGAACTTGTGACAGGTACACACACCATGCGAGTTGCGCCTCTTCATTGATTCATTTCAGCGAAACTTGAAAGCGGTTCTCCTGCATAACGGGAACTTAAAGCCGTCCATCCCGATCGCCCACTCCGTTCATCTAAAGGAGACGTACGATAATATGAATATACTACTCGAAGCAATCCAATACAGTACTCGTCAATGGAATATCTGTGGTGATCTCAAAGTCATTGGTATGTTAATGGGCATGCAAGGATGGTTCACGAAATACTGTTGTTTCCAATGCCTATGGGACAGCCGTGCTACGGCAGATCATTACATCAGACGTGACTGGCATCAAAGAAACATATACAAGCCAGGAACTGGCAGTGTGCAGTGTGTTCCCTTAGTTGATCCAAAGATGATTTTCCTGCCACCACTCCACATTAACTTCGGCTTAATGAAAAATTTTGTGAAAGCGATGAGTAAGGCGAATTCGAGAGGGTTTCGATACCTTGTTGAGAAATTTGCAAACATTAGTGCCTCGAAATTGAAGGAGGGAATCTTTGTGGGGCCCCAAATCAGGGAGGTTCTGCAGGATGAGTGCTTTGAAGAAAGCCTCAATGTCTTAGAACTAAAAACATGGCAGGCTTTCAAATGGATTTGTAGAAACTTCTTTGGTAACCACAAGTCTCCCGCATACAAAGATGGAGTTCAGAAACTGCTCGATGCATATCAAGAAATGGATTGTCGCCTGTCCTTGAAAATACATTTTTTATATTTGCATCTGATTTCTTTCCCGAAAACATTGTCGCGGTGAGTGACGAACAAGGGGAACGCTTCCATCAAGTCATCCAGTCAATGGAAAATCGCTACCAAGGTTTCTGGAACGAAAGTATGCTGGCAGATTACTGCTGGATGTTGTACCGCGACGATCCGGACAAAGTTTACAAAAGAAAATCATACTCGCAACGTTTTTAGGTTGGTGTACATTTCTTTTTATGAATAAAGTTGTACTTTTACGATAAATTGGGCTGAAATTAACACCAGTCATATGTCGATAACTAGATGTGCTAGAGGTAAACCGAAAACAGATTTGGAATCAGCGTACAAAACTGGTCTAGAAAAGTGCATATACACCTTTGACGAGAGAAAAGTTAGATTTTGTCGACCAATGTAATTTTAAGAGTTTATTGGAATTTCGTACTGCGCATAAATTAATTTTAAATAGTTTTAAATGCCAAAATATGGAAAAAAATGTAAAGTGGACTTAAATGCAAGGCTGTTTAGATGTTATTGCCGCTGCATCTCTATATAATCTAGGATATTAATAACAGGTAAGGGGTTTTATTATTATTATTAATACCCCGGTTTACATCGAATAATACCCCGATCTACATCGAATAATACCCCGATTTACATCGAATAATACCCCGATTTACATCGAATAATACCCCGATTTACATCGAATAATACCCCGATTTACATCGAATAATACCCCGATTTACATCGAATAATACCCCGATTTACATCGAATAATACCCCGATTTACATCGAATAATACCCCGATTTACATCGAATAATACCCGATTTACATCGAATAATACCCCGATTTACATCGAATAATACCCCGATTTACATCGAATAATACCCCGATTTACATTGAATAATACCCCGATTTACGTTGAATAATACCCCGATTTACATTGAATAATACCCCGATTTACATTGAATAATACCCCGATTTACATTGAATAATACCCCGATTTACATCGAATAATACCCCGATTTACATCGAATAATACCCCGATTTACATCGAATAATACCCCGATTTACATCGAATAATACCCCGATTTACATCGAATAATACCCCGATTTACATCGAATAATACCCCGATTTACATCGAATAATACCCGAGTTAGGTTAGGTTCTTTTTCCATCTCACACAACATTCATAAATAAATTATTTCCAATCCAGTGATGTAATTTTTATGCATGTGGAATAAAAATTTGAAGGACGCCTCTAAACTAGGGATTTACCCAACTGATCATTAGTGATGAAGTAAAACTGCGATAATTTATACTTTTATAGGTTGACGAGATAATAAATAATTAATTAGGTTTTAAGTAACCAGGCAGCAAACGTACTAATAATCACGGAAAGGAATAGGCTGAGCTGGTTTTCTTTTACTCAATAACAAAATTAATAAACAGTTACAGTGCATAACAATACAGCTGCTTAAACAATGTGCAATAACAAAATTATTGAATATGGAATTAAATGTTAATTGCAATAAAGGGCAAATGCACTGTTACCGTTCGTTTGCAAAAGCAATGTGGCGTTTATAAACTATTTGACTAAGCTACACTTAGGTCCATTAAAAGAAACATTCAAGTCAGTCAAATATATTTACAAAAACCTATAATCTAAACTTAAATTAGCACCGAGACCAAGCACTTAAGATATGTAATGTACAAGGCGTAGGTCCTATCCCTACTTAAAGTAAACTATCACTTCACTTGTCTCAGTCGCAATGGTGTCCCAAAACTGTTAATCTTAACTTCCGCTGTTGTAAATGATTTAGATGGATTGGCAAGGATAGGCTTTGTTCCCAATCCTGCCTTGACTTCCAAATTGATGACGCTTAACCTCGGAACTGGGGCCACAAAACTTTCTGGCCATCACGTTCAGCTCCGGTAGACAGCCGTTCCAATTACCAAGAATTCAGTTTCCCAGCCGAACCTAAGCGCAGTTCCACATTCCAGATTTGAAGCCTCGAATAGAGGCTTCAATACTTTCACTATAGGGAATGTTCAGACACCACTATACCCTGTACCCTGAAGTAACCACAGATTTAATACCGACAACTCAAACTTTTAAATATTCAAATTTATTGAAATTTCTGTAACTTGAATCTCCCGCTTCCAACCTTTATTGTTCAGATCACAAGCACGAATCATCCCCAAACTTCCATTACTATCTTTCACCTCGCTCACTTTCAAATCATTCACAAAAAGCTCTAGTCTCACACTCCACCTATAGCTCACATTCAACTTTCACAATGACCCTACCATACTAAATTCTCTCTTACAGCACAGTACATAAATGGAATTAAATCAGATTATTAAACAAATTATAAGATTGCGCGTGAATGAATTTCAGAGTTCTTTTAGGGATGAGCGTTTAAAAAACTACATAGGCATATGCCTATCAACCTGGCGATCCGATGAAAATTTCCTATCAGATTTACTGCCTTGAACGACGATAAAAAGCCTATGCTTTTTTGCTATAAAGTTACGAAGTGGCTCCAGAACCTGCGCGCAGGTTCTGCACCTTACAGGCTACGGAACCTGCGCGCAGGTTCCAGAGCCCATATACATATAATAGCTACAGAACCTGCTAGACTCTAACAAGGATTTCAGACTGTATGGACTGTCGGAATAGTGCAGAAAGATTTTTAGCTTATGAAATAGGTTCATGCTATTATCTATAATATATCGTAATCACAATAATTCTGACAAACAACATGCCCAACAGGGCATGAAAACAGCGATGTTGGCAACTCTTCTTAACGGGGAATCCTCTTGCCAAGCGAGTGAATGATTTTATTTTGACTTTGGATTAGACTTCTTCCACGAAGTGGCTCCTTGGCCGGCATACGGGCCGGGTAGCCTACAGACTACATGGCCGGCTTGCCGGCCAAGGAGCTAAAGATAAGGTCGCCGACAACATGGCCTGCATAATATATATATATATATATATATATATATATATATATATATACCTTATGAACCTTATGTTGTTTCGTGCGTTGGTCTCTCTTCACACGGAGGTCAAGCTGGTGGCCCCGCCTCTAGGTCTGGCTTGGTGGAGGAGCGAATTGCTTTCTTGCGCTCTCCACCGTACATATCCAGGCACGCCCGGCTCATCTGGTACCGTCCTGAGCCAGGCATCCAGTCTTCTCTTGAAGACTTCAACTTTGACCCCCGTTACGTTTCTGAGGTCCTTTGGAAGCTGGTTGAAAAGTCTTGGCCCCCTGACAACCAAGCTATTTTCCTTCAGAGTTGAGGAGGTCCCTTTTCGGGCCTTTAATTTGGGAACACTACACATTCTGCCTTTCCTATTTTCCAGTTTTGTTTGAATGGTAATTGGGTTTAGTTTTAGGTTCGGTACCAGTTTTTCGATCATTTTCCATATGTAGATTATGGTGTACCTCTCTCTTCTTCTTTCCAGGGAGTACAGATTTAGCTTACGTAGTCTTTCCCAGTAGTTGAGTTCTTTGCAGCCATCAGACTTGGCTGTGAAATGCCTTTGCGTTTCTTCTAGTTTATTAGTTTCTTCCTTTTTATATGAGGACGTCAAAACAGCATGATAATGAACAGGAGTGGGGCCAGTACTGTCCCTTGTGGTACTGAGCTGCGTACTTCCGATTCTGAGGATGATATACTTTGAATTTTGACGACCTGCAGACGTTCTCTGAGGAAGTTGTAGATCCATTTTCTCACTTTGCCTGTTATTCCCATATATTTAATTTTATGTGCTATTATACCATGGTCACATTTGTCGAAAACTTTAGCAAAATCTGTGTATATAACATCGTAGTTGTCATTGCCTTCCAATGCATCTAGGATATTGTTGTAGTGTTCTATTAGTTGTGATAGGCATGATCTACCTGATCGGAATCCATGCTGATTTTCGCTGAATCTTTCCCGTGTCTCCAGGAAGTCACAAATTTTCTCTCTAACTATTCTTTCAAATACTTTGGTGAGGTGGGACGTCAATGACACTGGTCTATAATTCTTTGCTTGAGATCTGTCCCCTCCTTTGTATATAGGGACAATGTTTGCTCTTTTCAAGATGCTAGGTATTTCCCCAGTGTCTAGGGATCTTCTTCATATCCAGTATAAAGGTGTAGCTATTTCATTTTTACAGTTTTTAATCAATAATGCATTCCAATTGTCCGGACCTGCAGCTGAATGTGGTTTCATTTGTCCTATAGCTCTTGCTACATCTTCTGGTGTAAAATCAAAGTCTGTTATATACTCTCCTTGCAATTTCTCTTCAAAGAATGCATTTATGTCGGGTATCGCTTTGTCACTTTTTGGGGTACTGAAAACTGATTAATATTGAGCTCTCAATGTATCAGATATTTCTTTTGGGTCGTCGGTTAGTTCATTATTTCTCGTCCTTAAGGGCCCAGTAGCGGCGCGCGTTTTTGTTTTTCTTTTTGCATAGCTATAGAAGTATTTTGGATTTTCCTTTATTGCTTCTACCGCCTTTTCCTCTTCCTTCTCTGTATGGTCCTTAATCAGGGCTTGTATTTCCCTATCGATACCCTCCAGTTTTTCTTTTATTGCTTTCCTGTCATTATCTCCGCAGTTGCCTAACTTCGCCTCCACTCTCTTTCTTTTGCGGAAAAGTGTTCTCTTTTGTCTCTCTAGCCAGCTCCTCTTTCCTTTTGGCTGTGATTTCGGAGCATATTTTTCTAAAATTCTCAGCGTTTTTTCTTTCAAGGTTGTTAGCATTTCTTCAGTTGTTTTATCCTCGAAAATTGTTCTGCATTCTATTTGGGCCATGTGCGATCTGATTGCTTCCCAATTTATAGTCTTGGAGTTTAAGTTGAAGGCCCCGAATTTACTTCTTTCCTCAATATGTGTATTGTCTTTTAATGCTGTTGTCATATTTGTTGATATCTCGATTAAGTTGTGGTCTGAGATAATGGTTGGAGTTATTTTTATATCAGCAATCAAGTTCGTGTTATTCGTGAATACCAGATCCAGGCAATTATTTTTTCTGGTATTTTCTGTTATCTCCTCTTGTGCCCCCCTTGTTCTGGTGAATATATATATTCCTATCCTCCTTTTTGTATTTTATAAATGGGAAGTTAAAGTCTCCGCAGATCATTATATTGGGGGATGGAGGGTTTATGGCCTTTATTAGCTTTCTGATGTCATCAATGGCCTCCGAGAATTTTTCGGTTGGGGTGCTTGGAGGTCTATAGATGACTATTACTATTACGTTTAGTTTTTCTATTTTCACTGCTAGGAGTTCCACATAGCTGTTTGACTTACTTATTATCGTCTATGTCATATGACCTTCCTGTACATATATAGCACAGCCACCTTTACATCTCGTCGTTCTATCCGCTCTTAGTAAGTTGAAGCCCTCTATATTTATCTCTTTCTTATCGATACAATGTTCGCAGTTTTATATATATATATATATATATATATATATATATATATATAGGCTGACCATACGTACCGTTTTGAACGGGACAGTACCGTTTGTTTTATATTTCCTGGCCGTCTCGTCGTTTTAATAAAAATGTCAATTTTGTCCCGGTTTATGTACTTACTTTTTCATGAATACAGAATATTACATAACCCCGTCCCTTTTTTGCCATCCCAATGTCCCGTTTTTGTCTCAAGGAAATATGGTCAGCCTATATATATATATATATATATATATATATATATATATATATATATATATATATGCGGTAGCTATAACTAACACATTTTTGGTAAAAGTTGCTGAAAATTAATCGAAATCTACGTGAAAATTATTGACTGCCCGGTTAGGTCAATTGTACGTCCTTGACGAGTGGTTAGATTAAGTCGTTTCGACTTTGAGAACTTGATTCGTCATGTGCCCTAGATCAGGGATTCCCAAAGTGGTCTGTACAGACCCCCAGGGGTCTGTAGGAAGCTTCCAGGGGGTCTCTAAGCTTTTGGAAAAATAGTAACATTAACTATATTAACTATATTAACTATATTAATATTTAGGGGTCCTTGGTGGTAAAAGTTTGGGAACCCCTGCCCTAAATGATTAATGAAATGATTAATTGAATGCCCGGTTAGGTTAATTGAATGCCCGGTTAGGTCAACTGTACGCCCTTGATGATTCGTTAGGTTAAGTCGTGATATTTTCGTTAGTTTAAACGAAAATGACGAGAGCAAACTTTTCTGGTTAATTTTGAGGTGTTTTGCACATTTCCTGTGGTAATGCGTCATTTACGAGATCTCGTAGCATGAACATGTTAGGTTATGCTTTATTGTATAAAATGTAGTAAAAAATACATTTTTCAAGTGTATTTTGGTGTGCTTTGTTCGAATATGCCCTTCATTTCTTGTGCAAATGAACAGAAATACAGTTGTTATTGCATGGCCCAAACACGTATTTCTGTTCATTTGCACAGGAAATGAAGGTTATATTTGAACAGAGCACACCAAAATACACTAGAAAAATGTATTTTTTATTTCAACTTCAGGCCATGTCAATTGCGACATAATTACTGGGATCACCCGAAGATCAGGCCCCCCAGCCTTTCTTTAGTTAGCTTCATAAGGGTAACTAACGAAAATATCACGACCTAACTTAACCAATCGTCAAGGGCGTACAGTTGACCTAATGATTGGTTAGGTTAGGTCGTGATATTTTCGTTAGTTATCCTTATAAGGCAAACTAAAGAAGGCTGGGGGCACTGATCTTCAGGTGATCCTAACCGGGCATTCAATTAACCTAACATAGTGTAGTGTATCATGCCTGACACCTATATTTATTGTTCATGTATGTAATCTATTTCGTATTATTTACGATTGATAATATAGCATCGTACTGTCGAGTTTGTAGCTGTTAGATATATATGGGCTCTGGAACCTGCTCGCAGGTTCCGGAGGCACTTCGATAAAATTATGTGTGTATGTGTAGGTTTCCAAAAGACCTTGTTACGTAGTTTTTAATTAAATTATTAAATTATTTTGCCTTCTGTATTTAGTGTAACCCATGGTAAAGAGAGAAAACACCTATAGGCTAGGTATCTTTTGTTTTTTTGTCCTTGAAGTAGGTTAACTCGGGTCTCGCAATTCTTAGTGATTGCCTACTTTCTTGTTTGTTGATGTTGTAGGTTGTTGGGCTATGCAAGGTGTCTGTTGTAATCAATCAATGCAGGCACTAAGATAGGCCTGTCCTCTTGTTTTGTTAATTTATTCACTCGGAACTTGAAGAAAGTTTTAACACACCTTTCCCGCCCTGAGCAATGCTCCCAACTACGTGAGCTCCGAGTTAAAATTTGCTTCGATTGTTGTTTTTGTTTTTTTTGTTTACATTAGCAGACGAAAAATTATCAGACGTATCTCACGTATGTCTTCAAGGACAAGCTACATGAAGGACGGTTGAGTAATGGGCTCTGTTGATTCAGGACTTTGCGACAAAAATCGTATACAAACCTGGAAAACTTCAAGTTATTCCAGACGGATTGTCGAGACTCAAGCCCGACACCCAAGTGAATAAGATAGAAATTCTTCCTGTGTTCGACTACGAATGTCTGCAGTACTCCCAACAACAAGACCAACACACCCAGAACCTTCGGGCGCGCCTGGAACAAAATGAACCATCGAAGGTAAAAGAACAGTACAACCTAAAAGATGGGCTCGAACATTTTAGGAACGAAGCTGGAAACGACCTCGTGGAAATACCAAAGGATCTCATTGATATAGCCATTGGACTTTGTCACGACTCACCTTCGTATGACCACATGGGGCCGGATCGCACAATCAAGTCTTTTGGAGCGATACCATTTTCCCGAAATGAACAGGAAGGTACATGAATACATCGCTGAATGCCCGTCTTGTTTAAAACATAAGGGCTACGTACCATCCATATCTCCCATACATAAATACCCAGTATGCCAAAGGCCCTGGCAAAGAACTGGAATGGACATACTGGGACCATTCCCCAGGACATCAAAGGGAAACCAGTACATCATTGTGTTTACGGACCACTTCTCGCGTTACAGCGAAGTAGTTGCCATTCCAAACCAGACCTCGGAAACTGTGGCAAGAGCCCTAGTGGAACGCGTCATCCAAAATCACACTACTCCTTCCATCCTAATTTTGGATAACGCCCTTAGTTTCACTTCCAAACTGGTCGAGTCACTCTGTAAAATGTGTAAAATTATAAACACACATTGTGGCATACCATCCGCAGGCAAACGGCTTAGTGGAAAGGCACAATCGGAAGATCTTAGAAACCCTTCGCCACGTTGTCGATGCATCCTCCCGTACATGGGATGATTCCCTTCCCATGGTAGAAACAGCCATCAACAATGGCTATAACGTGTCTATTGGGGACACCCCTCATTTCGTCCTATATCACTACGACAAGCGGCTACGTTTTGATTTGCCCGATCAAATCGACCCGGCAGTTCTAACATCTTCCGAGATGGCAGAAGCAAATCAACAACTAGCTGAACGATCTTTCAAATTTTTTTACATAATCCGCTATGCCCTAGACCAGGGGCATTCAACCTTTTTTAGCTTACCGCCCACTTTTTTGATTTTTTGAGAATTAAAAAACTTATCGCCCACCTTAGGGCAAAAAAAATAAATCATCATAATTAATAAAAGAAAAAAGAAAATAAAGGTTGAATTACCTTTAATGAGAGCCTTGTCGTTGATGCTTGCTAATTAAAACTTTAAGTTGGGTTTTATTTTAGTAAGAAACAAACGAAGATCTCTCTCTGCTATATTCAAACGATTTCTTTCTTTGGGAAGAAAGTGGTTCACTACACTGAATCCTAATTCAACCAGATATGA
The DNA here is from genome assembly GCA_023014485.1 of Bathynomus jamesi. Classification (NCBI taxonomy): domain Eukaryota; kingdom Metazoa; phylum Arthropoda; class Malacostraca; order Isopoda; family Cirolanidae; genus Bathynomus; species Bathynomus jamesi. The sequence continues at coordinate 342,747 of JAJOZX010000120.1, forward strand.
GGTAGGGAAAGCTACTAGTACAGTAGAAATCTTATTCCATAAATGTGGATACAGCTTGGGTACTTTTTTGTTCTGCCAAAGTTGTAGGTATCCACCTTCTTTGAAATTTGCTTTGCACTCAGCGTCATATTTTAATTGCAATAATTCCTCTTGACAGGTAACCTCAACATCACATACGTTTATAATAAAAGGAGTCTCCATCCACACATCGACTTTAAGGTTGATAATGTCTTGAATGCGATTTTCCGTGTCAATTTTTAGTGCATCAAGATGACTACTATATTTTTCCAAGTCACTAGCTGTGAGATCATCTTTGATTGATAACAATCAATTCAATTTTCTTTTATTGTAGAATAGATGTAGATTGTAGAAGAAAACGATTGTGTTTGTGTGTGCGTACGTGTGTGTGATCTTAGTGCTAACTATATTTTTCATCGATTTAGATCGGGTCTTTTGAAGTCTAAATTTTCATACTTACCACACCCTTAAGTGAATCTAATTACAGTTTTCGTGAAAAATTTTTACCGCCCACCTAAAATCACAATTCGCCCACTAGTGGGCACTACCGCCCAGGTTGAAGGCCCCTGCCCAAGACCAACGAAACCAACAGATGGAGCAAGAGCAACATAGGCGTCATCCCCGTCAACGGACTAGAATCGTCGGTATGCGATGTTATCTAAAGAGCGTGAAACCGCCAAGTGCTCATCGCAAATTATACCCAAAATGGGATGGCCCATATAGGATTATGAAAAACCTCGGAAAAAACCGTTACGAAATCCTCGACCTCCGGGATCATTCCAAACTAAAGATCATTCACGCTGATAATTTGAAGATAGCTGCCGAACAACACCTTCCCGAAAAACAGCTGCCAGGCGTTCGAGCCGCCTATCCTTCGAAAGGTCAAGGTACTAACAAATCCAGCAGGGATAAAAAAACTGAAGTGGTCACCGCGGGAACCACTACCCATGACGAAGATTGGTACCTCGTAATACCACCAGTACTCGAGCCAATCTCTGAACAAGAGGAGGCCCCAGAACCAAGAGTCCCATCGGACCCAGACTCTGGAGAAACCCTTCTAGAGGATCACTCAGTGGAATTCCACCATCTCCTCCAACTCCACCATCTCCTCTGTCACCACCCTCACCGATTGATGAACGACGCACGGACCCTACATACCGCCCGCAAATGTATCAACCACGTGAATTAGAACCTTCACATAAGAAACGAACCCGCTCAGAATCCGAGCTTAACGGTCGATCCCCATTGCCACCAAAACGAAGCCGACCACTCGTCCACAAACACAAGTATCCACACGGCCACCCCGAACTCCGTATAATATAAGACGTAGAAATGAATAAAATTGTCCCCCTTATAATTTTCCAAATTATTTACTCTTGTAGCCCTAGCATAAAAATTTCCACCGGAGTTGTTATAGAAAAGCTTGCAGAAGGTAAATTTTTGAAAGGACACGCGGACCTTTTTATCAATTTGCAACCCCTTGCTAGAATTAAAATCAATCTCCTTCAGATAAAACCCCAATTAAAAACGTTTGAAAGTAAGGTTCAGGGTTCTGTTAAAAATATCCCGGGAACAGAGCAGATTAGTCGCGTTCTGTTAGAAAATACATCCGAAAATATTCAAACTACAGCACGCACCCTATCAGAAATATTAGCATTACCATGGATAGAAACTAGAACTCAAAACTCAGCAAAATTTAATCAGCGGAATAAAAGGGGACTGATAGATATAGGAGGAAAAATATTCAAAGGTTTATTCGGATTAGCAACCGAAGAAGATATTAAAAGAATTGAACTAAAATTGAATCTCTTCGCGCGGAATCAGCAATATGATGGACACATGTTAGAACAAACTATTAGGTCACTACACGAAAACAATCGCTTCCTCCACGCCCTTTCGGACAGATTCACATACCTTGAATCCCTGTTAGCTTAATAAAAGAACACAAAAGATATCTAGAATTAATAGAAATAATTAACCTACAAGTAACCCTAATCGATAAGTATTTACAGCAAATAATTACGATTCATTCCAAGTTTTTGCGTGCAACCCAGCTAGCCCATGGAAAAATCACTTTTTCCACACTAATACCATGGGAAACACTTCAGTCCTTGGCTCACACCGCCCAGACACAATTAAAATTATCACCCATATTCCCACTCACCCATACTAATTACCCCCAATTTCTAGAATACACCTGGACTGTACATGGACCACGCCCCTACACATACCTCATAATTGTACCATTTTTCGTGTATTCACTTATGACGTATATAAATTTCACCCTTTCCCAACACCCTACCAAAACAATTCTAATGTCTATCAATTGTATCTACCCACCGTACCACCTTACCTTTTCCTCACCAAAGATCTGTCAGCATATTGTATGATGTCAGATAGCGACGTTCGGCATTGCAGATTCCCGCAAACAAATAAACAACTCGTTTGCCCTCCACTCAACCCAGTCATTCTTCTAACTACTAGGTCTTGCTTTATCGACTTAATTCGTGACCGTCATGCCCCGGTATTTTCGTTTACAAAATTTCATTCCTCTAAAACCGTCGAACTTCGAATTGGACCAGACATCTGGGTTTCTTTCGCGAACAGGACTGCCGTTACTTTCGAGTGTCCGTCAAATTATTCCCTCATCACAATCCCTATGGTTATTCGGCTACCAATTGGTTGCTCCTTGCTTTCAAAAACCTTCCAAATATACAACCCTTACAAGGTTACCATTAATGACTCATACCCCTTCCCGTCGCAAATTAAATTTAAACCCGTCATAGAGATCTTAAAGCTCTCCATGAAACCTGTAATCATCCTACCTGAACTACATACCCCTGAATGAAATGATCATTTAAGTCGGTTTAAAATTTCGGATGATAACCAAACTAACCTCTAACCAATACTACAACCTGTAACAATTTTTTCAACATCTGCCGTTAGTATCATTATTGTAGTATTGTACATGCTATTATCCTCGATATGTTTGTGATAAAAAGATCGTTCTTGGAACTCAGGAAAACAAGAGACACCGAACCACATGAAACTGTTTATGCACGACCAAGACTGCGTAACCAGACCACGTGAACTAGACTTAGCCACCCCGACTTATGTTGTGTAAATCTATATTATAAAACCAATAGTTATCACCTAGTTAGAATTAGTTAGGATGTTATATTATCGTATTAATATCATTCTAGAGGGAAGAGCCCTATAAAAATTAACACTGAATAATTCCTATATAATTGTCGAGCCGTATCCCAAAATGGGCCGCTCGAATGTAGAAGACGACGATGGACTATGAATTCCGGAGGCGGTCCCCTTGGTTTGAGTCGGAATTGTATCCGAAGGATGATGGACAACGTCACTCTCGGGTTATGAGAACTCCAAAAAAACTCCTTGGAGGTGTCGCGTCTCACGTCGACACCAGTGGATGCACTAGGCGCTCGCGCCTTGTCAAAAAAATGTGTGTGGATTCACTGACCACTCTTACCTCAATTTGTTGTAAAGTTTCGGAAGATTACCTTCGAGTGCTTCCGTACGGGGTTGTACCGAGTTTATGCGGTGAATGGAAACGACTAACTAATTTAAGTCTTTTTATTAATTCACTTTGAGTACAAAATTCTCTTGGTAGTAAAAATTAAATTAAATTAAATTAAATTAAATTAAATTTGGCTACGAAAAAAAATGAAGATTATATAGCTCTTAAGGTGAGACTTAATACACAGATAAATCGGGAACAAGTTAACTAAAGCACAATGTACAATTTAGGCTGCTGATTCTTTCTTAAAGCAATCGGCAGCAAAGTTTATATATTGAAGTTAAGTTCAATTATCAAATGGAAGCTAATTTGATCCGGAGGGGTAGTGCCACTGCACGATTAATCACAGATTAAATCACAGAGTCTGCGTGGTATGAAGATGGTCAGAAAGCAAAGAACCTCGTTACCGACGCTCTCGGGGTTTTTAAAACCTCGGGGTAGGCGGAGACGAGGTAAACTAAGGGTCACCCTCTTACGGGCGGAGTCTAACAGCAAGCGCCTATAATAGTTTTCGATATTCAAATTTAGGCGGAGGTGAATTTAATTGACAGCTACGATTGGAAGATTGTACTTCGGGAGAGTTCCGGGGGTGAACCAATCATGATCGAAATAGGTTTCGTGGAGTTTACATTTTTCTTTTGATAATAAAGCATAATTGTAGGATCAAGAGGCGCCAGGGGGCGGGTGAAAGGAAGGTCGAACCCGTACAAAAGGGAATCGATTGGAAGGAAGTTATAGAGCGCAAATGAATCTCATGTTCGAGATAACCAATTTGCGTGATTTTTTTGGAAAAGAGAAATAGGTTAGAGACAGCTGAAATTTGGTATGCGAGTAGGTTGAGTTAGGGGAAGTCAGGTGGTCTATAGGTTGACACAATTATGCTTTATCTATGGGAATAGGTCAAGATTTTAGGAAAATTTAATAATAAAAAGTTAAAAGACTGATGTGTTTATAGACGCTTGCCTTGCATCGCGTGATGCTGACAATAATGGAGACGCGGAGGGATCGAAGAATTCATGCGATGAGCATATTTTCATATGCACCTCGCATCTAATGATTTAGGTTGGGATTACTGGGATTCATGGGGTTACGGATTACATGGGGTTACTCCGCGTATGAAAGAATGCACACTCTGTGATGTCAGAACGAAGGAATTTTGGGTTCAATGTTAGAACGCAATTCGTCGGAGACGAACTCGTTTGTACCGTAAGGGTTTACACTACGGGACACTACCTCCCCTTCTGCAGAAGTGACAAGTAAACAAAAATAATAATAAGATTAACAGTTTTAAGCACAAAAAAAACAATATTTACGTGCTAGCTAACTAATTAAAATTTGGATTTCTCGGTGTAGCGACAGCTAACGGGGGCCGAAGATTGGGGCAGACCGTCCGGGGCTTCTTCCGAAGGTGAGGGCTCCGAAGTAGGGGCATACCACTTCAGTCGTCGACACGGGCGGCAAGCAAGGAAGATGATTATTAGGATTAGTATGACAGTGGAGGCGTTGACGTAGGTGAGGGGCTGAACGTGGGATAAGACATGAGACCGTTCTTGGAGGGTTTCGTTGATACGATCCAATTGCTGATCCCAAGGGGGATAGTTGAAGGAAGGTACAAGAGTTACAGAGGCAAGAGGAAGGTTGAAGATAGGAATTGGTGGGAGGCGAGCCATAGGGTGTAAAAGATGAGGCGTGTTGTTAATGGAGAGTAATCTGGGGTTTGATGATATAAAGCTGGAGGTAATGATAGAACAACCGGGGGAATTCTACTAACTGGATCCAATTGTATCATACTACGGTTGTTCGGGCAATCCAGAGTTGCTTCACGTTTTTGGGAATGGACAGGAGGAGATCGGAACTTATTTGTAGTTGAACGGGGGTTGAAGGGTCGAATGGCCGGAACGTGCAATTTGAACGGGACGAATTTTGTAACAGCATTAAATAACATGGTTTCCGAAAATGTATTGAAACAAAGGGTTGGATTGGAGGGCAAATTAGGAATTTAGTGACAGAGGTGTCCTACAGTGAGTAATGTCGCGAGTGGTAAACAGAGTGTATTGTTGGTAGGTTTTGGAGAGGAAAAAGTATGGGCGTTCAGTGTGTAAGATGAAACGGGTCACGTTTTCCCTCATAGAGTAGACCGTGGGAAAGGGGTGAAATAGATAGGCGTTGTAGACTTGAGCATCGAAAAAAGGTATGACAGTAATAATGGAGAATGGAGAGCTGCCAAGTAACGTCCAGGTGAGGTCGAGAAAATGGTGGGCGTTGGATGGGTGTAACGGATAAATTGGGGTTAGAGCTAGTTCCTTACTGGCTTCAGTTATTAATGTATTTAGGGTCTTATAGGGAATTAGTGAATGGGGTGTTGTTTTAACATGGCAGCGTTAAGTGCGGCCATTACGATTTGATGTGTCTCGTGAACTTGATCGAGATACTTATCAACGACAGTAATTTGGAGGTTTATAAGGTGGACATATTCAATTTGATTGTAATTTCGGCGCTGTAAAGCAATTAAGGAATCCAGCTCATGAAGGTGTGTAGTGAGATTGCGTAGAAAGTGAAAGTTCCGTTTTGCTGCGAAGACGGTACGTTTTAACACATCGCCTTTAAGATATTGTCGCTCGCTAGCAGTTGGATTTCGCGTCGCACGTTACGCACATCTGCGGAGATAGCGACGCCGAAGATGGTTTTCAGCAACTGCCCGCCGAGATCGAAGAAGCCGCGTTTAGTACGATTTGAGGAGTTGTTTGGACGATACTGCTGAATCCAAGGTAGGGCCAGCGTATCGTTGAGTTTGTATTGGTAGCGTGTATGTTTTCTAAAGTGTGAGCATAGGTGGAGGAGAGTATTTGTTTATATGTGTGAATGACCTAGTCGGATCAGAGTATGGTGGGTGGATAGGTGCCTTTGCAATAGCTATAGCGTGGGAGAGTAATTTTCGTTGGCAGGCGTTGGCGTACGGAAAATAACGTGTGGGGCTCGTAGGTCGAAAATCACATTCAGGTGGCCTTTAAAAAATGGCTATCCGATAAGGTTTCGACCACAGCACCGGGGACGATGTGGTAGGTACTACTGGTACAGGAAAAGAATGAAGACAAGGTAAGCATACTAGACGAAGTTAACATTGTTAATAATTTTGGGTGTGTTAGCGGTTACTTCCGAGAAGTTCTCCAGGAAGGGAATTTGGGTCTCACCTTGGGTTTGACCGAAGGTCGGTCCGGGGGACGAAGGGGGTGAGGTGGATGTGTCGTCGAAGCAGTGGCTAGTGACTCGGGTATTCGCGCAGTTGGAGCAGGCCGAGTCGATGGCAGCAGGGGTGTTTTCGGTGGTAGGGAGGGACTTTGTGTAGGTGTCTTGTGATGGGAATGTGTTTCACGTGAGGGTTTAGGGACGGAGTGGAGTGTGGGTACGGGGCCGGAGCTTGGCTCTAGTATAGGGCTATGTGTGTGTTCTAGTGACTCGGGTATTCGCGATCGGGAGCGAGTCCACGGGCCTTGCGACGACTCCTGAGGTCGAAATCGGAACGTCACTGTAGGGTCTTTTTCAGGGTCGTCGATAGGTGAGGGTGGTGATGGTGAGTCGGGGGGCTCCGCACTGGCTGCGGGGCCTTCCGGTAAAACTTCAAACTCTGGAGTGGAAGGAGCAGCAGGGAGTGGCTCCGGTTCGATGTCAGGTTCGAGGGGTTCCAGGATAGCTTCATCAGGCTGTGCGGACAGGGTGGTCCGAGGTGGCCTTAGGCAGTATTCCCACTCGTCCGAATCCTCGGGTTCGGTGTCGGTAACGCGGGGTTGGGTTGTATCCACCTTTGGTAGGGACGACTTCGGTTGAGGGGGATTAGGATCCTCAATCGCAACCTTAATTTGGTTAGCATGGACAACCTTTTTCTTTAAGGTTTGCAAGTGTTGGATGGTGAAGGTGTTGTGCCCCAGGTCTTCGAGGACGCGATATGGCCCTGCCCATTTTGGATAGAGTTTACTACTGAGGCGTGGAGGCTTCGTACCTGCCAACCAGCAACGGTTTCCCAGGTATAATGGTCCGTTGCTTAGGGTACCGTTTGTGTTGGTAGTGGACCATTCGGTCGGTCTCGTAGTTTAGACAACGTCGTGTGTCTTCGAAAACTTGGAACGAATGGCGAGCCAGGTCGTCCGCAACGTTGGGGTTCCTGTAGGTCAAATCCCTCTTCTGTGGAGTCGTTTGGGAGGTCGAAAGGAAATCTTGCATCGTAATGATACAGCCTAAAATGAGGGGTGTCATCGATGAGTTGACTATAGGTGTTGTTAACAGTCCACTGTACCATAGGGATGCACTCGTCCCAATTACGTTGGTCCGCGTCTACGAGATGTCGTAGGACGTTAAGGATTTTTTCGTTCTGCCTCTCAACCAGACCATTTGCTGCCGGATGGTACGGTGTTATTTGTACCTTTTGTATATGGAGACGTTTGCACAATTCTACGAACATCGCGGAGGTAAACTCCCGAGCGTTGTCCGAGAGCAGCACGGCTGGTGTATTGTGCCGTTGGATTACTCGTTCGAGTAAACATTTGGCAATGATCTCCGATGTATGGGCAGGCACCGGTACAACTTCATTATACCTGGTAAAATGGTCGGTGAAAACGACAATGTATTTATTTCCGTTTCGACTTTGGACAAAGGGGCCTAGCACGTCCATCCTACGCGTTCCCAAGGTCTAACAGGAACGGGGTACGTATGCATATGCGCGGTGGGCGGACGCGCTCCTTTATGCCTGGCACAAGGTGAGCACGCCTTGCAGTGCTCTGTTACCTTGGTGCGCATAAGTGGGAAATGGTAACGTGCTTGGACCAATTTCAGTGTCCGTTCAATTCCAGGGTGCCCAGCACAAACGCTGTCGTGGCAAAGTTTAATCGCCACGCCTTGAAGACTCTCGGGAACTTCTGCCACGTATTTCCCAGGAGAAATTTGGTAATTCAAAATTTGATCCTGGAAGGCATACAACTGGTGAAGTTCCGAATTTGGTTGTGCTTTTAATTGCTGAACCAATTTGGAGATATACGAGTCCTTGCGTTGTGCCTCGAAGAGTGTGTTTCTATCGAAATTGGGAATAGTCTCAATACGATGAATTCCACAGACCTCTTCGGGTTTGTTTATTCGGGATAAACAGTCCGGGAGAACGTTGAGTTTACCGAGACGGTGAACGTATTCGGGACTAAAGTCCTGGACGGTGAGAGCCCAGCGACCTAATCGTCCGTCGGGTAATTTCTTAGAAAATAAGGATGTTAACGGAGCATGGTCCGTTTTTACTACAATTTTATACCCGTAGATGATGTTCTTAATTTCTTAGTAATTTTTTTAGATTTAGCTTGATAATGAATCCTGATTGGATTTTGCAATGTTCGTGTTTTGTATGCTTCTCTCTTCGTTGTGGAGGGTGAAGTCGTGTCTTGCCTAAGCACTTAATTGTAAATCTTAAACCTTTAATTTTGGCTCATATGCATATCTTAGTATAAAGATACTTAGTTCAGTTTCCACTTCTAATTAACTCGGCAGATCAGCAAAACACCAGATCTGAAAATACGCGGTTTAAGATAAAAATATGGCTTCATCTTCAAATATCCTGTTTATCTGTTTAAACATTGCCACAGCAAAAAAATTTACTTTATTTTCAAATATTGTGCAAAAATAATGCAGCCTTTAGAGAAAAAAAAACGACACAAGTCAACATTTAATAATAATGATGTTAGCAAATTATGGGTATATAAACCAACAAAATTTCTTCCATGTTCATTCAGAATTAGACTTCGAGGCTGACCACTAACTACATTTTAGCAGTAAATTACAGTAAGAAACAGTCTTTATCTTCTTCGAGGCTTGCTCTCTTCAGAGAACTTAGTCATTAAAATCTCCTGATACGTTACAAGAAGAATCGGGGAACCTTCAGAGAATTCAGTAAGCCTCCGAGAATCCTCCGAACCACTATAGAAGAACTAGGAGAGTAGTATAGAAGAAACAACTGTGAGTAACAAATCCGTTGCTGCCTCCTAACCAGAACCCCCGTCAACTTCGAACCAACCAAACATAGACGGAGGGGTTAACATATATATATATATATATGCACACACAGTGTATATATATATAGTATGTATACACACAGGATATACAGGGTGTCCCATAAGCCCGGCATCATAGGAAAAATAATAAAAAAAGGCAAAACAAAAGCTTTTATTTACAGAACGTGCTCAATATGTCCACCATTGTTTTCAGTACACAAATTCAGACGTGATACCCAATCAGCAAGCACACGGTGAATGATGTCAGAAGTAATGGTGTTACATGCCCCAATAATGCGCTGCCGCAAATGTTCAACACTCCTAATTTTCTTTGCATATCAGCGCTTTCAAGTGGCCCCAGTGATAAAAATCTAGTGGCGTGAGATCCCGGCTTCTAGCTGGCCATTCCACAGGCCATCGACGTCCTATCCAATGATCAGGGAATTGTTGGTACAGGTATTCCCTTACTTGGGTGCTGTAATGTGCAGGAGCGCCGTCTTGCTGGAACCATGTTGGGAAATTTCCTTCTTCGTTCAAGACACTGGGAAATGCTTCTTCCTTGAGCATACGTAGGTAGGTGCCTCCAGTGACATGTTCATCGAAAAAGAGGGGGCCTATGATGCGATCCTTCCAAATGCCACACCATACCATCACCCGAGATGCACCGTGTTTCTTTGAAGAGGTATACCAGTGAGGGTTGTTTTGAGACTAGTAGCGGGTGTTCTGTCGATTTACCTCGCCATTTCCATAAAAAACAGCCTCGTCACTGAACAGAATGGTGGACGGGAAATTGGCATCCCGAGCATATTGTTCCGTAGCCCATTCACAAAATGCCATCCGCCGGTCGGGATCATCTTCGCTTAATTTCTGTAGGATCTGAAGTTTATATGGATGCCATTTGTGAGCCTGAAGAATGCGATGGATGCTACTTTTCGACACTCCTGTCTCGGCGGACAATCGCCGAAGAGACTTATTGGGACTTCTGTTAAAATGAGCCAGGAAAGCAGTCGCTGTATCATCGTCAGTGGACCTCCTCCTTGAAGGTCCACTGCGTGGTTTATCTTCTATGGATCCTGTTTCCTTAAACTTTGCAACAAGTCTGCTAACACAACTCTGTGTTATTGGCTCGTGGTCTGGATGCAGTCTGTTAAATTCAGCAGCGGCCTCTCTTTGACTCCGATTTCCTATGAGTAGAATTATCTGGATTCGTTATTCCTTGCTCACAGACCTTATGGCCTGTAGAAAGAGAAAAATATGAATTATGGTTTGTAGAAATAGAAAAATATGAATTTCTCCTATGATGCCGGACTTATGGGACACCCTGTATATATGGGAATGAACTCAGAATGGTTCCCTGAAATTTTTTATGATTCACACAGACCGTGCATGCAACAAGGAACTCTTCTGGGAAAAATTAAATCCACTATAGTCCGAATAAGTAATGGTAAATGACAAACACTATAGTTTTTTCTTTTTCATGATGTTAGCCCGACGTGTGCAACGGGTCACTCGCAAAGAGATCACAAAAATATAGCTTCCCTCACCAGCTATCTGCAAAGCAGATAGGATCCAGCTTTGGGACAGGATCTAGGGTTTAAAGCAGCCTAGCCCCGCTACATTTAGAGCCTCAATATAAGCAAAAGACTCGTTGCATTCACGTCGGATTGAATACATCAAAGAAAAAGAGGTAACTATTATATTTTTAGCCAAAAAACAAACCTTAATCCTCGACTGGCAGAATTGAGCGTCCACTTTTCAAGGCACATAACATGTCCGTTTCATGATGGGAATGAACACTTATAGTGTTTGTCATTTACCATTACTTCTTCGGACTATATTGGATTTAATTTTTCCCAGAAGAGTTCCTTGTTCCATGCACGGTCTGTGTGTATCATATATATAGAGGGTGTCCCAAAAAAAACTATATACTCTTTATAGCATCATATATTTTATAATTTAAAAAAACCAACAATATATTGTTATAGCAATTGCCAATGAAAGGTAAATTAGTAATCTAAGTGATCAAAATGTTATAGCGAGTTGTTTGCATATAAAATTTAATTAACTACGCCAAGTGCTCAAAATGTTCTCCGGCGGCATGAATGCACTTTTGAATGCGTCGACTAACTGATTCGCAGACATGGACTAATGTGGATGCTGTGATGGTCCCGCACTTTTCCCTAATTGCATCCTTAAGGTGTTCGAGTGTTGCAGGTCTTGTACCATAAACTGCATCCTTCAGGTAGCCCCACAAGTAAAAATCAAGTGGAGTCAAGTCCGGTGAACGTGGAGGATACTCAACGATTCCTCTTCGTCCTATCCAACGCTTAGGCAACGTTTCATCGAGGTACCTTCTGACATCACAATGATAATGAGTGGGGGCTCCATCTTGTTGAAAGTAAAAGTCGTCGTTTCCAAACAACTTCCGAACTGCAGGTATAATTTCTGTCCGCAGCATGTCGAGATATGTGGCACCGGTAACTGTCCCATTAAAGAAAAATGGTCCAACCAAACCCCTGGATGATAAACCACACCATGCTGTTAATCCTGGTATATTAACATGTTTATCCACATAAACGTGTGGATTATCAAGTGACCAGTACCTGCAGTTGTGTCGATTTACTGTGCCATTCAGCTTGGAGGTAGCTTCATCAGACCACACGATTTTGTTGTATTGAAAGTGCATTCATGCCGCCGGAGAACATTTTGAGCACTTGGCGTAGTTAATTAAATTTTATCTGCAAACAACTCGCTATAACATTTTGATCACTTAGATTACTAATTTACCTTTCATTGGCAATTGCTATAACAATATATTGTTTGGGTTTTTTTTTAAATTATAATATATGATGCTATAAAGAGTATATAGTTTTTTTTGGGACACCCTATATATATATATATATATATATATATATATATATATATATATATATATATATATATATATTATACAGGGCTATTTAAAATGATTCATCCGATTTCAACAGAGAATACTTCCGTACCTATCAACCGTGCATCAACTGGGCATACACCACATGAAAGAGGAAATCTCCGAGTTTTACAAGATCACCGCGAGAGGGCTCCAAAGTCAGGCCGTGGCCTAGCCTAGCAACAAACAGTCAGTGTGAAAATGGCGTCCGCACAGCAGAAGGCGTTTTGTGTGTTGCCCCGTAGGTCGCCGGATCTTACGCGACTTCTTCCTTTGGGGGTACGTTAAGGATACTGTGTACGTGCCACCGTTGCCCACATCTTTGGATGAGCTCCGAACTCGCATTGTTACTGCCGTAGAGTCAGTGACAACGGACATGCTGGAGCGAGTATGGGAGGAATTCGACTATCATGTCGACGTTGCTCGTGTAACTAGGGGAAGTCACATAGAGCATTTATGAGGTGAGAAACAAAATTTGGACAGTTTTTCTTTTGGTTGATGTATCACAAATCACTCTGTATTTGTAACATTAAAAAATATTCTCATTTGAAATCAGGTGAATCAGTTTGAATAGCCCAGTATATATATATACAGTATGTCCCACAAAAAAGTACACCCAACTTTAGACTGTACTAACTCCTCCAAAAATTGAGATATTTTGGATCTGTTTGTTTGATTTAATATAGCAAATTATTCTTTGTTAACGTTCAAATTTATTCATGTTCAAACGAATTAGTGTTTAAGCATCTGCTTTTAACTGAAGGGTACAACAAAATGGATTGCGCAAAATTGGTCAATGAAAAAATAATGTGTGTGCTATCGATGTAATGAAAAGACAAATACATAATAATAGATACTTTAACATAATTTTAATAAGATACAAAGCAGATTTTTCTTTATTCCTTATTACAAAAGTTATGCTTCGTTTCGTTTTCTTTCAACATGACCGCCATTCCTATCGATACAAATCTGGAGTCGAGCTCTCATCTTCCCCATCACTCTTTTGATAAATCTGGATTGTCTTTTAACAAGTTGATTTCAGCTGTGATGCGAGTCCTTAAATCATCTAAATTGATAGGTTGTGATGCAAATACTCTATTTTTCAAATGACCCCATAAAAAGTAATCACACGGGATCAAGTCAGGGCTTCTGGGAGGCCATTCAATGTCATGGCCTGTAGCAATTACTCTTTGGTGGAAGACTTCCAGCAAGCGTTCCTTCACAATAACTCTCCTGTGAGCAGGAGCTCCGTCTTGCACCCACCAAATAGGAATAAATCGGTTTCCATAAGCAATACGTAATTGTGGAAGGATTTCTCGGTCTATCATTTCTAGGTAAGCTTCACCATTTAGATTACCATCGTAAAAGACCGGGCCAATTAACGCTCCATTACCGCACAGTCCTACCCAGAGAGACAGTTTTTGTCTAGAGTTATTCTTTTCGTAGATATGATTTTCAGGTGGATGATTTTTTGGTGCATATTGACGGCAGATTTGTCTGTTCACTAGACCATTCATAAAAAAGGCCGCCTCATCTGCAACCACTAATTATTCCGTGAATCTTTCTGGTTTTTCAAGAAACCACTGGGCAAACCTTAGCCGGCGAGGTAGATCTCCTTCAATGAGTTGATGTCGAATTTCCATTCTATTTGGGTACAAATTCAAATCCTCACGAACTATTCGATGAAATGACATGCGTAAGAGTTCTGTACCATTTCGCCTGGTGGACACTTTTGGATGTCTCTCTAATAAATGCCGAACATGCTGAATGTTCTTGTCTGTTCTTGCCGTCTTCGGATGGCCTGAACGTCCTTTGTTCAAATTGAGGACCGTTCCTTCTTCTTTGTATTTCAGAACATTCTTCAAAATTGTATGTTTAGTTGGAGAAGCTCTATCGGGAAATTGCAGTTCGAAGGTATTCTGAACTTGTTTTAAGCTTTTAGTTTGCAGATAAGTTGTGACCATGAGAACGCGCTGCCTTCGTGTAAACTGCATGATAAGGGTTTCAAAATTATTTATAAATTTAGTAATTCAGATTCTTCATTTATATGTATGACTCGTATCTTAGATACAAAAGTTCGAATTATTTAAAAAAAATATTTGAATATCCTTCGACGTAAAAAGTAGCACATTGGTTAAAGCAAGAGGAGCTATCTGGCTGGGAGAAATGATCATTCCGCGCAACCCATTTTCCTGTACCCTTCTGTTAAAAGCAGATGTTTAAACACTAAATCGTTTAAACATGAATAAATTTGAAAGTTAACAAAGAATAATTTGCCATATTAAATCAAACAAACAGATCCGAAATATCTCAATTTTTGGAGGAGTTAGTACAATCTAAAGTTGGGTGTACTTTTTTGCGGGACATACTGTATATACATATACACACACACACAGTATCTATATATATATATATATATATATATATATATATATAATATATAGTGGTGTAGTGGTTAGCGTCGCTGACTACGAATCCATCGGCCCCAGGTTCGAGACCCGACGGCAGGTGGCGCGCAGTAAAACCCAGCTGTTCATCCTTCCACACAATAAAGAAAGTGGTTGGTAGATAAATGGGTACCCTAGGTGGCCTAGTGGTTAAGACGCTGGGCTGCTGATGGAGCGTGGTTCGGATTCCACGTTAAACTGTAGGTCTAAGGTGGAGTGAAAAGCTTGACCTTCGTCAGAATGAACAATTCGGGCGGAAGCTAACCAAAGGTTAACCAAAGGTTATATATATATATATATATATATATATATATGTAATGTTATAATGCTATAATGTTTCAGACCAACAAAGACCCTAGGATCTATCCATGGCTGGTCTACCTAACTGTGTTCGTAATTGTGTATTGTGCATGTCCTCCGTGGTGGCGGAGAGGACCTACAAATTTACGTGGGTTCCGAACCACAAGGCCTTAATTTTACTACCTTAAATTATACCCAATCTATCAACATATGCGTCTAATCGATTTTTAAACATGTTTATAGACGTGCTACTAATTACTTCTACCGGCAAACTATTCCGGCTATTTACTATTTTATGCGTAAAAAAGTTTTTGGCAACTGCTCTCTCGAACCATCTACTTGTCAACTTACACCCGTTATTTCTAGTCCTATTATATTGAGATATTTCGAAAAAGCTATCTCTACGTTATCGAACCCATTCATAATTTTAAAAACCTGGATTAGATCACCCCTTAGCCTCCTAGTCACGAGTGTAGTCAATTTTAATTCCTTAAGCCTATCCTCATACGACTTCGACCTAAGCGACGGAATCATCTTGGTTGCTCGTCTTTGAACTCTCGATTTTGTCTATATCTTTTCGCATATATGCGGATTCCAAAATTGGATCGCGTACTCCAAGTAAGGTCCAACTAATGATTTATAAAGAGGAACAATAATATCGCGCGATTTGTACTCAAAATTCCGAGCTATAAAACCTAGCACTTTGTTCGCTTTATTGACCTGTGCTGTACTTTGTTTCGACACTTTTAAATCACCAGTGACTATAACTCCTAAACCTTTTTCCTGCTCTACGCTTGCTAACTCCTTCCTTGACATACTATACGCAAAATTACCGTTGCGCGAATCTATATGAAAAATTTTGCACTTATCAACGTTGAATCTCATTTGCCATGTGACTGACCAATCAACGATTTTGTTCAGATCTTCCTGGATTTTACCTCTATCTTCGTCATTAATCGCCCTACAACCCAACTTTGTGTCATCCACAAACTTTGAAACTGTACAGTATATATATATAATATAATATATATATATATATATATATATACTTACTTTTGTTGAGTTTGAACGACGGTTTAGGCATTCCTTACTTCTTTTGGAAGGACATTGAAAAGCTTTGGCCCCGTATTCTGAGGTTATTTTCCATTTTCGTTTTCATGGCCCCTTGTCCCACCGCAGCTGGGACCGTACAAAATCTGCCTCTTCTCTCATTCCAGTTTGTTTCTATTTCATTTTTGAGGTTAGGGACAGAGCCCTCAAGTATTTTCCATATGTATATTATTGTGTACCGCTCGCGCCTTCTTTCAAGAGAGTAGAGTTCCAGGGATTATAGTCGAGACCAGTATATATACACACACACACACACACACAGTATATATATATATACACATACATATACACACACATATATACACATATATATATATATATATACATATATACACAGTATATATATACATATATATATATATATACACACACAGTATATATATATATATATATATATATTATATACAGTCATTGCAGTTTTTGCATATATATATATATATATATATATATACACATATATATATATATATATATATATAATAAACAGGAACACCAGAGAAAAAGTAAACATCCTTCAAGGTTTAATCAGTACCAACGTTTCGGAATGCACTAATTCCATCTTCAGGGCTAAAACAACAAAAGGCCAATTTATGATACATACAAAATACAAATTGCAAGTGTAAGTTGCTTAATAACCATTTAAAATAAGTTTAAATTATAAAAAGTAGCTAAGAAAATGCAAAAGCATTAAAACTAAAAGGTAAATGCTAAATAGATAAAATTAAAATAGTTAAATTATAAAAAGTAGCTAGGAACCTATAAAAGCATTAAGACTAAAAGGCAAATAAATAAAATAAACAAATCCCTTAACTAAAACATAGCAGATCTACCGTTGATTCATCAGAATTGAGATCTGGTTTTAATTTATAAATGAACAAAGATTCCATAATTTTAAGCTTAAGGTCAGAGCTTCCGGAAGCAAGTACGACAAAACTAGACTGTGAAATTGGATGGTTATTGTTATGTGAATGGTTATGTATGAGAGAATTAGATGGTTTGCCAAGAGGTAAATTTGTACGGACAGATTTACCGAGATGTTCCTAAATGCGGGATTTTAGGTGTCTTTTTGTTTTACCTATATATGACCCCATACAGTGGTCAACTTGTATTGGTAAACTATGGATGACTTAAGAAGTGTAGGAATAACATCCTTGTATTTAAATAAGTGATAAATCGATTTAGACAGGGTGAATATAATTTTTATACATAGTTGTGGGTAGAATTCCTCGAGCAATTTTAAAAGTTTGTTTTTAATGTTAAAACTTGAGGTGCCCATATAAGGCAAAGTGAAATACAAGATATCTTTGGGAACTATAATTACGTCTCTAGTTGTGGGGTTTATTAGTCTATTTAGGGTTCTGCCTATTGTAGTCTCCACCAATCTAGAAGGGAAATTATTCTTGGTAAGGAGTTTCCGGATGAAGTCTAGTTCATCGTGTAGTTTAAAGTAATCTGAACAAATATTGAAAGCTCTATTAGTCAGAGTCGAAATTAAATTTCGCTTGAAACCTAAAGGGATAAAGGAAGAAAAGTTCATAGTGAATGTTGGCTTTCGGTAAACGGAAGTTTCAAAAGAGGAATTAGTTTTTATTATCTTAATGTCCAGAAAGGAAAAAGAGCTGTTAAATTTAGTTTCTGAAGTAAATTCAATATTAGGGTGCTTAGAATTAACATAATTTCGAAACAAAGGGATTTGGTCTGGTGATTTGAACGGGAGAAAAGTTTCATCAGTATATCTTCTACAAAAAACCGGTTTGAATTGGAAGGACACTCGTTCAGCCATTTGACTTCATGATGGCAAAGAAACGGGTTAGTTAAGGTAGGACCAAGGGGCAGACCCATTTGAACACATTCAGTCTGTTTAAAATATTCACCGTTGAAAATAAATATAAGGTCTTCCACGGAAAATTTCAGTAGTTCTTTCAATTGACCTCTATTAAAACCCTGCACCGTATCAGTATCATTAAAAATATTGTCAATATATATATCAATAGTTTTTGCAACAGGTACATTGGTACATTGGTAAATAAAGATTTTACATCGAAGCTAGCCAATGTGTCCGAATTATTATTTAATGAGGTAATTTCTCGGATCAAGTAAAGATAAGCACCCCCAGCCTTCTTTAATTAGCCTTATAAGGCTAACTAACGAAAATATCACGACCTAACCTAACCAATCGTCAAGGGCGTACAGTTGACTTAACGATTGGTTAGGTTAGGTCGTGATATTTTCGTTAGTTAGCCTTATAAGGCTAATTAAAGAAGGCTGGGGGTGCTTATCTTTACTTGATCCAATTTCTCTAACGAAAGAAAAAGAATCTCGTGCTGTATACAAATTATAAGTTGTAGATGACAGTATGGGGACCAAGAATTTTGAAAGGTTATAACTAAAAGTTCCTAGTGCCGATAAAATTGGCCTAAGTGGATAATTAGGTTTGTGTATTTTAGGGAGTCCATACATAATCCTTGGGCTGGATCCAGAAACAAATAATTTGGAAAATCTGTGTCTGAGATTATATTATTAGATTTAAGTTTTATAAGATACCTATTAATTTTATCTTCCTCTTTTAAAATTAAAGCAAAAATGTCACCAGTTACTTTAGAAAATCTAGTTACATCATTTAAAATATCTAACATTTCATCGACATAAACATTCCTATCCAAAAGTCTATTGCCATAGGTCTATTGCCATAAGGGTTAAAAGCATAAAATGAAGTAAAAGCTAAATTACGTAAATTATTACATAAAAAGTTAAAACCTTTACTATGTGGGTCAAAGTATGAATGTTTTAAAAGGTCCTTAAAAAATAACTCAAAGTTGAGGAAATGATCGTAAAAATTAAGCTTCTTTGGAGTAAAGGAGAATTTCAGGCCTTTACAAAGGGCAGATTTTTTAATATCACCGAGAACTTTAGAAGAATAATTAAACATGAGATCATTAGCTACTAGATTATTAATTGTATCATATCCTAATTTTTGGGGTTTCCTGTTTTGAGCAAAATTCACCCTTGCAATACATTTCAAATTACCCGTCTGAATGACGTTCAAAAGATGTGTTGAATCTATACCAGTCACCAGAGACTTAAAATTACAAGTAGACTGACTAAGATCCCTATTACATTCATTACTGGGCCTTTTCTTAAATTTAATTTCTGCATCTAGTAATTGTTTTTGACAGTTCCTATAAGCTTCAGTTTTTGTAAATGAAAGTTACTAAGCTTGGACCTCAAAAAGCCAGGAATCAGACCCTGGTTTCTGCAGTGGCGTTTTCCACGCCACCAATCAATAGCCGATATATATATATATATAGGGATCAATCATAGTTCGATCCTGAACTATCTTTCAGAATCACACACACACACACACACATATATATATATATAGACTATATATTTTTTTTTTACTGGGGCTGTTTAACTTCCTTCGCAACATCTAAGGTCATATGACAGAGGGGACCTACAGCTTTACGTGGGATCCGAACCAGGGGTCGCTACATAATCTGGGCCCGGACGGTCTCCCATCCAACTACTACCCAGACCCAATGTCGCTTAACTTCGCTGATCTCCGGGAAGCGGTGTTACGACATTGGCCACGACGTAGCCTATATATATAGCCTTCAGAATCACACACACATATATATATATATATATATATATATATATACAGTACTATTGCGTAATTTTTATATACAACACCCGTTTTGGAAGGTTATGAATAATGTATATTATTGAGTATCACGCAAATAATGACGTGTTTTAGACAAATTTATTAAAGTCTTTAATTTACGAGAATTTTAAAACAGAATTTCGATGATGAAACATCAGTTAAGCATTAACGGTTTGAAAGCAACGAAATGTTATGGAAAATAACGAATGTTTCACTATTTAACGATTTACTTTCATAACATTCATCTATTTCGAAACACGCAATTCACACACACACACACACACACACACACACACACACATATATATATATATATATATATTTGTGTGTGTATATACCCAGGGCCGGCGAGAGCTGCCACGGGCTCCCCTGTTTAATAGTATTTTATTATGAATGTTTTTTGTGCACATAACAAGCAAACTGATTATATGTCCAATTCACTATACAAAACATATAGTATGAATAAACAACTCAGAGGAAAATGACCATTTTATTTTTCGAATCAATTATATTAATTCTATCACCATACAATTTACAAATGCAGTACCAGTCCATGCGGGCAAGACAATTGTTTACTGCAAGATTTTCATAATTAGATGTGTACTTTCTTTGCCTTCTCTCTGGCAAAGTGGTAAATGATTTTGATGAAATTTAAAGTACGGGCTAACTGGCTTTCAACTACAATGGTTCCCAGGTCTGTCAGTCAGTGTTGGGCATTGGTGGACCGCAGATAATATTTTATCTGTTTCAGTTTGACTATGATAATCTCTATAAAATGTGTGTTCATTAATTATATTTTCTCTCTGTTATTTAATCAATTGCTTTATTAATACTTTTAGATTTTATCCCCCCTCTTACTGGGCCCCCTAGAGGTCCGGGCCCCGGGATTTAACCCGGCTTCCCCGCCCTCTCGGCGGCCCTATATATACCAGTTGTCCCTAAAAGTGTCCCTCTCTCTAAATAGTGTAAATGTTCTGAGCGAAAAAAAAGGAATTTAGAAACAAAGACAAACGCAATAGGTACGTAAAACACGAGTTTGTTAACCTTAATTTAATTAAACATTTTCGGTGTGATTGCCACTTTTTTCTATTGCAATATTGAACCTTACTCAAATGTTTGACATAATTTTTGAAAATAGCTCAGCTGAGATGTTGTTGATTACCTCATAGTCTTTGGTTGTATTGTCTTCAAATGTTTTAGTCTTGGTAGAATAGATCCTGTCTTTTATGTGTGTGAAGGTGTGTGAAGTGTGTCGAGATTTAGCTTTAAAACTATAGCTTAGTAAAGCCTTCTATGGCCTAAGTTGGCTAAGGTCTATTGTTAGCGGTATCTACTTTTCCTAATTTCGTAGAAATTAGGAAATGTTATTTCTTTAAGTATGAAATGGTGAAAGAACGGTTTTAATATACAATATTTATTAGTTACGAAGTAATGAAAGATTAAAAATGTATAGGTATATACATATAGGTATATGCGGAATAAAACACCAATCTGTTACCTTTCTGAAGAAGGAACCTCCAGGAATAAAATGTACATTCATTATAAAATAACGGACAAATAAAAATAGGGACATTATTTTTGGACACTATATATATATACACACACACCTTTGGTTAGCTTCCGCCCGAATTGTTCATTCTGACGAAGGTCAAGCTTTTCACTCCACCTTAGACCTACAGTTTTACGTGGAATCCGAACCACGCCCCACCAGCAGTCCAGCGTCTTAACCACTAGGATACCCAGGGTACCCATTTATCTACCAACCACTTTCTTTATTGTATGGGAGGATGAACAGCTAGGTTTTTGCTGCGCGTCAGCTGCCATCACCGGGTCTCGAACCCGGGGCAGACGGATTCGTAGTCAGCGACGCTAACCACTACACCACCGAGGCGCATATATATATATATATATAATATATATATATAACTGACCATAAGTGAGGTCGAATGTGTGATAATTTATAGATGTAGTGGGGTCATTTTTGTGAGGTAACACGTTTGGTACTTCGGAATATTAAAAAATTATAGAAACAATTTTACTATCAGAAAACGTATGTTAGTCTTGATTAGGTTGGGTTACACTAGGTTAGGTTAGTTAAGGCTTGGTTAGGTTAGGTTACGTTAGGCTAAATTAGTGAGTACATCACTATTTAATAACTTAACAGGAAACATCGTTCGAGCCTTCAACTGCCCCGAAACACTTAGGAGTATCAACCCCTTCTCGGTTCGATGGCACTAAGGTAAGTTTTGGTTAAATTAGGTTTGGTTAATTAGGTTTTTAGATATATGGACTTTAAAAATTTGGTACCTCGCTTATGCGGAGACGCACCACACACACACACACACGCTTGTGTGTGTGTGTGTGTGTGTGTCTGTGTGTGTGTGTAAAACGTGTTACACAGTTCCTCTAATCCGCAAAAGGATACAAGAATTTTTTTTTGCTTTAATTTTGTGAACATAAATTTCTTTGTAAAGAAAAACTTATTTGGATCCACAAATAAATTGCGTTTTCCTTTCAGACCAATATAATTAGTTTGTTGCGACGAAATAGTAAAAACTTTTATCCCGAGTTCAGGCTTTTGCACTCATAATATATGAGACGTCAAATATGAATTGGTTTGGGACTGTCTCACTTCTGAACAATCCTGATGTATTCAGCACTCAGAAAAGCAATAAGTAACATATATTTTCATTCATTTCTCTTCTACAGTGAACGTCAGTGATCGTCGGAGCGTTGACAGGTTGTATGATATGGAGCAAGGGGAAACGAAAATTGAATAGTGCCAGTTACTTACACGTATATACATTAAATACAAAAAATTCAAAACTTTCCCATGACTCTCAGAAATATGAATTCAAGTGCTGTTAAACAAAGTTTAGAATTTGGATTATCAAGAAGATTACTGTTCCGGCAATAAGGACAAATAACCCATACTTCCCCGCCCCCATATATATATATATATATATATATATATATATATATATATATATATATATATATATATATAACGATGTTAGCTCAAATGATCCCGAATCTTCTTTGCTGTATGCGCCAATAGTTTTCTTCATAAAAAAATGTGAAATATAATTTTGCATTATTAGCAACAGTACGCGCAGACGTAAAGTTTATAAAACATTTAAAGAGACGAAAAAAAAGTTGAATAAAAATGTTCCCATAACAGTGTTTTCACTCCATCAAACTTCCGTTTTGAACGAGTCTGACCTTAAATGGTGAAAGAAGAATCACGAATGTAAACAAAAAATAGAGAAGAAATCAGTTAATTAGAGGAATCAGAGACAAAAAGGTGGAGAAATTCATGTACAACTCGGAGGAAGAGAAGGAATTTTCTTATTAAAATATGTAAAATGTTTTAAAAAATTATCAACATTCTTTAAAGAACTCTATAGAGAGGAGGTAGCAAAAATGTTAATCAGTTTTTTACGATTAGTGTTGAACTTAATTCTTATAAATGCAAAAAACTTCACTTTTTTACGTGAAGGTCAAAATATGAGAATAAAAACACACTCTAATAGACAGAGTTTATTTCCACGACAGTTTCGACGCCCACTGGCATCCTCCTCGGGTGGATACAGAAACACAAATGAAACAAAACAAGAGGGAAAAACAGTTCAGGGATCGACCGTTAAGAAATTCGCACCTAGGTTGGATTCCATTCTCTCGAGACAGGAGGGGCATTTTCATTAAGTACATTCGCACAAATTTTAAAACTATCTTCCTGTTCTAAACGTACAGATTCTATTATTTTTACATAATTATTACATTTATAATTAAATTTATTACATTTAATATTGCATAATTATTAATTACAGAAATTATAAATTTATTATTACATTGGTTATTACATTGTTGTTTATTATACAGAAATTATAAACCGAAAAACGAATGAAAAAGGCGATTAGGAAATAATCCAGAGACCATTGAGAAATTCGCACCTAGGTTAGATATCGTTCTCCCGAAACCAGAAGGGCATTTTATTACAGGGTCAGCTTATAACTACATTTCCACAAATTAAAAATATCTTCTTGTTCTATACATACAGATCCTAATGTTTGACATAATTACTGCATATATTTATTTCCACATTAATTACTTCCATTATTACATTTACTAAAAGCGAGTAAGGAAACATTCCAATCCAGAGACATTTAAGAAATTCACACTTAGGTTCGAACACGTTCCCACGACTCCGTAAGGGATTTATTGACCAAGAATCTCATTAAAGGGTCTAACTTATAAGTACCTTCGCACAAATTAAAATTTTCTACTTTTTCTATACACACAGATTCTATTATTTTTCTTTTGACATAATTATTACATTTATAAAGTACCTTACTTGATTCCCAATCTATAGCATGATTATTTTGGCTAGCGTGATAAAAAATGGCATTATTAGTATTACAACTTCTGAAGGCATATTTGTGTTCTTTGATACGGGTTTCAATATTTCTTCCAGTTTCTCCCACGTATACTAAATCACAACTTTTACAGGGAATGCTATAGACACAGGCTTGTTCCTCTTTTGCAACGTTATTCCTAACCAATTTACTTTTCACGGTAGACGAATATTTGAACGCCAAAGCAAACTTAAATTCTTTCGTCAACGGTTTTACTCTTTCTAAGCCGGCAATGTAAGGCAAACTCACATATTGTTTTTGGTTAACTGAAGGTTCCCGAGGGGCATAAAAAGATTTTCTGGCTTTAAAATACGCCTTTCTGATAAACCACTCAGGATATTTTAAATCCTTAAAAATGTTCCAAATCTTTGAATTTTCCGGATCCAGCAAATGTGGGCTACAAATCCTGAGTGCTCTTAGAAACATGGAAGAAATAATTGAGCTTTTAACCCCTTCATCATGATATGAAAAATAATGAATGTACGAATTACAATGAGTAGGTTTTCTATAGACCGTGAAATTGGGCTTTCCGCTTTCGTTAATGACCAAAACATCTAGAAAAGGTAATTGTTTGTCGTTCTCCCATTCATATTTAAATTTAATAGAGGGAACAAGATTATTTAATGACTGAAAGAAAGTGTCAAAGTTGTTCCAGTGGTCAGGCCAAAATGAGAAAATATCATCTACATAACGAAACCAAATTAGATTCCTGGGACATATTGTTTGCAACAATTCCGACTCATAATACTCCATATATAATGTACTCAGTATTGGGGATAAAGGGGACCCCATTCCCATACCAAAACGTTGCAAATAAAATTCTTCACCGAAGGAGAAGGCATTATTGGTGACACAGAGTTTTATCAGTTCTAAAAATACAGATGTGGGCATGCCTAGTTCTACGCCAGTGGGCGTCGAAACTGTCGTGGAAATAAACTCTGTCTATTAGAGTGGGTTTTTATTCTCATATTAATTCTTATAGTTCTCAGTCTCATTATGAATTAAATTTCATTTCCCAAAGCATTAATATTAAAGAATGGAAAGTTTTAGTCGCAAAAGTTTTTCAAGTAGCTACGGTCTGAAAAATTTTAAAATTGAGAATGTGACGCTGTTGCATATTGTTATGCTGTGATTCAAAGACTTTCATTATTTTCTAATTCATATTCCATAACACTTAAAAATATATAAAAAAAAATTTAAATTGGCTGAGATTCCAAAAGAATTAGCCAAATATTAACTTTTAATTAACACCACTCAACCTTTTCATCAGACTCTGCACTCTAAAAATTGTCAACTTTTTCGGTCCGCTGAAACTAAACGAAAAATACAAAAAGTACGTTTCCATGGATTAAAGAAAACCTTTAAAAGACATCCAGTTTTTGCAAACCCCAGTAGCTGTAATTCTGCTTATTGACGAAGCCATTCAAATAAATGTTGCATTCATCACTAAAAAGAGTGTTATTCAAATCCAGATCCTTCTTGTTCATCATCTCACTTATGGGTGGACAGAAGTCAGTGGTTACTTGCTGGTCATTTTCTGTTAGTTTTTGTAAACACTGAACTTTATAGGGAAATATTACAGTCGATCGTGAAATTAACAGTTTTGCACTAAGTTTCGTCTCTGAGCAATTGGGGCTCTGTGTTACTGTTTGGTGTATCAAGTCTCTTCCCTCCTCTGTACGCGAGGTTACTTGGCGACCACTGTGTCTACGATTTTGGTTATGAACTGTTCGATTACACCGGTCTGCATGAAAATCGATTTCTTTATTTTGAGTTGTGATTCTGAAGCAGCTCGCTGCGCTGAATTAAAAAATGCTACCAGTTTTTTTCTATCACCCACAGTTTTAAAGTTATTAGCAAAACAATTTTGGGGCGATTTGTAATTTCTTAACTTTTTTATCTTTAATTAATTTCGTTTTTTCATATTTTTCAGATAGATAATTCTAACATTACGTCTTTAAAATTTTAATAATGGCTTTTAGAGGATGTACCCATAGTCCAGACATATTTTGTTATATTTGTGGTCGGTATGTTGTTATAAAACAAAGGACAAATGTAACGACCTTCATTAAGAGAGCTTATCATGCTTATTTTGGAATTAAATTAGGAGATCAAGACAAAAGTTGGGCTCCACACAAGGTTTGTCTTACGTGTGTTGCGGCACTAAAGAATTGGAGCAAAGGTAAAAAGAAAAGTTTGCCATTTGGGATCCCTATGGTATGGCGCGAGCCTAGAAACCATACCGACGACTGCTACTTCTGTTCTTGCAATGTTAAAGGTTATAATGCAAAGAATAAAGAGAGCCTTCAATACCCAAGTCTTCCATCTGCAATAAGGCCGGTACCCCATGGTCCAGAAGTTCCTATTCCCCGCCCACCCGAGAGTCTGGATCAATACAATTCAGATTCTGATTCAGCTCCAAATCCAGACAATGATGATGTTTATGAACAGCCAACAGCTGACTGAGATCCTCCTAAACCATTAACCCAAGCCGAACTAAATGACTTAGTCAGGGATTTGAATCTGCCTAAGGACTCTGCAGAACTTTTGGGGTCTAGATTGCAGGAGAACAATTTATTGGCATCCGACACATACTTCGCTTGGTACAGAAATCGTGAGAAAGACTTCGTGCCTTTTTTCGAAGAAGATGGTCCCTTGGTATTTTGCAAGGACATCACAGGATTAGTGTGCAAGCTAGGCATCGAATACCAAACCAGTGACTGGAGGTTGTTTATAGATTCCTCTAAAACCAGTCTAAAAGGAGTGTTACTGCACAACGGTAACAAATATGCATCAATCCCAGTGGCCCATTCTACTCATTTAAAAGAGACCTATGATAACATGAAACTGCTTCTGGAAAAAATTCAGTATCAAAATCACATATGGATATTGTGTGGGGATCTCAAAGTCCTTTGCATGTTACTTGGGCAGCAATCAGGATACACTAAGATGCCATGTTTCATCTGCGAATGGGATAGTCGAGCACGTGACCAGCACTGGAAAAGGAAAACTTGGCCTCCTAGAGAGAATCTTACCCCAGGATCAAAGAACATTTTACATGAACATCTAGTTGAACCAAATAAAATCCTCCTACCACCCTTGCACATTAAGTTAAGCTTGATGAAGCAGTATGTCAAAGCATTGAATAGAGAAGGTGAGTGTTTCAAGTACATTTGTTCAAAATATCCAAAGATTAGCTACGAGAAAATAAAGGAAGGTGTTTTTATAGGTCCTCAGATTAGAAAGTTATTGACAGACGATCATTTCCTGAACACAATGACCAATAAAGAAAAAGAAGCATGGCTTGGTTTCAAAGATGTTGTTGAAAACTTCTTGGGAAACTACAAAAGCCAAAATTATGAAAGACTGGTGGAAAATATACTTAAAAAGTTTTGCGCCTTAGGCTGCAACATGAGCCTGAAAGTTCAATTCTTATTTTCGCATCTTGACCGTTTTCCCGAAAATCTCGGAGATGTCAGTGAGGAGCAAGAGAACGATTTCACCAGGATATCATCAAAACCATGGAAAGAAGATATCAAGGAAGATGGCATACAAATATGATGGCGGATTACTGCTGGTGTCTGCAACGAGATCAGCCTAACGCACAGCATAAGAAAACATCAAAGAAGCACCGGTTTAGTCGTCATTAGTCAGATCTACCTTCGTAGTCTTAAGTCTTTGGAATAAGTCCTGAAATGTTTGCAAGTAAAGAAGGTAAATATATTTTGTTTCTTTCAGTTATTTTTTTATTCTTTCATAAACAAGCAATATGCTTGTCCAAGAGCTAGGAGCTATTTAATTCTGTTTTAATTAGGTTTTACTCTATCACCTAAAGATTTCGTGCTACAAGGGGTGTTGTAATACCTCATCTGTCCCCAAATGTTAACCACCCATTGATGGGAGGGGAGAGAGTATTTTGCTGGGAACGGGACTGGTTGTTATATATATTTACCCTACATTATTATGTAAGCGTTACTGTAGTCTATAACAACAAAATTTATGGTTTAGCATGTGCAATCCAATGTTGGTCTCGATAAGATGGTTCACATTTGGGGATAAATGGGGGATTTATGACACACCCAGTAGTAAGAAAACCATACGTGATAGGGAAAAACTAACTATATTTTTTAGATCAACGCACTCAAATTATATAGAATCACCAACTAGTTTGTAAAAATCGATCGACAAGTTTTCAAATGTGTACTGGTGTTATCAATAAACTTTATAATTAAATCTATTGTCCTCTTTCTTGGAGGACTTCTCTCTGGGAACCGTCTCCAAAACTTTCGAACCACTTCTGTTGGAGACTTTGTTTTCAAATAGTGAATCAAAATAAAAGTCCTTTGTTCAATGGTTAGCTGGTACATTTTCACCCACCTGTAACATAGTAAAATATTTCGGAGATCTTCAACTTAAATTAAGTAAAAAGTTTTTTAGTGTAAATCGAAAGAAAAACTACAAAAAATGTACTTTATGAAAAAGAACACATGTCATTCACCCATTCATTCATTCATCCATTCATTCATTCATAACTACGTTACTTCGAGGTTAAAGTACCCTTTTAACCGGAAGTAAGACCAGTATAATGATCCTGTTTTCCTTGAAAATGAATGATTTTTCATCATTGTCAAGCGATGTCGTTTTCTGTCTTCATCATTCCATTTTGTCAGAGTAAAGGCACGTACAATTGGCTTATACTTAATATTTTTAGGAAAAAAGCGTTTCCTCAAGGAATTATGTCGATGATAGACTACACTGCCCGATCCACTGTGAGATGAACAATCTACAGTATATAGCAATCCAAGTTGAGCACAAATGACTGAACACGACAATATGCTTCTTTCCAAATTTGGCTCACATATTCTTACACCCTTTTCGTAAATGTTGCTAATGCAACAAAAGAAATAAACTGAATTAATACATATTTCATTCCTTATCCTTTACAATCAACTTTCCACAAACATCTTCTCCATATATATAATCGTGTATAATCGTCTGTATAATTAAGTGAAAGAGTAAAAAGATCAAGAAAGGTTTCGATCTGCATTAAAAAGAAAATTTATACGAACACGAAAAACACTGTATTACGAGCTTAATAACTCTGATCAAGACCACTTGAGCTTGAATGACTTATTGGAGAAAACGTCTTAAAAGCTATATTTTTTTACTTCTGTAAAAAAACAGTTTGGCTTCAGATTTAATTTCTTTCTTATCCTCCAAACTCTAAATTACAGTAATTAATGAAGGAGATTACGAAAGTGGCAGACATTCATAAGAGAGGAATGGGTTAGAGAATTATATACA
>JAJOZX010000120.1:385000-527500 GCA_023014485.1 Bathynomus jamesi
GTTGGTTGTTCAAGATGTTCAGTTTAGACGGAGGGGAACGGATGAAATATCAGAGTTAAGCGAAGGGGAGAGTTTTTTAATATACAGGGATTCTAGAAGTCTTAACGTTTGCTCACACGGAGCGGAATCTAAAATGTTAAAATTAGCTAAAGTTATATCGACTTTGCATAGAACAACATGGCTGCGTATAGCTGAAGCTTCTTTAGTTTTCAAAGGTTTGTCAGTTTTAGATGCTTCTGTTTTTTTTTTTTTTTTTTTTTTTTTTTTTGCCTCGGAATCTGTGCTGCTTAGACTTAAGGTGTGTTCCTTTTAATGTGGGTTTTTAATTTTTTAGTGTTTTAAAAAATAGCCTGTGAATTTTTAGTTTTTTGAGTTTTACATTTTGTATTTTATAGCTGTTATTCATTGTTCGTTTTTAGTGTCACTTTTATTGTTTTAAAGCTTGTTAATTGTTCGCTTTTGTTTCATAATAGTCATTATGGTTTTTAATTGTAACTTTTTAGAATTTTTTTAGTGTGACTTTGTTTTTAATGCTTGTGGATTTTTTCCCTATTTTAATTTGTTAATGTCATTATGTTTTTAATATTATGTTTTAACTTTTTAGAATTTTTGCCTGAGGATGAGCATAGTTTGTGCTTGAAACGTTGCAATATACAAAATATAGTCCCTTTCCAACTTGATGGATGTTTCTTTCCTTCTTGTCTGTTGCTTTCTGCTTAAATTGAAATTGAAGCTTGCCAGAAGCGGCCTTCACCAATATGTATATATATATATATATATATATGTATGTATATATATATATAATATGTATATAATATATATATATTTTTTTTTTGTAACCTATATATAGGCTGTAACCTTCTATGTACTTCAGTGTTCCTGAGGATGTCATTAGACGAAAGCGCTTGAGCACCTTTCTGTGTTTCCTTTCGTTCGTGGTTTTATTCATCATAAATATTTTTCACGTGTTACTTTTGTGAAATAATTTTCATATATATCTATATATATATATATATATATATATGTTGAAGCACACATGCATCGTTTATATATGCCCATCAACCCAGTTATCTTTTAATATCGTTTATATATATATATATATATATATATAATATATAATATATATATATACCCCGGAAAGCACACAATCAAAAATAGTTCAGAAGAATTCTATACAGCAAAAAATACACTTTAAACAAAAGATATATATATATACACACAGTATATATATATATATATATATATATATATATATATATATATGTGTGTATATATATATATATAGTAGTCCATCACATCGTTTGAGCCACGAAAGCCCGCAATGCCCTCACCAGAATAACTGTAGAGTATTTGAACCTACTGCTCCGTACGCTTTGCTCGGTTCAATATGGCCTTAAAACCCTCAAAGGAGGGAGAACTCGGGATTCTTTGAGTGTTCACCACATCTGTAGACTTTATAAAATAACACTTCATTAATGTCGAACACGCAATATCAAAGAAAACCATTACTTTTTCTGTCTACGCGAGAATTCTTCAAAATACACGCCTGAGATCCAGGGCTTGTTGAGGTCAACTAAGCAAGCAGGACAGAGATATGATCAGCTAGTGGCCGGAGTCACGTGACCCCTTTGATCGGCCATACAGGGGGCGGTGCTTAGTCTTTTCCTGCACACACACACACACACACACACACACGAAGGAGAAAATGAAATCTAATTGAAACATAATTTATTTTAAATAAATAAACATATCAATAAATAATTAGCCTCTAATTCACGGAATATATTCAACTACGCGTAATAAATAAATAACCATATCGTTAACAAGTAAATGGACACACACATATAAATATATATAACAAAACATTCAAGGGCTACAGTATCCAAAGGGTACGGTATCGTAGGTGCCAGGCACCTGGTAGCGTTTTCTATATATGTTGCTACACACTTTCATCCCCATAAGTTCCTTCACACCCCCACTTTTTGTGCCCGAAAATTGTGGGTCCCTACAGTCAGTTGGGGCGGTTGATCAACCTCACCTTCTAAGCTCATTAGTTCCTTCAGCTAATCAAAGTTAACGATCCACCGGTTCGTCAGGTTTAGCGTGATGCCTTTCGCCTTCACGATATACCGCACTTCCTTCCCCACCTTCACCCGTACCCCAAAGTTTTTGGGCCTGTTGATTCAAAAGAATCAGCGTAGGCACTATCACCATACTCAACCTTGAACTCATCAGCCAATTCTCCGAGGAATTCTCCAATAGGCGGCATGTATTCACCCTCCCTCTCTCTGAATACCACACTATCTGTGTCTGCGTGCAGAACCATCTGCCCAAGAGAATGCAGTAGACCCCAAAGTTTCATGCGAGCGTATGCTGTTGTGAAGCTATCTACAGGTATGTTTGTAACACGTGATGTATCTGTAGCCAGTTCGGTACTGTTATACTTTATTATGTACGTATTACCCACATTCACGATCTCCATGACCTCTTTATTGGGAGCGTTGGCATAATCCCACACCTCGTTATAATTTTGAGCTAGATGGACGTTCCCCTTACCTGTATTGTGTGCAAATTTCCCCCAAAGACTATTTAGGTACAACTTTGCACTAAAGCGCTTGCCCGAGTTCTTTACAATTTTGGACCGGTCAAGTTGTATCCCTCCACGATCACGGTAGCGCTGAATATACGCCGATTGTTCATTTTCGGTCTCAACTCCTCGCGGATACCCTGATGCTTCTACCTTATCCTTCAAAAAAGTGTTTATATATGGCGTGAAAAGGTTGGGTAGCTTCTGAAACTTCCACACCTCATATATCCTCAATATTCTGTAGCCGTGGCGAACGGCTAGGGACAACTCAGGACTTGTATATACAACTCTGATCTTCAGCTGGTTGGCTGTGTGAGGAGTATAGGTCCCGTTGTTCTCCTCTGCACACTTCACGCACAGGGGAAACATAAGCTTGTGGTCCATAAGGACAGGGAAGATCGGCATCCATAAGTCGCAAGGGGGGAGCACGTCTACGAAAGAAAGACCGAAGAAGATCTCGTTCAAATTTGATGAGAACTCTTCGATGGTGGACAGAGCGGGACCCACCTGTTTTTCAGGTGCTCCTACGGGGTACGGACTGTGTTTCATCACGTAGGGGCAGGGCCGCCGAAAGCTGCCCCGGGGAAGGATTGGTATATGGGCCCCCTGTTTACTCAGTATTTTATTATGAATGTTTTTTGTGTACATAACTAGCAAACTGATTATATGTCCAAGTCACTATTCAAAACATACAGTATGAATAAACAACTCAGAAGAAAATGACCATTTTATTTTCCGAATCAATTATATTAATTCGATCACCATACAATTTGCAAATGCAGTACCAGTCGATGCAGGCAAGACAATTGTTTCCTTCAAGATTTTCGTAATTAGAAGGGTACTTCCTTTGCCTTTTCTCTATCAAAGTGATAAATGATTCTAATGAAATTTAAAGTATGGGCTAACTGGCCTTCAATTACAATGGTTTCCAGATCTGTCAGTCGGTCTTGGGCGTTGGTGGACCGCAGATAATTTATCTGTTTCATTTTGACTATGATAATCTCTATAAAATGTATGTTCATTCACTATATTTCCTCTCTGTTATTTAATCAATTGCTTTATTAATATTTTTAGATTTTATCCCCCCTCTTTCTGTGCTTCCTAGAGGTCCGGGT
Organism: Bathynomus jamesi; assembly: GCA_023014485.1. Lineage (NCBI taxonomy): Eukaryota > Metazoa > Arthropoda > Malacostraca > Isopoda > Cirolanidae > Bathynomus > Bathynomus jamesi. The sequence goes on from JAJOZX010000120.1 coordinate 388,703, forward strand.
CCCGGGGATTTATCCCGGCTAACCCGCCCTCTCGGCGGCCCTGCGTAGGGGTATAAAGAACAGAAGTAGTAGTAATGGGGTTTCACACCCTCCACAGGTGGAAAGTATAGGTTGAATGGACTTGTACGCCCACCGAACAAGCTATCGCCGCATCTGAGAAGATCCAACACCATTGAACGTTTGATGGTGTTTATTTCTTCGCGGTACTGCCCATCTGTTTCCATCCGTGCATCATATTCATGCTCCCACAAGACCTTGTGGGTGAACTGGGAACCTATAAGCTGATCGCGGGTGTAGGTCCATGAAAGACTGTCGGCAGGAGATCTACCATGGATATCGCCTACGATTCCAGACTCAGGACGTAGCAACTATGCCACCAGCACCCGTTAAAGGAGTATGCTGTCTTCTCACCAGTGACACGGTCTCCGCTTAGACCATCCACCCAAAAAATACGAACATTGACCTTGATGGGGACTTCCCCGTATGAGCCAGTATGAGCCAGTAAATAACCTTCTGCCCATAACTGCGGGGATTGTTTCTGTGAATGACAGCCAGTGTGTCTTTAGGCATGAAATTGTTCTTGAACACCGTAAAGCACAATGAGGCGATCGTGGTTGCGACTTTCAGCGGATCACAGTTGAACCGGTCTATGTACATTAGGGCAGAGTGAAACAATTTTTTATTTCAAATTTATTTGCCTCACTTGCTTTTTGGTGTATTAGAACATAAAAATGATGTATTCGGTAATTTAATGTTTGTAACTCAAACCATCTCTCGCATTTTTACATAAAAGCAAAATGGCCATCAGCCGTTTGTCCATAAATAAAAATATGCTCATAACATAAAAACTAAGTGGTCTATCAAAAAAAATAATTGAAGAAAAACGTTTTATAATGCAAAACTATACTTAAAAAACACCATTGTGCATACATTGTATTGAAATAAAATTGTATCTGGTCTCACTTGGTTGGATGCCGTAAATCAATTACATTTGAATCCGATATAAAACCCGCTCATCTCAAATATTATCATTTTCTCAGGAGAGCATCAGATCCTTTTTGGTTTCAACTGAGGGAAGCAGAGAGCGACTTTTTATTCTTGATCTAATAAATCCGTCGCTTGATTCCTGTGATATTACTTATGCTGATGCATCTGTAACCAACTTCACGGCTTTTTCGACGTTCTGTCTGTGAATGGGGTATTGCTCAACTTTGAAACATTTTGTTTCGTATTTAAGCAATTCTTCATCACACAATTTAGAAGTGAGAGGTGGTTCACTGATATCAGTCCTATCCCAGAAGATGATGTCTGTCCAATGTGATGCTTTGAAGTTCAATTCTGTTACTCTAAATTCTCTGATTTTCTTTGTATTGGCTTCCTTACACTTTCTTGTCTGTATTATTCGATCGATTGCAACTTTGCGCAGCTTTTGCTCACTCTCTGACAGCATTGGTGGAAGATTATTTTCTGAGTGAGCAAAATAGACATTCCGTGATATATAAGGTTGGACAACTTTTTGTATATCTTGGGGTAACAGTTTGAACCTTTTTATCACATCAAAGATATATTTGGGTCCATCAGGCAGATACGGTTTAAATTTTATATTGAACCAGTTAGGACCATAGTTTGTTACTATGAACAGAACAAGGCTACGTAACTCTCTGGAGGGATTCTTTTGGGAGACAAAATAACGACATAGTCCGTTAGCTAGAGTTAACCATCTAGAGTTGTTAAGGGGACCAGGCTTGAGTTTCTTTAGGCTTCCGTTAACATATCCTTCTCTTATGGCCCCAGTTATTCTGAACATGTATTGTTGATCATTACTTGAATCTTTTCTGAGCTCATCTGTGAAAACTGGGATGCTATCGACCCCATCCGTAATTGGGGAGAACTTTACCACAGGCATCTCATGGCAAATCTTAAGACCATTACCAATAGATCCACTGAATGATCTTGGCCCAGTTGTTTTCCCGTCGTATCGCTCAAACAGATGCCTTAAGGGAAGTTCATTTGTATGTAACACAAATGCTCCATTACAATGGTCGGTTCAGCTTCTGCTCGATGAAATGGATTATGCCACCTTTAGACCCAGTGTTGACATTCGTACTGTCGTACCCTATCACCTGGAGATTCTGTTCTAGTGTCACTTCATTAAGTAAGCGAAAAACGATTCAGATACATCACTTGCTTTACCAGATTTAGGGCTCAAATGGTTAAATGCACCATAACTTTGTGCAGCTTCAACTTGTAATGTTTTTCTCAATTTCTGGCTCTCTCTTCTCACCTTACTTCGATAAAAAAAAGTCACTGTCTTTTTCGTTAATGATACCCAACTCCACCAAAGTAGCTGAAGCAATGGCCGATAAGCCCCATCTGAAACACCAAATCTGTCGGCTTCCATGGCAAGATTGGGTAAAGGGGCTCTCATTTGAATGTTGGAGCACTCATATTCACACTCATTTGTTGAACTTTCTTCGGTTCGGTACTAAAGAGATCAGTATTAGTATCAGGTGAAAGCACATCATCAGTGACTACCTTTTCGAATTCTTCATGCATTATTATTTTTCTTCGCTTACTTCCTTGTTGCTCCTTCAACTTTCTTGCATTTCTTTTTGCTATAGATCTTGAAAGGGTAACATCCACACCTCCAATCACCATATTTCGCATAGTCTTCTGATCCTCAAGGAATTCCAGTTCTTCTTTGGGTATTCTTGATTATTTTGGACAAACACAAATAATGTTTTTCTTTACATCCGCTTTTTCGGCAGCCAAAATCTTGGTGCGAAACGAAGTTGCATTTATAGGCACAAATGTCAAAGAGTTCTACCAATGATTTTTTTGAACAATTCAATAAGCTTCGCACTGCTTTTGGATCGATTGAGTTGCGTAACCTTGTCGGTAAAGCGTTTCAGCTTCGTAATTATGGATTTTTTACTCATTGAGGGTATTGATGAACGTTTCCACACTTCGACCAATGTTTCTGCTATCGTTTCGAGAATATCATTATTTGTCAATTTTGCAGATGAGCTTTCCTTCAGTAGAAGAAAATATCTCCCAACCTGCATATTAGATGGTAAGACATTATGTGGCACTTCACTTGGAATTCCGAACAGGAAATGTTACTTCACCGACTGTCTAGTTAGTAGGGATTTTGCCATATTTAGATCTGAGGTTAAATTTCTACAGAAATATCACAGTATGAAAATCTGAAGAAATACAAAACACGGAATTAGTTAAAACAAATTATATATAAGCTCTAAAACTAAAATGTAAAAATATTTTACTCAATAGTCTTTGTAGCCACCCATGCTACAATATGCAGCATGCGGCTCCTACCCCCCATTCATTATCAGCCATATGCAAGATGTCATTGACCTCGAGTGAGACTGGTGTTTAGATAAGCGTCTGTGTGTTCTTAAGTAGTTGGTGATTAGTAAGTATCGCTTGTGTTGTGTGAATATATTTACTCGTTATCATAGCTATAACCAAATAACGCACAAAATAAAGCGATATCTTCTCTCAAGAACCGATAGATATTATACTAGGGGTCTTTCAAAATATGACTTTCCGCCATTTTGTTTTCGGCAAAAATACGGCGCGTGGAGGGTCCTAAAAAGAAAATATTATCTTTTTAGAACTTCTAGAGAGTCAATACACCAAATCATGAGTGAGGCAAAACGGTTTAATATTTTCACTCCACCCTAATGTACATCCTTCCAAAGGCCTGGAAACATACTCGAAGCACGAGCAAAACATTCACGCAATAACGCTCACATTCATCCGCTATATTGTATGGAATTTCTTCATTAAAACTGTTGCGGTTGCAATCAAAATCCTCACGCTCACTATCACTCATGTTGGCATAGTTAAAGTAATGTTTCGGGGGAGGTAGTCCTGCGTAATTTAAAGTGTCGCTAGTAAGGAAAGTGTATGGGAAATATCCTTTTGAAACTTTGGCTGCTACGCTAATTTTAAAGGGATCGCCTGTAAATATCTCCGATGACTCGTGTTGAAGCAGTTCCTTACAAAGGAATTGTGTGTCAAATTTTGCGCCGTTATGAGCAAGAATATAGTCATTTTTTTAACTTGTCCGCTAACTTAGGATACAAAGAGTTTCACGGGGTTGTCGTGTGCGATCGTTTTAAAAACGTTTGTTCGTTTGCCACATTTGTGACACTCAACACACTCGACTTACATGCACTCATCGCAGATAGTCTGGCTTAGAAGTAGATGTGGGATAACCTCTTTGGTTTCAGCATCCGTATATGTTTCTATATCGTAGTACAAAGTTATACAAGATCTATTTTTAGGCTTAGCGTCTTTCATATAGCATACATGCTTTATACCATCTGCCTTATATTTCTCATGGCATATAGAACAGTGAATTTCATCACATTTATGCGTGAATTTCCCCCAATTATCCATCATATGAAACATACCACATTCACAGATTCTCATATTCCTGCAAGTACCAATTGACTTATGGAGCTCAAAGCATTTATTATTGAAAAATGTGCGTCTACACACATTACAATCCCTCTTTTTAGCTTCAACTTCACGACTTTCACATTTGGAGCTTTTACACTGTTTACATACCATGTGGAAATCTTTACAATGTTTCACTCTATCGTCCGCAAACTCGAGGCATCCCTTACACAAATCATGATGCATTCCATATTTTCGACTTTTATCATAACTCCCGTAAAGGTCCCTTATATTACGGATGGGGAGATACATTGTCCCTGACAGACCTAAAATAAGTAGGGATCTTGTACGGTCTCTCACACTGCTTTTAAAAACATACACAGTCCTACGACGATCATCCATTCCAAATGCAACTATACGAACATTCATTTCCTGCTTTACCCTTCGCAGCTCTTCAGGACCCATATTACAGTCAAACTCAAGCGTGCAATCTGAAGCCAGTTTACGAGCACGCTGCACAACCGTAGGCAAACAAATTTTTTGGGCCCGTGTATTTAGCACAGTAAACATGAGCTAAGACGACTGCTATAAAGCAGCAACCACGCTCGGTGTCTATATGCCGTCTGTAAATAGCCTGAGAATTGAAGTTAAGAGTATAAGTTGTGGTTGTATGTCCCGCAACACGGAATACCCGGTTAATATCTATTATACGACCCATAATATATTCTATATCTACAGCAGCCAAGGGTTAATATGTTTTAAATGACATGGGCTGGACCTGTAAATCAAAATAACTTTTTATGAGGTAGTTTTATTCGCTTTATTCAAATTTGTCACTCATATTTTGTGCAAACTATTGTAGAAAATAATAATAATAATAATAATATATTATATATATATATATATATATATATATATATATATACTTAGTGTATTTGTAGTCGGGGGTGGTATGACGTCATGTTACTTTGCGTTTTAATTAGTTTGTTGGTTTCTGTTCTGGCTATTTTCTTTTTCTAATTGGATTCAGTTTGGTGGTGTTTGTGATAGAATTATGACGTGCCGTTCGTGTGGTTTCGACTTTCAGAACTTGATTCGTTACGTACCCTAGATGAAGACAAAGCATTGGATTATGATAATTAAAACCCACTCTAATAGACAGAGCTTATTTCCACAACAGTTTCGATGCCCACTGGCATCCTCTTCGGGTGGATACAGAAAAACGAATGAACCAAAAAGAAGAGGGAAAACAGTTCAAGGACCATAAAGAAATTCGCACCTAGGTTAGATCCCGTTCTCCCGACACTGGAAGAGCATTTTTATTAAAGGGACCTGCCTATAAGTACCATTCGCACAAATTTAAAACTATCTACTTATTCTATACATACAGATTCTATTATTTTTTTACATAATTATTACATTTATTATTAAATTTATTACATTTAATATTGCATTATTATATTGCATTATCATATTGCAATAAAAAATGCAGTAATTATGTCAAAATAATAGAATCTGTATGTATAGAACAAGAAGATAGTTTTAATTTGTGCAAATGTACTTACAAACGGGACCTTTTAAAAAAAAAATGTCCTTCTTGGGTCGTGGGAACGGGATCTAGCCTAGGTGCGAAATCCTTAATGGTCTCTGGATTGTTTCCTTCTCGCCTTTTTCATTCGTTTTTCGGTTTACAATTTTTGTATAATAAACAACAGTGTAATAACACCGGTCTGCATGAAAATCGATTTCTTTATTTTGAGTTGTGATTCTGAAGCTACCAGTTTTTTTCTATCACCCACAGTTTTAAAGTTATTAGCAAAACAATTTTGGGGCGTTTTGTAATTTTTTACCTTTTTTATCTTTAATTAATTTCGTTTTTTCATATTTTTCAGATAGATAATTCTAACATTACGTCTTTAAAATTTTAATAATGGCTTCTAGAGGATGTACCCATAGTCCAGACATATTTTGTTATATTTGTGGTCGGTATGTTGTAAAACAAAGGACAAATGTAACGACCTTCATTAAGAGAGCTTATCATGCTTATTTTGGAATTAAATTAGGAGATCAAGACAAAAGTTGGGCTTCACACAAGATTTGTCTTACGTGTGTTGCGGCACTAAAGAATTGGAGCAAAGGTAAAAAGAAAAGTTTGCCATTTGGGATCCCTATGGTATGGCGCGAGCCTAGAAACCATACCGACGACTGCTACTTCTGTTCTTGCAATGTTAAAGGTTATAATGCAAAGAATAAAGAGAGCCTTCAATACCCAAGTCTTCCATCTGCAATAAGGCCGGTACCCCATGGTCCAGAAGTTCCTATTCCCCGCCCACCCGAGAGTCTGGATCAATACAATTCAGACTCTGATTCAGCTCCAAATCCAGACAATGATGATGTTTATGAACAGCCAACAGCTGACCGAGATCCTCCTAAACCATTAACCCAAGCCGAACTAAATGACTTAGTCAGGGATTTGAATCTGCCTAAGGACTCTGCAGAACTTTTGGGGTCTAGATTGCAGGAGAACAATTTATTGGCATCCGACACATACTTTACTTGGTACAGAAATCGTGAGAAAGACTTCGTGCCTTTTTTCGAAGAAGATGGTCCCTTGGTATTTTGCAAGGACATCACAGGATTAGTGTGCAAGCTAGGCATCGAATACCAAACCAGTGACTGGAGGTTGTTTATAGATTCCTCTAAAACCAGTCTAAAAGGAGTGTTACTGCACAACGGTAACAAATATGCATCAATCCCAGTGGCCCATTCTACTCATTTAAAAGAGACCTATGATAACATGAAACTGCTTCTGGAAAAAATTCAGTATCAAAATCACAGATGGATATTGTGTGGGGATCTCAAAGTCCTTTGCATGTTACTTGGGCAGCAATCAGGATACACTAAGATGCCATGTTTCATCTGCGAATGGGATAGTCGAGCACGTGACCAGCACTGGAAAAGGAAAACTTGGCCTCCTAGAGAGAATCTTATCCCAGGATCAAAGAACATTTTACATGAACATCTAGTTGAACCAAATAAAATCCTCCTACCACCCTTGCACATTAAGTTAGGCTTGATGAAGCAGTATGTCAAAGCATTGAATAGAGAAGGTGAGTGTTTCAAGTACATTTGTTCAAAATATCCAAAGATTAGCTACGAGAAAATAAAGGAAGGTGTTTTTATAGGTCCTCAGATTAGAAAGTTATTGACAGACGATCATTTCCTGAACACAATGACCAATAAAGAAAAAGAAGCATGGCTTGGTTTCAAAGATGTTGTTGAAAACTTCTTGGGAAACTACAAAAGCCAAAATTATGAAAGACTGGTGGAAAATATGCTTAAAAAGTTTTGCGCCTTAGGCTGCAACATGAGCCTGAAAGTTCACTTCTTATTTTCGCATCTTGACCGTTTTCCCGAAAATCTCGGAGATGTCAGTGAGGAGCATGGGGAACGATTTCACCAGGACATCAAAACCATGGAAAGAAGATATCAAGGAAGATGGCATACAAATATGATGGCGAATTACTGCTGGTGTCTGCAACGAGATCAGCCTAACGCACAGCATAAGAAAACATCAAAGAAGCACCGGTTTAGTCGGCATTAGTCAGATCTACCTTCGTAGTCTTAAGTCTTTGGAATAAGTCCTGAAATGTTTGCAAGTAAAGAAGGTAAATATTTTGTTTCTTTCAGTTTTTTTATTCTTTCATAAACAAGCAATATGCTTGTCCAAGAGCTAGGAGCTATTTAATTCTGCTTTAATTAGGTTTTACTCTATCACCTAAAGATTTCGTGCTACAAGGGGTGTTGTAATACCTCATCTGTCCCCAAATGTTAACCACCCATTGATGGGAGGGGAGAGAGTATTTTGCTGGGAACGGGACTGGTTGTTATATATATTTACCCTACATTATTATGTAAGCGTTACTGTAGTCTATAACAACAAAATTTATGGTTTAGCATGTGCAATCCAATGTTGGTCTCGATAAGATGGTTCACATTTGGGGATAAATGGGGGATTTATGACACACCCTGTAGTAAGAAAACCATACGTGATAGGGAAAAACTAACTATATTTTTGAGATCAGCGCACTCAAATTATATAGAATCACCAACTAGTTTGTAAAAATCGATCGACAAGTTTTCAAATGTGTACTGGTGTAATCAATGTAATAATAAATTTATAATTTCTATAATAAATAATAATGCAATATTAAATGTAATAAATTTAATAATAAATGTAATAATTATGTAAAAAAATAATAAAATCTGTATGTATAGAACAAGTAGATAGTTTTAAATTTGTGCGAATGGTACTTATAAGCGGGTCCCTTTAATAAAAATGCCCTTCAAATGTCGGGAGAACGGGATCTAACCTAGGTGCGAATTTCTTAATGGTCCCTGGACTGTTTTCCCTCTTCTTTTTGGTTCATTCGTTTTTCTGTATCCACCCGAAGAGGATGCCAGTGGGCATCGAAACTGTTGTGGAAATAAACTCTGTCTATTAGAGTGAGTTTTAATTATCACATTTTGACCTTCACGTAGGAAAAAGTTGTTTTTTGCATAAAGCATTGGATGTTTTTATCAATTACGGCGTTATTCTCTCATCCTTAACTTGCCTGAAATGTGACAGTGAGTGCCTAATACGAAAAGATCAGAAGATATTTAAGTGAAATAACCAATAACCTGTTAGGTTAATTGAATGCCCGGTTAGGTTAATTGAATGCCGGTTAGGTTATTTGAATGCCCGGTTAGGTCAACTGAATGCCCTGTTAGGTCAACTGAATGCCTGGTTAGGTTAATTGAATACCCGGTTAGGCCAACTGTACGCCCTTGATGATTGGTTAGGTTAGTCGTGATATTTTCGTTAGTTTAAACGAAAATGACGAGAGCAACCTTTTCTGGTTAATTTTGAGTTGTTTTGCATGTTTGCTGTGGTAATACGTCGCTTACGAGATCTCGTATCATGAACAAGTTAGGTTATGCTTTATTGTATGAAGTGTAGTCAAAAATACATTTTTCAAGTGTATTTTGGTGTACTTTGTTCGAATATGACCTTCATTTCTTGTGCAAATGAACAGAAATACAGTTGTCATTGCATGGCCCAAACACGTATTTCTGTTCATTTGCACAAGAAGTGAAGGTTATATTTGAACAGAGCACCCCAAAATACACTAGAAAAATGTATTTTTTATTTCAACTTCAGGCCATGTCATTTGCGACATAATTACCAAGCCGAGCGTCTGTATGATATTACTACCCAAAAATCATCTACATCCCTGTCATCTGAACCGAACCCGAAGGACAGCCTCGTCCTGACTTCATGACCGTCGTTGTTCTGAAGGGCAAACTGCACAATACGCTCAACTACGCGTCGTAGTCCGTGCTCAGCACCATTGTTATACATGGTTCGCGGGTCGATCCTGACTACGTACGGATTTCTAGTCAGGGCAGTGGTGGGGTAGCGGTGCGCACCATCCTCTACAGAACGAGAAGCTGCTGCTGTGGAGGGTATGTCAGGAATTGAACAGGAATAAGGGGCACATTTTTATTTGTGGAAGGAAATAATGTGGGGGTTGTGTCGTAAGACGTAGAAGGTTGGGGTTCTATTACTGGGGGTCTAACAACCGGTGCACTCCTGGCAAGCTTTATACCTGACGTAGAAGGCGATTCATCATCATGCCTCCGCTTTGAATTGTCGCGTGGGGACGCTACAGCTGGCGTTGGTGGGGTTCGCTAGTGGGGGTGGAACCTGTCTCCACAACTACACTCTCATCAGAATCGTCTGTAATATCGATGAAGGGGACATGTTGCTGTACCCCATCCTCATTCACGGTTCTGAGGAAGAAGAGGAAAAAACAAGACTGTAGAATACTGTATAAGGAACATCACTTAAATTTTTTTATATTTTGTAAATGTTCCACTTAGGAGTGTGACGTGTTAGAGATGGATTCTGTAGAAAAATTCAGGTTCACGAGCACGTCCACATGTAATATATCTGACCCTACAGGATGTGGTAAAACTGTTTATGCTTAAAATCATTAAAGATAAGGGGAAGATGTTCTCAAAAAACAAGTCAGTATTCAACGAATACCAAGATGATATTTTGTTCCACAAAGGTGTATATGACGTTAATTCGTTAAGGGGAAATGAACATACAGTTATTGTTATTGACGATCTCATGTTAGAAATGGATAAAACGTTTGCCGAGACATTTACAGTGTTCTCCCACCATCTTAACATAAGCGTATTCTTCATCAACCAGAATCTATTTTTCAAAAGATACATGCGCGATGTGTCGTTAAATACACAATATCTAGTCTTATTCTCAAACGCAGAGATGTGTCACAAATTGGGGTATTAGCCAATCAAATGTTCCCGAATTAGCGTAAGGAGTTTTTGGAAGTTTATAAAGAAGTTACAAGCCAACGTTTCGGATATTTGCTTTGTGATCTTCATCCGCGAAACATTTTTAGGGTGCTTCTAAGAACGAATATATTTCCAAACGAACCTGAAACGGTGTATATTCCAGAATGACAAAGAGGCTAAAGAAAAACAATGAATTAATAAAACTCTATCATCGACTTCCCCGGGGCATTGCAGCAGATGTTTGTTAAAAATATTGACTCCAACTTTTTAAAATGCATCTGTGAAATCTGTCTTAACGTTATAAAATGTAATGTACCAATGAAACCCCCTCAGAAGGCACGCCTACGCCGTTACAAGAACATAATACGTACACTAGCTCGTAAAAGTCAAACTGTGAGGAAGAAAAAACGAATTATTGTAAAAAGAGGGGGTTCATTCCTTCCCATCTTATTTTCAGTTTTGGGGCCTTTACTGACTTGATTAATATAATGAAGAAAGTAGCCGTGATTCCACACGAGGTGAGGTGTATGCTTCAATACAAAGCTCAAAGAGTCCAGATACGGTTCTAGAACCCCGTAAAAGCAGGCTTAAAAGAATGGAAAGCGAATTGTTAGACCTATTAAAAGTGAAAAGTCACCTGATGAGAAAAGAATCTTATACCAAGAACCTCTGCAGAAATTTCTTCATTAGTACGAAAATTATAAGAATCCGATAGAGGTCCCCGTAGTTATTAGGCACAGCACAGACGACGCTGAACATGGAGGCATAGGACCTGGGATCGACGCTAGAGATGACCAGCCAAAGAATAACGGATCGACCCCACAACATATCGAGCATGTATTAAAAAGCAGTCTACCATATACATAGAGGAATAAAGGCTTAAGTCTATAATCTATTGAGTGAGGATCCCATTATAGAATGGACCGATACAGGTAAGGTCATTGTTGAAGGAACAAAAGTACAGGGCTCGAATATCGTTGACATCCATCCAGGGCCGTTTCTATCCATTAGGGGGCCCTAAGCAGTATACCCATTTGAGGCTGTTAATAGAAAACAATTATGAAACAATTTTAATGAAACATTTATGTCCAAAACAACAAATATGTACTTTAAGAAGACAAACAGAAAAAATACTCTTCATGAAATTCCTGAAAATTAGCTTATACATTATTTAGAATAAATGACAGAACTATGTATAAAAAAATAATGGAATTATCAACTACCAAACAATTACTAACTACGATACAATCGTGTAATAGCTAACAGTTATACAGAACAGTTCATATCTTCAAAATTTTTGCCTCCTAGAATTTTTCTGGGCGAAATCATCAATAACATCATCATATGAAACCTCCCTGCCAACGTCCTGGTTGATGCTTATGATGCCAAGGCCACTGAGGCGATCCTGCCCCATTGATGATCTGAGGTAGTTCTTGATTAGCTTCATCTTAGAGAGGCTCCTCTCGGCTGAGGTACTGTCACAGGTAGAGTGCAGGCAATTCTTAGTGCAACCCAGAGATTGAGGTATAGTTCCTCCAGTTGCCTCTGCAAGTGCTTGTGCTTCACTCCTAGCTATGGCATCTGTGGCATTGTTTCTGACTTCAAACAGGGCCTCTCTGATGTTGTGGCTCTGGTATCGCACAGCCTCAATGCTCTTAAGCCGGCTCTCCCACCTGGTTTCACTCCAAGACTTGAGTGTTATGTTCACATGCTTCTTTAGGATTGTCCATCTCTGTGTAGCTGCTGCAAAAAGGTTGTACAATTTTTGTACGTTGCCAAAGAAGCTGATGGCATCTGTGGAAGCTTTAGCTGCATCAGCCACTACAAGATTCAGAGTGTGAGCCCCTACATGGAACATAGAGTGCACGACAGTTCTTCTCTAATAACCTTGCCTGAACACCTTTGTTTTTGCCCTTCATGTTCGCTCCGTTGTCATATGACTGTCCTCTGCAGTCATCAAAGTGAATATTCAGTTCATCTAGTCTCTTCAGAATCAGAACTGATAAACCCAGGCGTGTGAGAACATCTCGCCAGCGTCTTCGCTCTACCTCCATTAATGACATTTCAGTTTGGTCAATGGTCCTCCCAGTTTTTAGCCGCAGTTCCAGATCCTTCCATGTTGCCATGTTATCTGCATGTTCTGAACTATTTTCATGGCCTTTCAGAAGCGAACCAACGTTTATCCAGTTTGAAAGTCCATCCGTAATTAGTTTGTACGACTTCCTTGAAAACAACTTGCTGCAGAAGCAATAAAGAGCATCATTCCTTCTAGAGTACATCAGCCAATTTCGCTTTATTTTTTCCCCATTAATTAATGTTCTGTACATGTAATGGTGATGAACGCTTCTACCGTCCTCTCTTTTAGGGAATGTGAAATCTGGACTGATTTGAAATGGTCCTCGAGACACCAGATCTGTCTTCAAGGCATCTGACAGGACAACTGGCCAGTCATACGGATCAAGCGGTGTAGCAGATCTTGGTTCTTGCTGCTCAGTAGAAATGCCTGTGTGTGGTGTTTGAAGTTGAACAGAAGATGGGCCAATTGTTGGTTCATCAGGCTCTACTTCTACCTGTGTTTGAGGTTGCATAGAGGATGGTCCTGCTGTTTTCTCATGATGCTCATTAGGCTTTGCTGAGGATGACTTTTCCAAATATTTCAGTAGTGCTCCTGAAAAGGACATAACATTACATATTCTGTTAATTTTTGCTAAAATACTCTTTCTTATCTTGTTTGATAACACTGGTCTACAAATTTTGAAAAAGTTTGTGCTTCGGAGATAAAATGTGTTTCCTATTATGGATTTTGGGGTGCTGAAAACGAATATGACCATGAAAACAGTCGATTGGCTACAGTTTCCAAGAAAATTGAAGTTACACATTGTGTGTGTATATATTAGTAACATACCTGTATAATGCAGTCACTTATAATGATTCAACCAGTCACTTCTTTGCTTGTCTCTTGTATTCAACTTCTGGAGCATCTCTTGTTATTGTCCAGCAGTAGTCTGCTAACAATGATGGACTCCATTTCCCCTGGTAGCGTTTCTCCATCGCTGAGATATCCTGGTGGAAACGTTCACCATGTTCATCGCTGACTGCTCCGCAGTTGGCCGGAAAAAATTCCAGGTGCGAATGGAGGAAATGTATCTTTAAAGACATATTGCAGCCCATTTTTTGATAGGACAATAGCAGGTTTTCCACCAGCTCCCTGTAATTGTCAGCTTTGGTATTTCCGAGAAAATTGGTTGCTACTAACCGGAAAGCATTCCACGCTGTCTTCTCCTCACCACCTAGGATACGGTCGAACTCCTCATCTCTAAGAAGCTCGCGGATCTGTGGACCAACAAATACACCCTCCTTGATTTTTGCTTCACTGAGCTTTGGGAATTTACCACCGAGGTACTTAAAAGCTGCCCCCGTTTTATCCATAGCCTTAACAAAATTTTTCATGACGCCCAGTTTGATGTGTAAGGGTGGTAACAAAATCTTGCTCGATTCTACAAGTGGAGGATACTGAACATTTTTGTTCCAGGTTCCAATGAGTGTCGGAGTGGCCAATCCTTCTTGATGTAATGAGAAGTCCTAGCCCAACTATCCCATTCACACAGAAAACAGCAATACTTAGTGTAGCCCGGCTGCAGTCCAAGCACGATAGCAACAACTTTCAAGTCACCACAAATCTGCCACTGATGTTTGTCATAGTTTACGCAGTTCAAAAGTTGCTGTTTCATGTTGTCATATGTTTCCTTAATGTGGACTGCATGACCGACTGGAATTGATGGCAATATATTGCCAACATGCAATAAAACGGCTTTTAGACTCAACTTCGATGAATCAATGAACAGCTAAGCGAAATCAGGATTGTACACATTAGTTTGACATTTTGATCTCTTTATATTATTGTTTCATCATCTCTGTCTGGCAAATATCAAAGTTATAAAAGGGTGTTCAACATTGGTCCTGTCATTGTATTTGCCAATTTCGAACCGGATACAAGTGCTCTGTCCGCTGATCGTTGGGTTATAAAAAAATTAGAGTATGTACCGAAGACGTCACGTACGTTTTCATTTTCGCCGAAGGAAATATGGCCGTCCCCTTCATATTTGGATGTTGAGAAGGCGCTACAAGAAGAAGATGTTTAGTGCTTCAATGAAATTTGTTTATATGGATAAAAATACTTTAGGAGTAAATACTGATGGCATATATACTTTATGTTTAGATCTTTTAACTACACAAGCGAAAGCTACTATTTTAAATTTTAATTATTATCAAGTTACTGGTGTATCGATTCAATCTATACCTCAAATGAATATATCTGGTTATGTTATTAATTTTGAAGATTCTGTTCGTTATAAGAGCGATACTAGGATTGTTAAAACTCCTAATCCAAATGTTGGGATATCTCCTGTACCATATTTAGTTGTTCCTCATGCTGTATTGTTTGAGCCTAATCTTGACTCATCACATAGTGCAGAGCAAGTAATGATGCATCCTAGAACTAGGTGTTTTCCCCGTTTAAGGGGTTCCGAATGTATCGTAGGCTTAAGAAAGTTTGTCAACTAGGAAAACAAGTTACTGCTCAATTCCCCCATAGCTTTATTAAGATTTCTACAAATGATTTAACTAAGCCTTTAGGTAGAATATACATTGGTAAACAGAGCTAGGCAGTATTTAAATACATTTGTATTTAAATATGTATTTAAATACATTTGTGTATTTAGAACTGTATTTATAAATACATTGTTTTCCATGTATTTAAATATAATATTTAAATACTTTAATGAGTATTTAAATACAATGTATTTAAATACTCAAAATATAAAAAATGTAAATACTTTTACTGGTTTAATACACGTTCTGTACTGGCACAGTACGACGCGTCGACAGTGTAGTACAGCATGGTTCATGTTTCAACGTGTCAGTTCAATCAGTTGTGTGCCACTCTTAGTCGAAAGCGGTTGATTTCTTTATCGTGTGCGTGTCATGGCTTCAACAAGCAAATCCGGTGAATCAAACAGTGATATATCTGCAGATAACAATTTAGTGCACCCTCTGTTTGATGGAAAATACTTTAAAATTAAATCTAAAGACGATAATAAGGTAAAGTGCACCTGCTTGCTGTGTAAACACGAAGTCTCTGCTGCAAGCAATGCTACAACAAATCTGTACACTCATCTGAAGGTAAGTGTTTTTTTAGACATCAAAAAATATCTTGAAATTGACCGAATAATCATACAAAACGGCTCTGCCTTAAGTGAGCCTATGTAACTAACTCGTTGCAATCAATCCAATTTGCGATGGAAAATTCATAGATGAAAAAGCTTTTAAAATCGTCTGATCTATCGAGTGGTGTATTTATTTCGAAATTCACCGTGTCCCCTAAAGTAGAAATTTATCAAAAATTGATATCAATGATTACACTAGGCAACAAATTTCAACTTTTTTTTTGTTACAGACGTGAACTACTGATTCCTACTAAAGCGCTGATGCTGATTTCAGATCTGATATCAAAATTTCTCTATCACGTCCAGATTTTGTGTAACCGAAAACCCCTATTTTTCATTTTTTTTCTCACCCGCTTCTATTACGAAAGCCGTCTAAGCTACTTTTCCGTGCCACGTTTTATGTTAAGCATACTTAAATAATTAGTGAACAGGGATGTCTTTCCTCCTTTATTCTGGCTTAAAACAGACAGCGGAATTCCGCTGGCGGAGTTACCACCCCTGCGCCCAACCATCCACCCAAAGCGCGTTAGTATTTTGTTGTTACTACTGAAAGGCAAATTCCTGTTCTTAAGTGAAACTTTGGTGTGTCCTCTTCCTTTGTCGCTTGTAGGATGACGAGCTCTCCTTCTGCAGGAACCAACAATAATCTCCCATCATATTTGGGTTGAAATTACCTTGGTATCTGTTTTCCATAACTGAGATCTGTTGGTGGAAGCGCTCACCATGCTCGTCACTTACAGCCCCAAGGTTGGCCGGGAAGAAGTCAAGATGAGAATGTAAAAAATGAATTTTCAAAGACATTCTGCATCCCATTATTTCATAAGATTTAAGCATGTTTTCTACGAGTTTACGGTGGTTTTCAGCTTTGTGGTTTCCAAGAAAATTTTTGACAACTTCAACGAAAGATGTCCATGCTCCTAGTTCATTCTCATTTAGGTTAGATGGAAACGATGAGTCGTGGATGACACTGCGGATCTGTGGTCCAGTGAAAACTCCAGCTTCTAGCTTAGCATCTGTCAATATTCCTTTGAATTTATCCTTTAAATATTGGAAACCACTACCTTCATGATCCATACCCTTCACGAAATTTTTCATAAGGCCAAGTTTAATGTGAAGTGGTGGAAGATGTACTTTCTGAGGGTCAATAAGTGCTGGGTGTTTCACATTGTATTTACCAACAACATGTTCAGTTCTAGATGGCCAATCATGTTTTTTGTAGTGGTTCTTGTCATCTCTGCTGTTCCATAGACACAAAAAGCACATATGCTTTGTGTAGCCCAACTGTAACCCAAGAAGTAATGATACAACTTTAAGGTCGCCACAAATATTCCATGTGTGGTCTTTATATTTGATGAGTCTTAGCAGCAGTTTCATCGATTCATAAGTCTCATTAAGGCCAGTGGCATGTGCTACAGGTATTGAAGGTTTTTCATTGCCGTTGTGCAGTAATACAGCTTTAAGGCTAGCTTTACTAGAGTCAATGAACAGTCTCCATTCTTTTGGATCATAGCGACAGCCAATCCCTTGCATCAGACCACTGATATCGTGGCAGAAACAAACGTTTTCTTCCTGTAAGTAAAATGATGAAAACTGCAAATGGCGATGGCGGAAATGGGAAACTTTGGTGTTTGGTTGGAGAAGATTAAATTCTTGAAGTCTTGAACCAAGCAACTCTGCCTTTTCATTTGGTAATTCCAAATCGCGCACTAAGTCATTTAACTCCGCTTGACTTAACAAATGTGGGGAAATATTTGCATCTGGAACATATATGCCATCTTTCCCTGTTTCTATATCACTAGCCGAATCTTCAGATGAACTGCTGTCTGTTATCGTTGCTGGTGGAACTGGTGGTGGATTTGTTTCATCATGTGGTACTGGTTTCATTGCTGATTCGCAGTTTGGGTACGTGATCTTTGATTTGTTTTTCTTTGTGAAACCAGCAATCTTTGTCAAACAAAAATAACAATCATTGAAGTGATTTTTCGGCTCACGCGAAACCATGGGGACTGAGAACGGCATAGCTTTTCTTTTACCATTCATCCAAGCTATTAACATTGCATTGCACTGTGCACAGCAAATATGTGGTGCCCAGTCCCTCTGTTGGTCTCCTAACTTACAGTCAAAATAACACTTGTAGGCAAGTTTAATCTTTGTCGTTATGTTTCTACGTTGTGGCTTAGGTGTATATTGTCCACAGACAAAGCAGAAGTTGTCTGGGTGATTTACACAAGCACGTCTATTTGATGCCATTTTGAATTACCATACAATATCTGAAAAAACGTAGAAAGTAATTATTACGATGTGCAAAATAAAAAGAAATACACACCGTAGTACAAAACAAATGCTATAAAAACACACACGTCACCACAACCTGTCACTTGCTCATCAGCAGAGAGCTTCAACAACCGTTCTGCTTGACTGTCACGTAGCGACTGACCGTTGGGCCGTTGCCCGTTACTATGCTCTTGACTCAGTGTTGCCAACTCGGGATAAATTTTATTTATCAAAATTGTTCGAATTTGTATACAGTTGGCAAAAAAAATTGCTTTAACCTTGAAAAGCACGTTTCATATTACTGGCATTAAGCCGATTAAAACCAAAATCTGGACGTGGTAGAAAATTTTACTAAAAGTGATTTGCATTTTACACAAAATCTAGACGTGATAGAAAAACTCTAATTATAGATTTGAAATCAGCATACCGAAATTAGCTAGGAGCACCTATTTGGTCTTCTGTAACAAAATCTTTGTTGCCTAGTGAATTATTGATTCATTAATTATCGATCATTATTCATTAGGTAATTCATGTTTATTTTTTTCACAGCGTGTCCACCCTGGCATGATTCAAACTGTGCAAAAGTTGAATATAATATGTCACTGGTTGAACATCGTAAGTTCTAAGTTCTTTTGTTTTTGTTTTGTTCTAAAAAGGGAAATATATAATCGGAAATTAGATTGTACTATTTCTTTATCCTTTATCAAGCATTTTATATTGTTGTTACTCATGAATTAGTGAATGCATATGTTAAAATTTGTATGTATTTAAAATGTATTTACAAATGTATTTAAATACAATTGATGTATTTTGTATTTAGTATCTAAATACATTCGTAAAATGTATTTAGTATTTAGTATTTAAATACATTTCTCCCATGTATTTAGTATTTAAATACATTCAATGTATTTATTGCCCAGCTCTGTTGGTAAATATATGCATTTAATTATATTAATAGAATTGTATTTTATGTTGTTTGGTTTAAAACAATAAAAATAAAAAAAAATAAAAATTTTATATTCCTTTGGGGAAAAACGCGGTTTAGTATTACCCGCGCTTTAAAAATTCTCCCCCAAGGATATATCAAGAATGACGTCATAATGTGTGGATGACTCATTCGCTCTCTCCCACGCGGTTTATGCAGATCTAAGCCTAGGTAGCCTTACTACTCATTTCCGGTTAGATTAAAAATACCTCTGACGTCACGGAGTTTAATATACACCCGATACGTCACTGATAATAGCGTTAGTGGTTGTTAATACTTTTTATACCTTATACGTCATCAGTAGTATAACTGCAAAGGGCAAAATTTCTATAAATTGAGTTACGTACGTCAGACTAGCATAATTTTACTTATAAAGAGTTAATATTATTAATGCCGGGCAAAATTCATCTCATGGCTGCCTCGCAGAGTTAGAGCCTCGCCAGAGTTAGAGAAAATGTCGGCAGAACAGTATCATGTTACGTAGTCGTTCAAGTCATAGCCCGACTATCCCATTCACACAAAAAACAGCAATACTTAGTGTAGCCCGGCTGCAGTCGAAGATCTGTCTACAACTTTGAATTCACCACAAACCTGCCACTGATGTTTGTCATAGTTTATGCAGTTCTATAAGTTGCGTAATCATCTTGTCATATGTTTCCTTCATGTGGACTGCATGACCAACTGGAATTGATGGCAATACGTTGCCAACATGCAACAAAACAACTTTTAGACTCAACTTCGATGAATCAATGAACAGTCTCCACTCATCAGGATTGTGAATAATGTTGAGAGCTGCCATCAGACCATCGATGTCGTTGCAAGCTACAAGGTCACCTTTCATGATGAAGAATGGGACAAAATCTTTTTTTGACGGTCACGAAACTTACACACTCTAACATTTTCAGCGAGGAGAGTCCACTGCTGCAATCTGGAGCCCAACAGCTCTGCCTTACTCTTTGGCAGTTCTAAATCTCTGATAAGGTCGTTTAATTCATTCTGAGTTATCATGTGCGGTTTAGAAGATGTCAAGTTATAAACAAATTCAGGGTCTTGTGAAGTTGAAGGCTCACAAGTTTCGCAGGTTCCTTCATTCTCCTCGTCCTCTGACTCCAGGGAGAATGAGTGTGGGGGCTCAGGAACGGGTAGTCCTTCGCCGTGAGGTACCGGGCGTATAGCAGAGGGTATATTCGGATATTGTAAAATCCACTTTTTCTTCTTGCAAATACCTTTCTTGACTGGAGGCACCATGCAGAAGTAACAATTGCTGACAAGATCTGTTGGTTCCCTCCACACCATTGGCACTATAAAAGGCATAGAATTCCTTTTCCGATAGGGTGCAGGGTTGCCTGATATTTTTATAAATAGAGCCAATTGGCAATTGTAGGCATCATTTTCGTATTCAGTGACCCAAAATTAGTAAAAATTGACTACTTTTATTTCCGAAACATTTTGGCTGTTGACCAGTGTAATTGATCTGTGTGAACAGAATTTGAGGTGATGTGATCCATTAAATTTCACATTTCGAAATATTATAAATATTACAGAGACTAGCTTACTCTACACGATTCCTGAGCACATGCCTAGCTTGATGGTCTACCTAACCTAGTTGCCTAAACTGTAATCATAAGAATATACAAGTGGCACATCTCACCTGTGCTACTGGAAAGCTTCTCCTCCTCTATTTTCTTCTTTTTCCGTTTTTCAGCTCCTGATGGATAATGTCGTTTCATTTTCCAAGATGCACGAAGTCACATCTAGTTAACCACAACTAATCTGCTAAATAATAATAATCATGATAATAATGATAATAATAATAATAATAATAATAATAATAATAATAATAATTGTTATAATTATAACGTTAATCAAATACATTCAAATAATCAGACCATTTAGGTTTTAACCATCAAAATTCACATTATCTGAAAAAGATGAGAAAAGAATTAATAAACTTGAAAACATAACGAAAATAATCCTAGGTTTTAAAGTGTTACAAAATCTCTTAATAATTAGTAAATTAGTGAAATAATATTTTACAATACTAGAAAAATCAAGCATTTAGGAAAGTATAAGCATATAGTAAGAATAAAGTTAAATAATATAGAAATAAGATCTCACAATAGTTATTTACACATAACGACCAAAACGTTTCGTTTGTCTCCGTTTTATCACATTTGTCTCATACAAAAACTTTAATTAATACGACAATAATAATAATAAGGATAATAATAATAATAACAATAATATTAATTCTAACTTCAGCTATATTCCTATTCTTCCCCACTGAACTATGACCTGGGAGCCTGTCTAGGGGCCCCCTAGTAGCAGCGGGGCCCTAAGCGGCCGCTTAGTCTGCTTATGCCAGGAAACGGCCCTGCAGCCATCGTCCATGACCTCGTGAGAAAGTGGGATAGGCCCTCGCCATCAGGATGGAAGTATATTAAAGCTAGACTACAACAAATTAATGTCCCCAAAACATTGATAGGAAATCTGAACAGGTTAAAAGACTTAGAGCAAGCCATGCATATGCCACAACTCAGCACGCCATCACCCCCAGCGGTAGCATCTCTAAAGAGGAGAAAGAAGAGACCAAACAACATCGGTCAACCCTCCCCGCGTGACTCTAAAATACGCAAATGGCTAACATATTAAGAAAACGTTATTATGACATTTCTAGCCCAACCTCCTACGGCGGCATTGATAGACTGTACAAAGGTGTTTATAATGAGGGAGTAGGGAAAAAAGATGTTGAGAGGTTTTTGTGGGAGCAGGATGCGTATACAGTTCATAAGCCGGTGAGAAAAAGGTTTAAAACAGCCAAGACAACAGCGGCCTCGATTGACTCTATTTGGCAAGCGGATTTAACAGACATGCAAAGATACTGAGTGTATAATGGTGGCTACCACTACATCCTATTCATAATAGATGTATTCTCTACCGTAGGTATTTGTGGTTAATTCCCCTGAAAAATAAATCGCCTGAAACAGTTGCTAAAGCCACCAAAACGTTGATGTTGAAAGAAAACAGGATTCCAGACTATTTTTTTATGGACACGGGGAATGAATTTATAGGCCGAGCTTTTCAGAGAATGTTGACAGAGTTTAATATCAGTTACTACACTAGCAATTCTAAACATAAGGCCTCTTTAGCTGAAAGAGTTCAACGTACCATACAGGAACGTATTTATCGTTATTTCACACATAAAAACACAAATAGATATATAGACATTCTGGATTCGCTGGCCTCATCCTACAACTGTTCGCACCACCGTGCGATTGGGACAACACCTAACGAAATTTTAGAAAGAGGTACGCACACAGAGCGTGAGGTGAGAAAAGACACTACTGTAGTATAGTGCCACCACACTCTGCGCGTTTCAAAATCGATGATTATGTAAGGCTGTCGCGTTCGGGTAATAAATTCGCGAAGGGATTTGAGCAAGGTTGGACACGTGAGATTTTTAAACTTATGGCTATGAGATCTAAAGACGAGATAGTGCCTTAAGTTGAAGATTTTAATGGGGAAGAAATCGCAGGAGGCTTTTACGGCGAGGAGCTGCAGAAAGTGACATTTAATTGAGGAAAAAAATGTGTTAAAATTGAAAACATTTTAGGTAGCAAAGGATCAGGAAAGAGAAAAATGTACGTGGTGAAATGGCTAGGGTACCCACAAAGCTTCAACACCTATATAAAAGCTGATGCAATAATGAAGCTCAAATAGTATGCAACGTGGCACCTAACCACTTCTATGTCACACTCCCGTCCTCTTCCTCTCTCTCTGTACATCCTGGTAACACCCTGGCCAACTTTGTAACAGAACGCCATGGACCCATTGAATTGGGTCTTGATTCGTATGAGGTTGGAGTATGCGAAATTCAGTTGGCTACCAAGTTTTTAAGTATTGGTAATAATGAATCCGTTTTTACGGTCCATAGAGACCGTGATGAACGTGAAAAGGTCAGAGTAACTCGGGATGAAACCATGCGTGCAGCCCGGAGTGGGGAGGCACAGTACTACACTAAAGTAGTAACACTAGGACCGGGTGATTACGGTGCAGCCGAGGATGTTGTGAGAGACTTAAATGGTAGTTTAAAAAGATAAACTCTTACGTCTGATTTAGTGTACGAATTCGTAAACAAAGACACACCGACCCATACATTGACTCTAAAATCTAAGGCTAACAGAAATATTAAAGACAAAGCTGTTCAAAATTATAATCTCGGGCAGATATAGGGCAGCCATCCAAAGAGATACTTTTCACAAATCACAACATGACTTGTGCAGCCTAATGTATCAGCTAAAATTGGAGAAATTGAACGATGGCTATCCTACCCCAGACATGTGTTATATTTACAGTAATATCGTGGAGCATCAGTTTGTCGGGGATACCCAGGCGCGTCTGCTGCGCATCACTCACATCCCCAATCAAAGAGGAAGGAGCCTGAGCATTACATATGACAAGCCCCATTAGGTCAATGTTGCAACTAATCTATTAACCAATATCTCAATATATATAAGAACGATTGAGGGGAAAAGTTTTCCATTCGGTGACGGGAGCTTAACAGTGAAGCTGCACTTTCGACGCACCGTGGTATAATGACGCGAAGGCCTTTCACAGTCTACCGAGGGGCGAGATAGCAGCGCGGAAGTGGGCTCGGATCCCTTTTTTCAGCCATATTGCGTACGGATGTCCCCTTGCTGAAGAGGGGTGCCATATCTCAGTAGGAAAGCATTACAATCAGGTCTTAACACGGTAGAAGACATAATGGCGGAGACTAAGCCTAGCTAAAGAAGCTCTAAAAAAGCACTTAAAGTGCACACGGGACGAAATCATCAAAGATGCAAAGAGAAAAATGCGTGGTGGTGAGAAGAAGAGGCCTGTCCGGAAGAAGAAGAAGGAGTTACCAGCACCTGGTGTTAAACGTAAAAAGACATCAAAGAAGAAGTGTTCTAAGCGACTGAAACCTATGGTTGATCATTTTTTTTTAACTAATATAAGCTAAGGACATTGCTCTCATGAATCATAGGCTGTTTACTACTTGCCGGGAGAGGTACCACTATTTCTGACTCGTCATGGCCCGTTTCATCCATCAGTGTAGTTCACACTGTTGTAAATCGGAGCTATCCCTCTTTTTGACATGCCCCCAACTCCAGTTTCTATTCAGCACAGTGATTTTATTACAATTAATCCGTTAAACACCATTAGCTCCCCGAGTGCCCCTATAGAATTCGTGATCCCCAGCTCAGTCCCTTACTTTTTTGATCCAAGCTGTGTGCACATATACGCTAAATTACGTATAGCACATTCAGATAGAAAGGATTGCGAAGACAAATACGTTCAATTTCCAAAAACAAACTTTCTACACTCCATATTCAGTCATTGTGACGTGTATTTAAACCAGGCCAACATCTCGGCAGGAACGGGTTACTATCACCTACGGGCATATCTGGAAAATGTCCTCAACTTTTCAAGAGAAGCAAAGGCACCTTTTTAACTGCCGAGGGCTATTATCAAGCTAAAGACGAAAGCAGTATAAAGGACAAATTTAAAAATTCTAAAAAGATATATGAATGCTTGGACGCCTGCATACAGACTTCACATTCCAGAAGAAGCTGCTTGTGAATGGGGTCGATATGAAAATAAGCTCACTCGTATGAATCCTGAGATTTGCTTAAATCTGGGGGCTGACCAAGAAGCGAGTGCAAAGTCCGTGGTGATTCATGTTATGGAAACATATCTTCGTGTGCGCCGAGTGAAATTAAGTTCTGCTGAACAACTCGAAATTGAAAAAAATTTACTACACGCCACAGTAAAATACCCAATTAATAGAATACAGATCAAACTATACATGGTGCCAGCAGTGTAGCGTATTGTTTTTAATAAAGATAAGATAAAAATGTCTCATAAGAATTAAATGTTTTGTTTATAAGAATTTAATAATGTTTGTTTAATAAAGAAGATAATAATGTTTAATAAGAAATGTAATTATGGTTTGTACGTTAATAAGAAATTAATAATGGTTTGTTTATAAAGTGCTACTTGGCAACACTGAGATGGGCCCAGAGAAGGAGAATGCCAAAAACGGCAGTGGTCGGACGGGCGTTTGCCAAATAAGGTGTTTGTCGTATTACGATGTTATTGTAAATTTAAAATATTAAATATGTGCCTCTCTTCCACGATTAAATGTTAACGCTAATTCGGTTCTCGCATTACCCCGTTAGTTTAAAGTATTTCGGCATAAATAAAGTCCATAAATAGTAAGCAAAAAATATGTAATTTATTCCCGGCCTCTTTTCTTTGTTCGAAAGAAAATGGCGCCCACCGGCTCAAGCGTCTGCCCGCGTGTTTATAAAGCACAGTGAAGCGAGTGTAAAGAGAAGAAAGAGCAATGATAAAAGAAATTAAAGTAAAGTAAATAATAAATTGTAAAATAAGGGGAATCGCTACAGCAGGGCTAGCATCGAAGCAGATAGAAAACGTCGCCCTTGGATCTCTACCTAAAAGGTTATTAATTGGAATTCAGGAACACGTTTCTGTGGATGGAAAATATAAAAAGAACGCCTTTAATTTTGAAAATTTCTGCCTTAAAAATATAAACCTATACATCAATGGAGTTGCCTTAGGGGGAACATTAGAAACGTATTATTCAACAGAAGTAGTGTTCTCGCTTTGCTCGAGAGTTTATCTTGCACATATTGCCGGTACTTGCAACGAGCTAGGAATTGACGTAACGCAGAAGGAATTCATCGAGCAAGTTAATCTTTACCCGTTTGACATCAACCAGGACTTATTTGCTCGTGTAAACATGCACTTAATTCTACAGCAGAGTGGAAACATCTCAGTCAGATTGGAATTCGCCAAGCCGCTAGACGCGCCTATTAGTGTACTAGTATACCTCGAATCACAAGCCCTATAGAGATCGATAGGTTTAAATGTATAGTCACAGACTTTTAAAATGGATGCGAATAAACTCGAGAGAGTAATGAATAGTGACCGAATCACACGCTCTAAATTTATCGGTGAGTTTGCGAAGAACGAAACGCTGAAGCTTCCAGCTACGAGACACTGCGGCGCACTTATTCTAAATACGAATGTTAGCGGAGGTGAAGGGCATCATTGGATCGCCGTCTATTTTAAAAATAGGGAGCGAATGTACTATTTTAACCCACTGGGGGTTCATCCTTGGAATGACACTATTATTGTAAAATTTCTTGAGTAATTGCACATTCCCCAAGTTGTGTGGCGTTCTTATCAATTACAGGGGAACTATAGCAATACTTGCGGGATGTATTGCTTTTCATTTCTCTTGCATATGGCGCGTGGGAACGAATTTACAATTTTTTTAAAATTATTTCGATTTGTGCCACACCGAATGGAATGATGAAATGATATGCAGCCAGATAAAAAATCAATTTCCGTGTGTGCGCACTCGATGTATTGTGTGAAGTTTTACGCGTATATATATATATAAAATGTAGCTTGAGTAATTGCAAAAATATTTTGTGAAGTATAAAATGTCTCCAATAATGTTAGTTTGTGTAGCGTTTAAGAACGAGTCTTATGCTCTGTAGCTTCTTTAAAATATAATGGATGCTAATTCTGTAACTATTTTAAGTTGGATATAAATATATAATGTATAAAAAATTGATGCGAATGTCACTCCTATATATGTGAGAAATATTGAAGGAAATAGTACGTAAAATTGTGTTGTAAACAGTAAGTGCTATTATGTACTATTTTATAAAACATTCCTTTTGGCTCTATCATTTAATAAATTGTTGAAGATACATGGCTCGTTCTTCCCCGACACACACACAAAAAGAAAAAACTCACATCACTTTGTCGATGATACGAAAATCGCTGGGCTGAGTGTGCAGTAAAACTTGTACCTCCGTCCCCAAATCCTCGTCCACGATTTGAGTTTCTTCAAAACTATCACGAAAAGTTTCTATAACACGTTCGAGTTCCGCATGAGTCCTTTAAGGAAAAAAGGCTACGGATGTAGACACAAATTTTAAAATTATTTTTTGGACAGTTCATACATTTTTCCGAAGAAAGTCTGGAGGCCGCTGATTTATG
Organism: Bathynomus jamesi; assembly: GCA_023014485.1. NCBI lineage: Eukaryota > Metazoa > Arthropoda > Malacostraca > Isopoda > Cirolanidae > Bathynomus > Bathynomus jamesi. The sequence goes on from JAJOZX010000120.1 coordinate 416,057, forward strand.
ATATAATTAATAGGGAAAAGTTGAAATTTGAATGCCCTTTAAGAGAAAAACGACAAACGACTTTGCACTTCAAGTGAATTTTCGTCACATATGCCCAGGGTACCCATTTATCTGCTAGCCATATTATGTGGAGGAACTAAAATTATAATGTAGCTACTTTAAAACGCATAAATTATGCTTCAGATATATGCATTACGCATTCTTATCATATATGCCAGGGTACCCATTTATCAACTAGCCATATTGTGTGGAAGGATTACTAGCTGGGGTTACTAAGCACCGCCAGCCGTCACCGAGTCTCGAGCCCCGGGGAAGAAAATAAACAATTAAACTAGCCGCGTCATTCACATATACTTTGATATACTCTTTGTATGGTAAAAGTTGCTTAAAAGAGATTAGGGGAAAATATTGAATGCACGGTTAGGATAATTGAATGCCCGGATGACACATGCTATATATATATATATATATATATATATATATATATAGTAGTGGTGGGCCGGATGTCAGTTTTTCAACATCTGCGGATGCGGGTTTTTAATTTCAATATCCGCGGTTGCGGATGCAGATATTTAGTTAATCTATCAATATAATATAGAATTATGAATATATGACAATTTTTCAAATTTCGTGATGTTACTATTATGGCAGGCAATGCATAAGAATTAAAATTAATGTTTTCATTATGATAAAAATAATAACTTTCTCAAGAGTTTCAGCCAGAGAAAATTCAATGAAACAAGTTTTATTCAATTTTCTGTGTTACCAGGTATTTATATTTTGAGCAGACATGGAGGTGATTACAAAATTTGCTTATGATTTGCTTATGATTAGTGGGGTGCGAATTTTTTTTATTTTGATTTGATTATGATTAGTGGATTTGCCAAAATGTTGATTATGAATTAGTGGGCTCGAAAAATGTATGATTATGAATTGATTATGATTAACATTTTTCATTATGATTAGATTATGATTACATGGCTTAAAAATGTTGATTAAAATTTGAATTTGTTTGCCACAGTTAAATATGATTAAATTATGATTACCATGTCAGATATTGATTATGTGTATTTAAATATGGAATCACAAGTAATAGCATACAAGCAGAATATGTTAATGAATAAACGTACAGTGTATACAGCAGTATTCTGTTATATGTACTATACTTTACACTCATAAAGCCACAAAAGAAAACATCTTACGTAAAATTATTCTTCCATCATTATCACATGCTGAAGTTACAATGAACGATTGATATGCTTATTACATTTTACATAATACACTTTAATCATTGAATAATCATTGATTATAACATTCATAATTTTAATTATGATTTGATTATGGTAATAATATTTTCTAAAATTTTGATTATGATTTGATTATGATTATATATATTTTCTAATTTTGATTATGAATTGATTATGATTGCATAATCACCATCATAGATTATGATTATTTGATTATGATTAATAATTAATCAACCCCATGTCTGATTTTGAGGTTTATATATTTGTTTGTTCATTAATAATTAATACTTTACATGAAATGTACATGACTGGGCCTTATAAGCTATGATACTTTATAAGCTAATTTAATTGTAAATTGCATAATTTATTAGAGGTAATATCTGCATAACATCCGCAGTCAGAAGTGCGGATGGGGATGTTAAAAATGAGGCGAATATCCGCAGATGCGGATATCTGGGCCACCACCAGTATATAATGTTATAATGTTTCAGACCAACAAAGACCCTAGGATCCACTCATGGCTGGTCTACCTAACTGTGTTCGTGTATTGTGTATGTCCTCCGTGGTGGCGGAGGGGACCTACAATTTTACGTGGGTTCCGAACCACAAGAACATAAGAAATTTATGTAAAAACTGCCGGTAAATTGGCAGCGACGAATTTTTACGAAACTAAATAATTATCAATTTAAAACTAATTAATTATCGATTTAAAACTAAAGATAGAATCTCTGATCCAGAGGATCAAGTCATAATAGACTACTATCCACAAATATGTTACACTCTATATCTATTTATAAAGGACATGCAAATATATCGGATCCAAAGAATCCAGTCAATTTCATTACGATATCCATCAAGTCACGGTCCATATCGATAGCGGACCAAGTCAAAATTTACAATCATATACATTACAATATATACACTTACGAGAAAAAGAGTAGGTGTGGCTGTAAAGACTGTACAGTAATGTAGAAATGTGTGTGCACCCATTTTGGTCTCCCATTTAAAGGTGTTTGTGGGGCAAGTGAAGATCATGAGTTTTTCAATACCTCACAGTACTATGGGGGGCACCGCTCGGCAGAGGAATCTCTTTAAATGGGGTGTGTAAGGACAGAGAGTATCCCCTAACCCAAGACGCTGCCTCCCTATATCCCACAACACTTGTGTTGAGCTGTGGGATCTATCCCCAGAAAGCCTTAATTTTACTACCTTAAACTATACCCTTTCTATCAACATATGCGTCTAATCGATTTTTAAACATGTTTATAGACGTGCTACTAATTACTTCTACCAGCAAACTATTCCAGCTATTTACTATTCTATGCGTAAAAAAGTTTTTCGCAACTGCTGTCTCGAACCTTCTACTTGTCAACTTACACCCGTTATTTCTAGTCCTATTATATTGAGATATTTCGAAAAAGCTATCTCTATCTACGTTATCGAACCCATTCATAATTTTGAAAACCTGGATTAGATCACCCCTTAACCTCCTGGTCTCGAGTGTTGTCAATTTTAACTCCTTAAGCCTATCCTCGTACGACTTTGACCTAAGCGACGGAATCATCTTAGTTGCTCGTCTTTGAACTCTTTCGATTTTGTCTATATCTTTGCGCATATACGGATTACAAAATTGGACCGCGTACTCCAAATGGGGTCTAACTAATGATTTATAAAGTGGAACTATAATATCGCGCGATTTGTACTCAAAATTTCGAGCTATAAAACCTAACACTTTGTTCGCCTTATTGACCGCTGCTGTACTTTGTTTCGCTACTTTTAAATCACCAGTGACTATAACTCCTAAATCTTTTTCCTGCTCTACGCTTGTTAAATCTTTCCCTGACATACTATACGCAAATTTACCGTTACGCGAACCTATATGCAAAATTTTGCACTTATCAACGTTAAATCTCATTTGCCATGTGACTGACCAATCAACGATTTTATTCAGATCTTTCTGAATTTTACCTCTATCTTCGTCATTAATCGCCCTACCACCCAGCTTCGTGTCATCCGCAAACTTTGAAACTGTACTGACTAGGCCGACATCTAAATCGTTAATATATATAAGAAAAAGCAAGGGGCCCAATACAGAACCCTGAGGAACGCCACTCGCTACATTAGCCCAGCACGACTCCGCTCCATCAACGACCACCCTCTGTTTCCTGCCTCGCAACCACTCTTCTAGCCAATTTATTACTACACCCCTGATTCCATGAGCCTTAGTTTTTTCAATGAGTCTTTTGTGCGGCACGGTGTCAAACGCTTTTTGAAAATCTAAATACACTACATCAACCGCCCGATGTCTATCGTAAACGTCAACCACGCTTTGGAAAATTCTAAAAGATTAGTTAAGCAAGATTTGTTTCGCCTAAATCCGTGCTGCGTATTTCTAACAAGTTTATGGTATTCTAAGTGTTCGACTATACGATCCCTAATTATTGATTCCAAAAGCTTACCTACAACAGAAGTTAAACTGATTGGCCTATAATTTCCCGCCGCACCTTTATCGCCTTTCTTAAAGATAGGTGTTACGTTTGCTAACTTGAAATTATCTGGTACGCACCCCTCAGAAATATATATATATATATATATATATATATATATATGTAAAAAGTGAACAATGAACAATTCCTACACCATCATTATATGGATTCATTGTCTTCATGCAGAACTTATGTTCGTATAGTTTTATGTTCGAATGTCCATTTTTACATAAGAAACCAAAATCGCCTGAGCGAGTTTTGGATAGAATTCCGATTTATACTTCTTTATTCATTACTGTATTTCTCTAATTCATCTTTTCTAATAATGACTTATACACTATGACGTCACAAAATAACTTTGTTCTCTTTACGTTTCCCATACTTTGTACACTGAATCACGTTCTTAGTATTTGGACATCTTCCGTATTCAATGTATGGTAAATTCTTTAGTAATAATGTTGTGGTGTTATGTAAAGGGTGTCAGGAAATGATTGCCCCCCCCCCCCCCTGTACAGAAGAAACTGAAAGGAATAGAAAAAAACACAAAACCACGCGAAAGAGCGTTTAATTTTGAATAAAAAACACTTGTTTTAATATCGGGTGTTGCCCCCATTTGCAGCTCTGACGGCCATTAATCGACGGGGGTATGATCCCAGAAGTGTCTCAAAGAGATCGGTATCATGACTCATTTCATCAAGGACTTCGTTGATCTTTGCAGTCATAATTTCTGTTGAATACCGATTCTGAATGGGTTGTTCCAGCATTAAGGACTCCACCCGATCCTTCATGATGGATCCGACATGTTCACAGACATTAAGATCGGGAGAATTGCCAGGCCATTCGTTATTTCCGAAAAAATCAATGTTATTGTCCTTAAGCAGTTGTTGAGTCGCAAGTGCTTTCATACAGGGGGCTTTGTCGTGAAGAAAGGTTGCCTGTTCAACATCCAAAACACACTCGGGGTCTTTCAAAAACGGAATTACATGTTGGGCTGAAATTACATTTCGAAAATAAGGCCCATCCCAACTGGTTCCTCTTGGTTTGATAACCCAGATGAGCTTCCGAATAGAGAACATAATGAAAACACCCACACATGCTGGATTTTTTACTATTCCTCGATACTTCTGGTCGTCTGGGACTTCATCAGGAGTTGTTGCCCAAACCCGATCATTCTGAAAATTTGGTTTTCTGGAGACATAAACGAAGAATTCATAGCTGACAACCAAGTGAAGGAAATCGTCTTCCGTCCATTCCTCAAGATAATCACAAAACCATAGCCGATCTTCAATATTAAGATCACTCTTCCGTGGCTTAGCTATTTCATGCCAAGCACTCAAGCCTTGGCGAACTCGAAATTAATGCACAAGTTGCTGATTGACTATCTTACCACGACGGATAAGTATCTCTTTCGCTACCTCAGAGCAGCTCTTCTTTCGGCGCCGTGATGCAGCAAGCACAATGTCTTTCGATTCTTGAGATAATTTCTCCGGTCTTCCTCCTCGAAATTCTGTTTCACAATCTTCAGGATTCTTATTCCAATTCCTTTTGACAAAGTCTTCTGATCTTTTTAATCTCTCAGCTACCCAGTGTCGAGTTATGAAAGTTGCACCAGCTTCCTTTGCTTCACGAAATGTGACAGCTCGAATGCGGTCAAGAACTCGCTTTTTCTCTGAATCGTTCAAAATAGATGATGCCATGGTTTCTGTGGGGAAAAAAATGGTAAGAATTAAAATCACAGGAATAGAATATAATGGTTTTTATTCAGATTTTAACGCTCTTTCAAGTGGTCTCGCCGGTTTTTATCTATCTCTTCTAGTTTTTGCTCTACAGGGGGGGGGGCAATCATTTCCTGACACCCCGTAGTATAAATATTATTATTCAACCATACTCATTATTCAACCATACCCATTCTTACATTCATGTTCTTTCTTGACCGCTATCCTTTATTAATTTTATTACTTATTCATTCATCTACCTATTGTCTACTTATGCCCTATCAACTTATCAGTCTATGTTTACTCGTGTCTATATTACGCACACAACCTATTGGGTGACGAATGATATGTGTACACTACTGTGTGCAGTCGTACATGTCTATTGACGATCATGATTACGTACATGTATTCTTTTTACGTTTTATTTTCTTTTATTATTTCACCTCCCGCATTGAACTAAAAAATGCTGAGTTAACTTATAAAATTCCACTCACTACGACAGAATCGAGCGCCTCAAAGATAAAATATCTCCGTTCGCTCTGATTTCAAATTCATAACATATTATAGCATATTATTTCGTAAATAAATCATCTCGTAAGTGCCATGTACGTTGTATTATATTTCTAAACATCTTAATTGTCTATTAATATGAAACACTGTAAAAACAAAACAAAGTTATAGTAACTGTTTAATTGTAATTAACTGTAATACTTTAATTTAATATAACGTAATGTACTTTAATGAAACTGTAATTAATAATAACTTGTAATGTACTTCAATGAAACTGTAATTAATAATAACTTGTAATGTACTTCAATGAAACTGTAATTAAATGTAATGATTTAATTTATAATGTAGGAATGTACTTTAATAGAACTGTAATGAACAATCATAAGCGAATGTGAAGTAATCCATAATTGTAATCGTAATTGTAATGAACCAAAATTAATACGTACTCAGTCGTGTACTTAATTTGTACTTATGTGTACTATTACGAAATGATATCGCCTTCATAAATGTAGACTCGGCGAAAAATACAAATTAGTTTTTATTTTTATTTTTTTTAGTTGAAATCTTTCAAACCATCTGATCATGTGTTTAAAAAGGGGGGAAATTTAACCTTCAACTGTCCTCCCCCAAAACATTTAAGTTTATATTATACATGTACTTGTAAAATTAGAGCACTTCTTCATTGCACTTCTTCATTGGACTTCTTCATTAGACTTCAGATTAGTACTTCATCAGAGAACTTCATTACGAGACTCTTCTTTGGACTGCAGCCTTGCTGCGGGGGAAGGGGCAGAGCCCCCTTGCCCCTTAACCAGAACGCCTCGTCTATACGAGACACCCCAGCCCCATAGCCAGGATAAGAAGAAGAAGAAGATATGGGGTCTAACATCTGGCGACCCTTTACCAGGATAAGAAAAAGATTTTTAGAAGAATATTTTAAGAAGATTATTTTAACAAGAAGATTTTAAGAAGAGGCCACTCTTTGGCCAAGATAGAAATTACCCTGCATCAGGATAAAACCAATTGACCGGCGTGTCACGACTTCTATTTCGTAACATCCACCCTTGAACCGGTGTGTCACGACTCCAAGTTCTCCACGCCAAGTTTTCATCTAAGAAGAAGTAGCCAGAAATTCGTCTTCAGGACACGTCTCTGAGGATTTCGCCCGTAGAAAATTTTGTTAAGTACAGTTTGTTTTTTAAGTAATTTATAAACATTTGAAAAGTCCGTATTATTAACAGTTAATATTTAGTATGGAGCCAGAATTTAACGCAAAACACAGTGAACACTTCAGACACCAGTGATACATTTGTTTTTATTGAAACAGTAATTTCAAGAGAGTTAATTTCAAAGAGAGTTAATTTCAAAGAGAGTTAATTGTAACAGAGAGTTAATTGTAACAGAGAGTTAATTGTAACAGAGAGTTAATTTCAAAGAGAGTTAATTTCAAAGAGAGTTAATTTCAAAAAGAGTTAATTTCAGAGAGTTATTTTCAGTTATTTTCACTGTTATATTCAGTATAGAATAATTTTATTTTATGTATCAAACATAATAGTATCGTACCTTCGTGTACATTAGAGTGAAATGTTGTTTACATTTTATATTTTTGTTTGCAAATTTTTTTCAATTACTGAATTGAATTGACTTGCAAATTAAGAGAGAGAGAGTTTACAGAGAGTTTATAGATTTAGAAAGATACTTGAAGTAATTTTGAAGTCATTTTTTGAAGTCATTTTTTGAAGTCAGTTTTTGAAGTCAGAAGGTTGCACCAAGAGGGTCAACCAAAACAGAGGTTAATCGTCTCCACTTGAATAGAGATCAAGTGCAGTCATTTTCCATTTTCAGTTAATCTTCACTTGACAAGCGTTCAAGTTAGACAGTTTAAGTTATAGAGATACTTGATTGCATTTCAAGTAAGTCGGTTGCACCAAGAGGGTCAACCAAAACAGAGGTTAATCGTCTCCACTTGAATAGAGGTCAAGTGCAGTCATTTTCCATTTTCAGTTAATTTCAAATCAGTTTTCAGTTTCGGTTGGTTGCATCCAAGAGGGACAACCAAACCCCAGAGATTTATAAAGATACTCGAAGTAGTTTCGAGTCAGTTTTAGTTGCAAATCAGTTTTCAGTTACAGAAGGTTGCATCCAAGAGGGACAACCGCCCCAGAGATTTCAGTTTTATTTGAAGTCAGAGAGTTTTATTTGAAGTCAGAGAGTTTTATTTGAAGTCAGAGAGTTTTATTTGAAGTCAGAGAGTTTTGTTTGAAGTCAGAGAGTTTTATTTGAAGTCAGAGAGTTTTGTTTTAAGTCAGTCTCTGTTAGTTTCAAATACCCATTCATTTCAATGCAGTCAATTGAATTCAACTTTTTCTTTGTAAGTTAAGAGAATTTAATTTAAGAAAAATGTAATTTAAGAATTTAATTCAACCTTTTTTTTGTGTTGTAAAAGAGAATTAAACTCAACCTGAATTGACCGGGTTGCGGCTTTGGTTTAACCTTTTCTTTGTTTGTAAGACGGAAATTCACCGATTTGACTTTCCCTTTTCATGCATTGTTACGTATATAAATATATAGTTATGTAATTCATTATTTGCAACCAAAATAGTTTTTACAATTGTTTGTAACGATTTTGGTAATTATTGTAATGTATGAGGAACATGCCGTCCCTCCGTTTGTTGAACTCTTTTAATTTTTTGTTCTAAGTAGTGTGACAAGCAATCTTTTTTAAAAAAAGAGCAAAGTGCTCACGAAAGATGTAATTGTCAATTTCAGACTTATACCCCCTGCTTAGTCACTCAATTCCCCCGAATGTCGTACTACAAACTTTGTCTTTTAAGTTTATTTTATTTTCATACCCCCAACCCCAGTTGAACCCAGTGTCAACCGGAGAAATGGTTCAACCATGGTTAATTCCTCTTTAGTACTATGGAACATAACCTCCATTTATGTTAAGTTGTGTTTTTTTATTTTTAAGAATACTACAGTATATGGCTATGAATTTTAGTAGTCGAAATTAATTGTGTGTCAAAATTCAATTTTTAAACCGTGAGATCTACTTTCATTACTCGTAAGGTCTTCTAAGTACGTCTTTTTTTTATTACCTTAATTCGTGTAACTGATTTAATTAAATACTTAAATACTACCTTGAACTTAAAGGATTTTATAATAATAATAATAATAATAATAATAATAATGACAATAATTGACTTAAACTTAAAAGATTTTATAACCCTAAACCCATCTTAAATTATTATACATTATTTTTAAACTTTGTTCATTCAAAAACCTTCCAAATCCCTACACATACACACCCATGTATGCGCACTATATATATATATATATACAAACCTTATGCTAAAATCATTGGATGTCACAATAAACTATTTCATAGCGTGTAAGTGCTAACTATACTATTTATATAGTCCTAAGCATTTTTGCTTACTATATAAAATTCTCGCTCATGCATTTATTCAGTTACTTGAACAATCCTATCAGCTAATCTGTCCCTCGAAATTGTAAAATACACACTTTGCACCAAATACACCCAAATACACACTTGACCACAGGTCTATACATCATCCATTACATAATTCGATTTTTTACCTACAATAGTCAATAAAATTAGTTACGAATTGTACTATCATGGTAACCTCGAAAAATCCATGAACTTTAAAATTTATGTTTTTCCCTTTTACCTATTCATTATGAATGTAATTTTCCAGACAGAAATATAAAAATTAAAAAAAAAAAAATTTAACAATATTCTTTGTCTAACTTAATTGTTTATCTAAATTAAAGTATTAATCCTTTATTCTGTTTGTATAAAAGTAAAGTTTTAATCTTTGAATTTTTATATTTTATCATAGCCCTCTAAGCGAGTGTCATGTTAAAAATTTGATTACTCTGCATTGTACTCAACTACCCGAACTCGTTCTGTATAAAATTTGTATTGTAAAGAATGTCGTCATCTAACTTGAATTACTTACGATGTTATTTTCTCAATTGTATTATATTGTATTAATTGTATTATATTATTGTATTAATACCATTTAGGGGGGAAATACTGTAAAAAGTAAACAATGAACAATTCCTACACCATCATTATATGGATTCATTGTCTTCATGCAGAACTTATGTTCGTATAGTTTTATGTTCGAATGTCCATTTTTACATAAGAAACCAAAATCGCCTGAGCGAGTTTTGGATAGAATTCCGATTTATACTTCTTTATTCATTACTGTATTTCTCTAATTCATCTTTTCTAATAATGACTTATACACTATGACATCACAAAATAACTTTGTTCTCTTTAAGTTTCCCATACTTTGTACACTGAATCACGTTCTTAGTATTTGGACATCTTCCGTATTCAATGTATGGTAAATTCTTTAGTAATAATGTTGTGGTGTTATGTAGTATAAATATTATTATTCAACCATACTCATTATTCAACCATACTCATTATTCAACCATACTCATTCTTACATTCATGTTCTTTCTTGACCGCTATCCTTTATTAATTTTATTACTTATTCATTCCTCTACCTATTGTCTACTTATGCCCTATCAACTTATCAGTCTATGTTTACTCGTGTCTATATTACGCACACAACCTATTGGGTGACGAATATGTGTACACTACTGTGTGCAGTCGTACATGTCTATTGACGATCATGATTACGTACATGTATTCTTTTTACGTTTTATTTTCTTTTATTATTTCACCTCCCGCATTGAACTCAAAAATGCTGAGTTAAGTTATAAAATTCCACTCACTACGACAGAATCGAGCGCCTCAAAGATAAAATATCTCCGTTCGCTCTGATTTCAAATTCATAACATATTATAGCATATTATTTCGTAAATAAATTATCTCGTAAGTGCCATGTACGTTGTATTATATTTCTAAACATCTTAATTGTCTATTAATATAAAACACTGTAAAAACAAAACAAAGTTATAGTAACTGTTTAATTGTAATTAACTGTAATACTTTAATTTAATATAACGTAATGTACTTTAATGAAACTGTAATTAATAATAACTTGTAATGTACTTCAATGAAACTGTAATTAAATGTAATGATTTAATTTATAATGTAAGAATGTACTTTAATAGAACTGTAATGAACAATCATAAGCGAATGTGAAGTAATCCATAATTGTAATCGTAATTGTAATGAACCAAAATTAATACGTACTCAGTCGTGTACTTAATTTGTACTTATGTGTACTATTACGAAATGATATCGCCTTCATAAATGTAGACTCGGCGAAAAATACAAATTAGTTTTTATTTATATTTTTTTTAGTTGAAATCTTTCAAACCATCTGATCATGTGTTTAAAAAGGGGAGAAATTTAACCTTCAACTGTCCTCCCCCAAAACATTTAAGTTTATATTATACATGTACTTGTAAAATTAGAGCACTTCTTCATTGCACTTCTTCATTAGACTTCTTCATTAGACTTCTTCATATTAAGTCACTTCATTACGAGCCTCCCTTGTTAGCAGGCTTGCTGCGGGGAGCGGGCAGAGGCCCCTTGCCTCCTTAATATTTTTAGATTCCGGCCTGAGCCATGGTCGAAAGAGGTCGAACCTCTACCCTTGTAAATTCAGAGCAGTACCTGTATATTTTGAGAAGTAAACCAAAGTAAAAGAAGTTTTTATCTTTTCCTTCGAGCCTTGTTCTCTTCAGGAACTCAGTCAGTTAAGTCGACAAGTTATAAAAGAAAAGTCGATAATTTTAGTATCAGAGAAAGTATCAGAGAAAGTATCAGAGTATTATAAAAAGAGAAGAATTAGACATTGTGTCGACCCTTTGCCCAAATTAAGAGACAACCCAAGCACCATAGAAGATATTGTCATAACAGTCTGGCGAGTCTGTAGCCAAGAGTTTAACAAGAGGCGACCGAAAAGAATTAGAATGTTATAGAAGAAATATCCGTTGCAGCCTCCTAACCAGAACCCCCGTCGATTCTGAACCGACTCAGGGCCATAGACGGAGGGGTTAACATATATATATATATATATATATATATATGTATAGAAACGACGTAAGTATAGAGGAGTGTTCTGCACACAAGGAAGAGAAATAACGAACAAATGAAAAATGAGGTAACCTCCCGGGAATCGAACCCAGGATCTTCCGATTGCCGGTCAGATATGATATGCATATCTGACCGGCAATCGGAAGATCCTGGGTTCGATTCCCGGGCAGTTACCTCATTTTTCATTTGTTCGTTATTTCTCTTCCTCGTGTGCAGAACACTCCTCTATACTTACGTCGTTTCTATACATTAATATATATACTGCGTGGTCATTGCAGTTATATATATATATATATATATATATATATTCAACTGCAAAGAACACGCAGTATAATTAACGTATAATTATATATATATAAAATAATAATAATAATAATAAAATGCAATTCGTTTTCATAAAAAATACACACAGAGAACTATATATATATATGGTTATATAACTTGCAAGGAGAGATGTAATTAGTAATTCTAAAAGCAGGTACTTTAAAACGTTTATGATATATATACCCAGGGTACCCATTTATCTAATAGCTATATTGTGTGGAAGGAAAACTAGTTGGGGTTAATAAGCACCGCCTGCCGTCACTGGGTCTCGAGCCCCGGGGTCAGATAATAAACAATTAACCTAGCCGGGTCATTCGCATATACTTTGATAAGCTCATTTTATGGTAAAGTTGCTTAAAAGAGATATATGGAAAAAATTACACTGGTATGCATATGAAATTTTTTATCTGCTGTGAGGGTTTTTCCAACTCATATTATATAATTCGACCATGCTGAATTCGAAAATGACATTGGTTTTCCTCAATCAGGTCAGGTTTTTTCTCTGTTGGCCATTTATTATAAGTCCAATTTTATCCCCAAATTTATTGATTTTTTTAGCTTAAACACTGTAGATACGAGTAATATTATAAGAACACTCGTGAAAAATGAAAACATTGTGTGAATAAATACTTGTATTCATACAATGAATATGGAAAAAAGTTTATTGAGGAAGGAATGAAGTTTTTTTGGCTTTCCGTCTGTGTTTTTCTTCGGGCACGTCTCGCTTCAAACACCAGCAGTAGTCCGCCAGCATATTGATATCCCAGTTTCCCTCGTACCTCTCTTCCATTATTTTGATATGTTGGTGAAATCATTCACCCTGTTCCTCACTATAATCCCCGCAATTTTCAGGAAAATAGTCCAAGTGGGACCACAAAAAGTGCATTTTTATGGACATGCGCGACCCATGAGCTTTGAAAGCTTCCATCAAGTTTTCGACAACGGACTCGTATTCTGGACTTCTACGCTTGCCAAGAAAATCAGTGACAACTGATATGAATGCCTGCCAGGCATTCTTCTCAGTTGGAGTCATTGCGTTTTCGAACTGAGTATCCTTGATCAAAGTTCGAATTTGAGGACCATCAAAAACCCCAGCATTTAGTTTAGCATCAGAAATATGAGGAAATTTACTCTCGAGATATCGGAATGCTGAACCCTCCTTATTCATTGATTTGATGAAATTTTTCATCAAGCCCAGCTTAATATGAAGTGGTGGGAGCAAAATTTTTGTTGGTGGTACAAGGGGCACTGAAACGACATTATGCGACCCAGGTTCAAAATTCTCTCTGGATGCCCATTCACGATGTGCATAGTGCTTCTCATCCGCTCGGCTATCCCATTTGCAGAGGAAACATGGGTATTTCGTGTATCCCCCTTGCATTCCCAATACAAATGCCACAATCTCAAAAAAAATGAAAATATTTAAAGAATTTAGAGAATTTAGAGAATTTGTTCTATCAGATAAAAAAATCTATGCATTGGACTGTATCACTTCTGTGGGGAAGTTAAGTGTTCTTATACGCTCTCAAATAACCTTTGGAAAAACAACATAGTCAATAGCAATAGTTTACTTATGATATTAGTATTACCTTCAAATCTCCACAAATCCTCCAGTTATGTTGGTCGTATACGAGAGCATCCAGTAAAATTTTCATGTTATCGTAGCTCTCAGTAAGTTGTACGGAATGTGCTACAGGGACTGATGCAACCCTATTCCCAATGTTGAGAAGTACTGCTTTCAAACTTCGTTTAGACGAGTCTATAAATAGCCTCCATTCTGATGCGTTATATGGCAGGCCAAAAGATTCGATTAGCCCCTCAACATTGCAGCAGTACACTAAGGAAGAGGTATTTTCGTGCACTGCAAAAAACTTGCGGAATTCTTCCTCTCGTTTCCTATACCAGGAGAATGTTGTTCCCGGAGCCAGCAAGTTGTCCTCTCGAAGTCGTGAGCCCAAGATCTCGGCAGCTCATTTGGAAAGTCCTAAATCCCTGGTAAGATCATTAAGTTTGGCCTGGTTGAGAGGCCTCGGCTCATTTGAAGCGGTATTTTGAGGTATATACGACTGGGACTGGTCATTGGCATTGGTCATTGATTCATCATCAGAATCATCGAAGTCCAGGGTTTGAGGTGGGTCGGGTATTGGAATTCCAGGACCATGGGGTACAGGTCTCATAGCAGAAGGAATGTCAGGGTATACAACAATGTGTTTATTCTTCTTGTTAACTCCTGAAAATAGAAACACAGAAATATGGATATAAAACTAAAACTTGCATATGAAATAGAAGAAGCATTCAGACAGTGGCGGCTCGTGAGGGAAGGCTGCGGTCTGTAAGATATGAAATAGGTCGATGGAGTCTGTGTATTTTCTTTCTTTTTCATTCATATTGTCCCTTCGGGGACAATATGAATGAAAAAGAAAGAAAATATACAATCATTGTATATGTAAATGTAACTTGTATAACAATATCTATGTGTAAATGCATTTTCTATAACAATATGTATATGTAAATGTATGATTACCATTATGGTGAATATTATGCTATATATGGTGAATATTACATTATGGTGAATATTATGTCAAGTTTCATACGAGGATTTCAAAATATTTAAGAAAAATAAATTTATAAGCCCACCTTGGAGGTTTGTCATGCAGAAATAGCAATCTGTCACGTGATCCTTTCCTTCTCTCCAAATCATGGGAATTCCAAAAGGCAAAGATTTCGCTCTGCCTTTGCTCCATCTTCTCAAATTTTCAATGCACGTCTTGCAGCACATATGAGGGGCGAAATTTTTGTCCTGGTCCCCTAGCTTAATTCCAAAGTATGCTCTATACATTGTCTTCACAAATTTAGTGATTTGGGACTGGTTATTTGGCATGGTAACCGTCCCACATATGTAGCAGAATCTATTTGGATCATTTTTACACGCTCTATTCATTATGAAATATTTTATCTATATGTCTGAAAAGTAAAAAAGATATTATACAAGTGAAACAAGTGATGATAGATGTTACTGTTCCAATTCCGCTTTGACAAAATCACGAAAAATTCTATTTTACTTATGAGGCCATAGCCGGATAACCTGAGCTGATTGAGAAAAACGGATTGCAGATTCGAAATCAGCAGGAAAGACTATAAGAATCACTTACAAAACCCTTGACAGCAAAATTGATGCATACCAGTGTTATTGAATGCACGGTTAAGTTAATTGAATGCCCATCGAGTAAAATGGCTGCCATACTAGCATATGTACACACACACACACACATATATATATATATATATATACATATATATATATATATATATATATATATATATATATATATATTAATAATTAATTTGCAATTGTTTTTCACCAAAAATACGCACAGAGGACCATTTATATATATATATATATATATATTGTATATATATATATATATATATATATATATATATATATATATATATATATATTCATAAATAATAACTTGCAAAGAGCGATGCAGTTAGTAATTCTAAAAGTCTACCTGTAGAACTTCCTATAAATATTTAGTTTTTTAAATTATTACATAATTATTAATTATGATATTTGATAAACAAAATAATTTGAAAATTCGCTCTCTAAATACTTTATAGAGTACAAATACATTAATTTATAGAACCGGAGGTACGTTTATCCTAGCTGGGCATACTACGCATCGCCTACCGTCACCGGGCATCGAACCCGAGACCGCTGTAAATCCCCCCTTTAAAGTTTGCAGTAATTCATTTTTGGTACGAGTCAAAATATGGATAAATTATGGATTTTTAAAAAAATAATTAACACTTGCAAGGATTCTTGATTAATATAATGTAGAACCGTATTAATCACTGAGCTGAATGACACATGATATATATATATATATATATATATATATATATATATATATATACCGAGAGCGGTAATCAGATTTAATCACATTTAATCACATTTCATAAATTAGTTTTTAAATTATTATGGAATTATTAATTATTTTTACTCACATTTCAATTGTGGTGCCTCCCGCTGTGTCAAACTGTTCGGCTTCACAAATGTTTGCCATTTGTTGCGATGAAAATAATTCGTTCCGGTCGGAAGCTGCGAAGTTCAGCCTACTAAAAATCATTCTTTCATATATATATATATATATAGGGGGGATGGAAACATATAAAAAATCGTGTTTCTCCAATTCCACAGTATGCACGTAGTTGGAAATGGTGATCTCAACACCTTGTAAAAAAATGAGTATATGTGACCCCCCCTTACCCCTTCCATAGCATCCCACCCATTTTACTCTCTCCACAGATGTAAACCCCAAATGTGACAATCATGCATTATAGTAAGTCTTATTAAGTAGATTAGATTAATTTTGATAGATTATTTAGATAGAGTTTTAGATAGATTGAATAGATTATATAGATTAATTTAGATAGATTAGATGAATTATATAAATTATTGTCACGTTTTTTGTTTAGTTTCAGATTGTTATTTTCAGATTGTTTATGATTGAATGAGTTATGATTTAATTCCGAGTTATATTAAATTCAGATTGAATGATTCAATTGCTAGAATTCAAAAATTAGTTTCTTGTTATTATGCTACTATGCCTAAATAAGTGAAATCATGGCGAGAAGAAGCAAAACGCACAATTCAACATTTGGTCACCCTGCAGAATTTCCACCTTCAATGACTCCTTCAAAGGCTGACGTATTTAGGCATTATTTATTGGTAAGAAAACGAGAAGAACTGATTTCGAAAGGTTCTAGAACAGAAAAAAAAATGTTACAGAATTGTCACTAAAGATGTGGAAGCCATTTGGGAGAAGTTTTCCTTTCCACATATAGGATTTGAAGGAATAGCTATAAAAGTTGAACGATTGATAGAATCTGCAGCAAAGCTAAATAAAGTACCACTAAAACAAAGAAACAACAGTTTTCAGCAGAAGGTGGAGACATTCGATGAAATGTTTGATATTTGCACTTGTACTTGTTACGATAAAAAATCAGTCGAACGGATTGCAGATGTGATATTAGAGTTCCAATGATTGAGTGGGAGTCTTTTGTGGGGCAGAAACAAAGAAAAAACCACCTAGGACCAATCGACAGAGTAACTACTTCCGCAAGAAAAAGGACTCACGATAGAGTTAAAGGATTAGAAAGAAGAGCCAAGATAAGCCTAGATATGAATGTCGCCTCAACCAGCAAACTGGACCCTTTACATATTATGGAAGATAAGAGCATTGAAATTGATGATGACAGCGACGATATTGACTTTGTTCCTGATTTTGAGCTGAAAGAAAACCATCAGAACAGAATTATTTATGATAACTTAACAATAACAGCAGATAGATACCGTGTAAGTTACAGAGCTACTGCAGCTATAGTAAATGCAACTTTGAAGGATATGGGAATATTAGACGAAACCAATATGTTGGATAGGAAAAAAGTGGAAAGAGAAAGAATACGTGCGGGTAAAAAGAACATAATCAAAGTGAAATCAGAGAACACAGACTGAAGGCATCGGATTTGATGGTAGAAAAGATCAAACTAAGACAAAGAAGGGAATGGAGTACGAAGAACATTATGTAATAGTCAAAGAACCTGGTGATGTTTACATGGATCATATAGCTCCAGATAACGGAACTGCTTGTTGCATTGCAGATGAAATAATAACTTTTATAGTTGATTCTAATAGCAAAGAATCCCTCAAAGCTTTGCTATGCGATGGCACCCTAGTGAACACTGGCAGGATTGGCGGAGTGCTAAAATTGATTAAATTATATCTGGACAGGCCGGTACAATGGCTGATTTGCCTTCTGCATGCAAACGAACTGCCCTTCAGGCACGTATTTGAAGCAATTGATGGAAAAACTTCGGGACCAAACACCTTCAAAGGTTCTCTTGGAAATAAACTCCGAGAGGATTTGACCAAACTGGATATAGTTGATTATACCCCTGTAGAGGGCAACATTAAAGAAGTTTCGGCCGATATTGTTAAAAGTTTCAGCAGTGACCAAAAATATATGTATGAAATGTGCATTGGCATACAATCTGGACGCATCTCACAAGCGTTAGCAACCAGATCCCCAGGTGCCCTCCATCATGCAAGATGGCTAACACGAGCAAACAGGATCCTGCGCTTATATGTCTCTACACAGAATCCACACAAAAACATCCAAGACCTAGTAAAAATTATAATGCTGGTTTACGCTCCAAGCTGGTTTTGGATGAAGTCTCATCCAAAGGCATCGGATGATTATGGAACGTGTCCTCAGAAATAACGCCGATTTTTCCCACGCAGAGAATATCTTACTCTCACTGATAACAGACACAAGAAGAGAGGTCAGAGAGCTGGCTCTTCAGCACATCATTCAAGCAAGAAGTAGGAGCACCAATGCGAGAAATTTTGAGCTGCCAAAAACACTGAACTTTGAAGCAGACGATTATCCTAACATGATCGACTGGGACAACGAAACCATCACCCCTCCACCTATTTTACAGAATTTCACAAATGATGATTTCTTAAAGTTCTAAATGAACCACTTCAGCTTATTCCTTTTCCCTGTCACAGCCAGGGAGTAGAACATGCTGTAAATGTGGTAACAGAAGCATCACAAGATAGAATTGGTTACGAAAACAGACATAAATTTATTTTGAATGTACTGGAGTCGAGAAAAAAGCTACATGTGTTCCAATGGAAAGGCCAGTGGTGTCAGTCATTTACGATTTTAAATTTCTTAAGGTGAATACTTTGGTTTTAATATACTTCAATTAAATTTCTTAAGGTGAATATTTTGATTTTAGTATGCTTCAATTGATTCTTTAAGTAATATAAGGAGAAAGATTTCTTATTATATATGTATATATAACTTACTTTAACTTTACTT
The DNA here is from genome assembly GCA_023014485.1 of Bathynomus jamesi. Classification (NCBI taxonomy): domain Eukaryota; kingdom Metazoa; phylum Arthropoda; class Malacostraca; order Isopoda; family Cirolanidae; genus Bathynomus; species Bathynomus jamesi. The sequence goes on from JAJOZX010000120.1 coordinate 435,278, forward strand.
GTATCGTTATTAACTTTAATCTTTGTCATTTATCAGGTTTTTTATTCAAAGAATTGGTTTCAATTTCATTTCAATTTAAAAAAAGGGGGGGCATATGCAACGGGTAGGGCGGGGGCGCATAGCGGTGTAATTACAGTATGTTGTTTAGGGGCCCAAAGGAAACTCGAGCAGTGTGTAGAATAAGAATACAAAATTTCGACCCCCTTATATATATATATATATATATATATATATATATATATATATGTGATTGTGTGTGTGTGTGCGTGTGTGTATGTGTGCATGGCTTACGTGAGATCTCCAACTTCATATAAGTCTGGTAAACAATAGAGTTCTGACTGACTGGCAGTGTCCATGACGGCTGGTATTGCGTTGTTATTCACCGGCAAAATGTCAGCTAATATGGTGCCGAGCTGAAAATACCCCATTTACATATGCGGCGCTCCAATTTTAACCCGAAATCAGAAGGTCAATCGCCGATTCTAAGGGTTCCTGATCGTCGGACAGTGTCTCAGGGGCCTGGCTATGTCATATGTATGCGGGTTTTGAACCAATCAAAATGTCGGAGGTTCGATATCACGCCCAATTCGTTGGGTCGAAAATTTCTGATTGGGCGCTGATGCCGATTCTGAGGCCGTCTTCATCAAATTTGGCTTAAGCAGCCGACAGATTTTTTCAATTGTTTTCAAAGATGTCATAAGCGAGTAAATTTACACGTGTGGTTGAATAAACCCTTATTTTGTAATTAAAAACTTATTTATTTGTCTGAATATCAACATGAAAATTGAACATTAATTAGTATGTATTAAAAAATTTTTTTTAATGTAAATTCAATGTTTTGAAAATCTTGCTTGAAGAAATTTGACAGTTTTTCATAAAATGAATTGTATTTGTAGTAAGGAAAGACCTTCGAGCTCTAAGTGTTTTAAGAGTAATTTGAAAGTCTCTTGATTATTTTTATTAAAATTCGCGAGATATTAGAGCCCTTTGAAGGAATAAACTCTTTTTAAGTTTAAAAGTTTACATTTTTTTTTTAACTTTTTAAGTAAATCGTGGCTGTTCTTTAAAGGAAAATCTTTAATAAATGGAAAGGCAAATAACAGGCGTCCCGCTATTGCTTGGCCGTAAGATAGATATGGGACTTAAAGTTAATGACATGTCTAAGTAGACAGCACCACAGAGAATTGCTTCTAGTATATTGGTAGATAGAGAAAGATATATATATATAGGGAGAGAGAGAGAGAGAGAAGTTGGCGTGTATTATTATTATTATTATTATTATTATTATTATTATTTAAAAGAGCTGTAGCGAATATTATTTGGAAAATAAATTTGGAGTTTCAGTCCACTTCGTTTCAAATTAAAATCTTGACGAAGGGTATAAGCGATCGGTCGAGTTGAAATTTTACCTGGCGTTCCATTCTATGCAAGTGAGTTCTGTTTCATTAACCCAGTGCTGGATCCCAAAGCGCCCAGCTTTAAAATATAGATGTGAGCCTTAAGGGATATATATATATATATATATATATATATATATATATACACACACACCTTTGGTTAACGTTTGATTAGCTTCCGCCCGAAATGTTCATTCTGACGAAGGTCAAGCTTTTCACTCCACCTTAGACCTACAGTTTAGCGTGGAATCCGAACCACGCCCCATCAGCAGCCCAGCGTCTTAACCACTAGGCCACCTAGGGTACTCATTTATCTACCAACCACTTTCTTTATTGTGTGGAAGGATGAACAGCTGGGTTTTGCTGCGCGCCGGCTGCCGTCGTGTCTCGAACCCGGGGCCGATGGTTATTCAATGTTTCAATTTGTGGATGAAACGTGTATTATTATTATTGTTAGTATTATTATTTGAAAGAGCTGTTGCGAATACTGCTTGGGAAATAAATTTGGAATTTCAGTCCGCTTCGTTTCGGATTAAAATCTCGACGACGAAGGGTATTAGCAGTTGGGAGAGAGCAAGAAAAGGCAGGTAAATTGTGCGTTCAAAAATGTCATGCTGATTTCCCGCACCTCAATAAAAAATTTGAGGATTAGACGCGGTTCGCTTAATCCAAAAGAAACGAAGTGAATTTACATGTCATTAATTGGGGAAGAACTATATATATATATATATATATATATATATATATATTATATATACTGTATATATACTATATATATATATAATATATATATATATATATATATATATATATATATATATATATATATATATATATATATGTGTGTGTGTGTGTGTGTAATAAGCCTTTTCCCGGGTTCGGGCAAAGTCAGGATGTTACAGATTACTCAAGAGAGGGTATTACTTAAGCACTCCTGGATGCAGAATCGTTTTGAAGTTCTAATTCCTACAATCGAGAAGTACTGTCTGGGCTCGTGATTATCTTTTTCCCAATTATTAAAGTTCAAAGAGTAAGAAAACACAACGGCTTATACGGTCTTTAATTTGAATTTAGGTAAGATAAATTTAATGAGTTATGGTGAATCAAATGTTTCTTTTACACAGAACAGAGAGTTAATAATAATAATAATAATAATAATAGTACTAATAATAATAATAATAATAATAATAGTAATAATAATAATAATAATAATGATAAAAGTTTCATAAATATAATACTAGTTACTTCTTAATTGCAAGATATTAAATAAGCTAGAGATCCCTCTAAGACACCCTTGTCCTTTCTGAGTCTCCAAGCTTGTATGAGTCAATTGCTAAGCTACTGCCTTTACCCTACAGTCAGACTCCAATTGAAAACCCATTAATCTTCCAATTCCAAAAGCAATTCCATAACGAACTGACTTTCTTCGTTAGCCCGGAGACCCGTCAACTCGGAATCTGCCTTAAGGGCGCTGATCCCCTTCTTATATAGTCAAAGGAACGGAACCTGGCAACGCCACCACGCAAGCTGTTGACGTCACCTGAGAACGTTGGAGAACAGAGCGTCTCACAATCCATTGTGATTCCCAGATGAAATCAAAGAAACCGTCTGCGTCACTGGCATGTCACTGGCGTGTGAATTCAGTTTGGAAGGAACTGAGTCATACACTAGCATGGGAATGATTAAATGAATGAAATTACATAAAAATAATTGTCATCAGAGCGGACGTTTAAAACAGATATAAGTGGGAGGAGTAATCGTGCATTTATCCTTTCATGCGGGAATGTATAAATTCACCTCGCCATCATTCCCTGACGAGGTGTGAATACGCGGAAGGAATCAATACAGTTCTTTTGATTATGCATAAGAGTCCAATAAAACCTAAAGGTCCAACTTAAATAAAGGTTATTCAGTGTTTCAATTTGTGGATGAAATTTTTTGTGATCCCATTAATATATAAGAGCCCATTAAATCCTAAAGGGCCAATTTAAATAAAATAAATAGTCGAGATTCACAATTATTCAGGGCTAATCAATGTTTCAATTTGTGGAGGAAGTTTTTTGTGGTCCCATCTAATTCGACTTATTATTATTGTATATATAAGGCATATATACAATGCCTAATGGGATTTGTTTAAATATATGGTGAAAGGTACATATTTTGCCGTCTCACTTTCATTCCCAGACGAGGTGTGAATACACGAAAGCACCAAATGCTGGGTTTGTGGTGACGAATAGCATATTTATATATTTATTTTTAAATATAACAATAATTCTTAATAATGTCTATAGAACAATATAAATTTAATTATTTATTTTTAAATATAATAATAATAATAATTCATAATAATGTATATACAACAATATAAAAATTAATTTTTAGCACTAATTGGCACATTATTAAGTAGACTGCCTTGGATATATATATATATATATATACATACACACACACAACACACATATATATATATATATATATACATTTCAACCTCTCAAATGTTCCGCGCAATGTTTCCTCATTTCACGAAGGTCAAGCTTGTCGCCCCTCCTCTCGAGTTGGCCTGGTGAAGTAGTGAGTTGGTTTCTTGTACTCTCCACCTCACATAGCTAGGTACGCCCGGTTCATCGGGGATTGTTCTCAGCCAGGCGTCTAATCTTCTTTTGAAGATGTTCACTGCAACACCACTCGTGTTTCTTAGGTTTTTGGGACAGCTGATTAAACAGTTTTGGTCCTTTCACAACAAAACTATTTTTTTTTCAGGGTTAAGGATGTTCCCTGTCTAACCTTTAATTTGGGAACACGACAAAGTCTTCCTTTTCTACTTTCTACTGTTGTTTGGTGAATTACAGGGTTTAGAGTAAGATTAGGGACTAGTTTCTCCATTATTTTCTAAGTGTAAATAATGGTGCGTGTGTCTCCTCCTTTCCAGTGAATATAGGTTTAATTCGCGTAACCTTTCCCAATAGTTTAGTTCTTTGCACCCCTTGATCTTGGCTGCGAAGCTTCTCTGAATCCCTTCTAGTTGTCTAATGTCTTCTTTTTTATATGGGCATGTGAGGACCGGGCAGTATTCCAAGTTGGGTGTGATCCGTGTTTTCAGTAGAGGAATCATTACATTCCTATCCCTTCATTTAAAGGTTCTCAGTATCTGCCCAGTTACTCTCTTTGCTCTGTTTACTGTTATCTTATTTTGTGTTTAAAATTTCGCATCATCAGTCATTACAACTCCTAAGTCTTTTGTTTTAGAATTTCTCTGAATTTCATGTTTATCTGGGGTATAAATATTCCATGGATTTTAGGTCGTCTCTTTTTCCGTACCGTAACAGCTGAAATTTCTCAGTGTTAAACTTCATATTGTTGTCTTCCGTTAACTTGTATATTCTGTTCATATCTGTTTGCAGACATCCAATATCTTCTGGGTTTCTTATTTTTCTACTGATCTTTGTGTCATCGGCAAGGGATGTTAATGTGCTGTCTCTGGTAACGTCCTCATCTATGTCAGTTAGCATGATTATGAAGAGTAGTGGAGCTAATACTGTTCCTTGTGGTACTGAGCTGAGGACCTATGTTTCTGATGAAGATACTCCATGTACTGTAACGACTTGCCACCGCTCACTAAGGAAATTATATGTCCATTTCCCTACTTTTCCTTTTTTCCCATATGCTTCAGTTTATGTATTATGATTCCATGGTCACACTCGTCGAACGCTTTGGCAAAGTCTGTGTATATTACATCATAGTTTTCATTACTTTCCAGTGCATCAATAATGTTGTTATAGTGTTCCATTAGTTGTGATAGGCATAATCTGCCTGAGAGAAACCCATGTTGGTTATCATATAATTTTTTCTGAGTTTCCAAAAAGCCATAGATTTTCTGTCTAACTATTCTTTCAAATATTTTCGTGAGATGAGATGTAAGCGACACTGGCCTATAGTTTTTGGCCTCGGATGAATCTCCTCCTTTATATATTGGGACTATGTTCGCGTTCTTCACGGTGTACTTCATGAGTACTCAAACATCTCTCTCGACATGCAGTTCACCCCCCTCCTCCCACCGAAGAAGGGAGCCCGTTAGGTTACAAACATAGCTTACAGATCTTCGTCAAGCCACAGAGTAGGGGGCTTCCCATTCCCCCAAGGTCGTGCCACCCATCCTCCAATCAGGCAAACCTTACCTCAGGGAGATCGAGGGAGGATGATGGGTGCGTAATGGTCATCGAACACACTTCGCGAAGGATTCCTCAACCCGTTCTCGGAGCTAGGCCTCCGGTGAGGAACCTTACCCTCTTTTTTTCGCAAAATCAGCTCTCGAACGAGGAATGCAATATTCGTTACATGATGAAAGAAGTTTGTAGTGAACACAATGATTTGTTAATTACTAAACTAAACGCTAACTCTCCAAATTATAAATCATTTAAGGTAATAATTAGAGGTGTAAATATGATAATTAAAACCCACTCTAATAGACAGAGTTTATTTCCCCAATAGTTTCGATGCCCACTGGAATATAAATGCAATAAATGTAATAATACAGGTAATAAAATAAATATAATAATTAGTGTAAAGGTAATAATAATAATAAATGTTGAAAAAGTTAATGCAATAATAAATGCAGTAATTATGTCAAAATAATAGAATCTTTATATATAGAACAAGAAAATAGTTTTAATTTGTGCGAATGTACTTATAAGCGGGACCCTTTAATAATTTTTTTTTTTTAAAATGCCCTTCTGGGGTCGTAGGAACGGGAGCTAGCCTAGGTGCGAACTCCTTAATGGTCTCTGGATTGGTTCCTTCTCGCGTTTTTCATTCGTTTTTCGGTTTATAATTTCTGTATAATAAACAACAGTTTAATAATTAATCAATGTAATAATAAATTTATAATTTCTGTAATAAATAATAATGCAATATTAAATGTAATAAATAATAATGCAATATTAAATGTAATAAATTTAATAATAAATGTAATAATTATGTAAAAAAATAATAGAATCTGTATGTATAGAACAAGTAGATAGTTTTAAATTTGTGCAAATGTACCGTACTTATAAGCGGGTCCCTTTAATAAAAATGCCCTTCCAGTGTCGGGAGAACGGGATCTAACCTAGGTGCGAATTTCTTAATGGTCCCTCGACTGTTTTCCCTCTTGTTTTTGGTTCATTTGTTTTTCTGTATCCACCCGAAGAGGATACCAGTGGGCATCGAAACTGTTGTGGAAATAAACTCTGTCTATTAGAGTGAGTTTTAATTATCATAGTTTGACCTTCACGTAGAAAAAAGTGAAGTTTTTGCATTTAGAGGTGTAAACTCGAAGTTCAACCCTTACAACATGAATCAGTGGCCAGACGGTATTATTGTTGAGGAATATATTCACTTTTTCAGGAGATTTAGTAATAATAATAATAATAATAATAATAATAATAATAATAATAATAGTAATAATAGGCGTATTAATTATAATGTATGAATTTGCATTATTTATAATAATAACAATAATAATAATAATAATAATAATCGGATAAATACTCATAGCGATTAATATGTTGAGATTAGTTTCACATTACGTTAAATCAATGAGAAATTCTTTTGTAGATGTCCATAACATTTGTAATAATGCAGACTTGGTACTACTGCAAGAACACTGGTTGCCTAAGTAGGAATTGAAATTTGTAGCTAAGACTCATGAGCACTTTACATACCATGCATCTTCACCTGTAGACTTATCTAACGATCTACTTTATTGTAGGCCCTTTGGTGTTGGTTTATTAATCAGAAAAAATTTAACAAAATATGTAAGATCTCTCTCGAGCGATAATGAAAGATTGATAGGTATTGAATTTTATATAAACAATTAATGTTTCTTAAGTGTGAATTGCTATTTACCTTATAATAATGGCAGTAATCTAGATGAATTCATCGATTTTTGAATCACCTGAAGATCAGGGCCCCCAGCCTTCGTTAGTTAGCCTTATAAGGCTAAGTCGTGATATTTTCATTAGTTAGTCTTATAAGGCTAACTAACGAAGGCTGGGGGCCCTGATCTTCAGGTGATCCCGATTTGTTTGTGTAAAATTAAGTCACTTTCAGGTAAACCACAATACTCGCATTTCATAATAATTGGGGACTTTAATGCCGAGGTGATATCAGAATTTTTTGTAGAATTGAGTACCATGTGCGAGTCTGCTAAATTAAGTATGTGATGTAGAATTTCTAGGTAGAAATAGCAATACTTTCACATACTCATATGTTAGCGATATGAATAGAGGTACTAGATGGACTGATCACTGTCTCATTAGTAATAATTTAAAAGAATGTGTTGCCAATGTTCGTATTTTGCATGATTTCCTTCTTTCAGATCATAGACCACTGAAGGTAGTAATTAATTGTACCAACTTAAATAAAACATGACATAACTCTTCAGACAGAAATAAACGTGTCGATTAGTTTAAAGTTAATATACAGTACTTATAAAACAGAAAATAGAATATAAAGATAAGACAGAGTACCATTTTAATAGTTTAGAATTATTGCATCTTGACTGTAATAATCTTGTTCAAATAATTCTCGCTTTATACTTGTTGATAGGTATTATAATGATATAGCATCCTTACAAAGGGAAGCAGGAAGGCCTTGGGCTAAATCGTACAATTGTTATGTTAAAATTATTCCTGGATGGAATGATTTTATAGTGCCCCTGGAAAGAGAAGCAAAGGAAGCTTACGATATATGGTGTCCGAGAATAGGGGCAGCTTACATGAATAGGAGTAGAAGTAGGGCTCACTATAAAGTAGCCATAAGGCAATGTAAACATGAACAAGACTCCATTCGAGCTTCAACAGCTTGTAAGGATAATTTAAATAATAACAGCAACAAATTTTGGAAATTTGTCAAGAAAGAAACGAGTACAAAGAATGCCCTGCCATCAACAATTGATGAAGTCTCTGGAGAGGTAGAAATAACTAAGTTATGCGGAACGAAGTACTCAGACATCCTTAACAGCGTAGGGAGAGTTAATCTCAATGTAGGCTGCCATGGAACGACATTAGGAGGGAGCCAGTGGAAATATGGGTGGAGGTGGACAAACAGAGAAGGTACAAGTATTTAAGTATCTGGGTTAAACTATCACCAGCTCCTTGAGTGACAACTCGTACATAAAGAAACAATATCGAAGTTACTGTGCTCAGGCAAGCATGATTATAAAGAATTTCAAATTCTGTACAAGCGAAGCTAAAGATACTCTTTTTCGTACTTTCTGCACTAATATTTATGTGCAGCAACTCTGGGTTATTATAAAATAAGGCTCGTGCAGATCCCTCAGTTAGCTTTAAAGCAGATCATCAGATCATATAGACTGCTTCTAGATTATATTTTCTAGACTGTGGACGTCTTGGTATGAAAGTATTTGTCTATAGCTCCACTTGACTCCTGCATTAGCCATTCCATTACATGTACTTTTTATTTTTATGAAGCTGTTATTACTAATTTTATTATTTCTCGTTTTTTTACTTATATTATTGTCATTTCTTTATTACCATAGTCCTTTTTCGTTTTTGTTTTTTAAATTCATTGTTTAATCACTTGTACCGTTGATTACTATGATGGGTACTGCACCTTTTATTAAGGTGGAGGAATGTCTCTCCTGCCAATAAAGCGTATCATTATCATATACAGTATATACAGGGTGTCTCAAAAGTCACTATCTATTTCGGTGACATTAGATTTTTTTTTAAAAATGCTATGCTGGCATAAAGATATGTACTTCTGGTGCAAATTTGTTTATTTAATAAAAGTTAATTGGTTTATTTCGAATTTTGTGTAATTTATAAATTTATCTTGACATGCTTGAACAATTCCTCGAACCTCAACTTCTTACAGATGGCATTCTTGACACAGTAGTTTTTCAGCAGGATGGAGCACCGTGCCATTATGCAATAATTGTACGTGATTATCTTGACAGACGCTTCCCCGGTCGCTGGATTGGTCGTGGAGGAACACAACCATGGGCAGCACGTTCACCCGATTTAACACCATTAGATTTTTTTGCCTGGGGTTTCATTAAGTCTAAGGTGTACACTGGTAGAAGAATTAGTGATGTAGCCGAACTTCGAAATCGTATTACCGATGCAGTTCAGAAAATAACACCTCAAATGCTGGAAAGTGTGTTCCGGGAAACAACTTATCGCTTTGAGCTCTGTAGAGACACTGATGGTCGGCATGTGGCGACAGATAAATAAATAGCACTAATTCTTTGTGGCACTTACTTTGAAATAAATATATTTTTCATGTCTTAAACCAGTTTTTCGTAATTCCCATTATTTTTCAAAATAGATAGTGACTTTTGAGACACCCTGTATATATAAAATTCCTACCTGTTGATAAGTCTCGTGTGTGTGTATATATATATATATATACACCTTTTATGATAATTCCTCATTTCACAGAGGTAAGGCTTATTGTCTCTCCGTTCGAACTGACCTGGTGAAGTAGAGAGTTGGTTTCTTCCGCTATCCATTTTACATCGCCAGGTACACCGAATATTGATTGTTTTTAGAGTCCGAATCTGAAGTCATTTTAAAAACATCATCGAACCCGGATTCCAATCCGAATACTTTTTTTTTTTGTTTACCACTTTGAACTGCCAAATGTTTTGAAAGTAAATTGGACCGTCTTTTTGCCTGTTTTAATACTCGTTCCGTTAAATTTCATTACTTGATTTGCCTTAAAAGAATCTTTCTCTTTATTTATTTATTACTTTTTATTTCTTTGAATTTTAACACCGTTACTTATTGTTGCCATAATTTTAATGTTTTACTCCATATTGTATGTAGTTTATTTTACCGTACTCCATTTTAAATATTTCCATTTCTCTTGACATCGACGACTCATTTATTTTTTAATTTAAGCTTTATTTATAATTATTTATAATTATTATAAATTCCTAAATTTTCTGTTATTAAACCTTTCCATTTTAATTTTGCGACATTTAACATTGTCCTAACACTGACTCCCATTTTAAGACTTTCTTATTTCAGTTTAGTTTTTTGTTGTCGTACCACTGAAGGTGATACAATGATACATACATACATACATACATACATACATACATACATACATACATGCATACATACATACATACATACATACATGCATACATACATATATACATACATACATACATGCATGCATACATGCATGCATACATACATACATACAGAAATAACGGGGATTGATCAATTCGAACACCTACTGCGATACAGGTGGGTTTTGCATGGTTGGGGTTCAATCCATAGAAACTATCATCGTGTTAAGGTCATTATGAAAAACATTGAGGCCTGATTAATGGGTTGGGCTAATAAAGAACAAAAATAGAAGTATTTTATCCTTGTTTAGAACGTGGCAAAAGAAATTTATATATATTTCTAAAGAGATAAATGGTGAAATTACATTCTAAATTTAATATCCTCATAATGCAAACTTGAAATACGAGTATGTCCACTAAATACTTACTTGAGAATGTACGTTAATATTTTTAATGAAGTTTTAACTATATAGTTTAAAAGATTATTTATAGTTTATTAATAGGTTTTGACAATAGTGTCATACACAAAGCCATTAATTATCTTAAGTATGATACAAACCATTACGTGCAAGCGGGCCTTTAACGGTCAAGAATTACTTACATTTTAAAGTGTCTGTTGATAAGCTAGACTTTGCTCATCAAAAGGAAGGTGAGAAAAAATCGATCTGACATGCGTGTAACCAAGAATCCTTTTATTTATTAGCAAAACAACTCTAAAATCTAGTCTGTCACGTGACGAAACGTTGGAAACCTGAGACAATGTATATATATATATATATATATATAATGCCAATACGAATAACAATAACAATAGGAACACAATAAGCGAACAAAAAAAATTTTCAACATCGCAGACACGATACGGCTGTTAAATGTCATCCAACGCATGCAGTTGACACAGCTGGAAACCCCCGAGACAAACCGCTTCAGGGCAAGAAGCTACCAGAACAGGTAGGCGGAAATGGATCTCTCTTGGAGGATTATAGGGCAACGAAACAAGCGAAACCGAAGGAAAACGAACTTAAAATGCACAAGGGGCAACGAAAAAGAAAGAACATAAATATTGTCCTGGCTAATATTCAAGGAATAAGACCATAGCAATCACTTAACAAAGTTTCGTACCTGAAAGGATTTATGGACGAAAAAGGGCGGACATCGCATGCCTCAGAAACTCATCTTAAGGATTGCCAAGGAAATCGTGAAAACTGCGAACATTGTGTTGATGAGAACGAGATAAATATTGAGGGCTTCAACTTACTAAGAGTGGCTAGAACAACGAGACGTAAAGGTGGCTGTGCTATATATGTACATGAAGGTCATATGACAGAGACGATAATAAGTAAATCAAACAGCTTTGTGGAACTCCTACCAGTGAAAATAGAAAAACTAAACGTGATACTAATAGTCATCTATAGACCTCCAAACACCCCAACCAAAAAATTCTCGGAGGCCATTGATGGAATCAGAAGCTAATAAAGGCCATAAACTCTCCATTCCCCAATCTGCGGAGACTTTAACTTCCCATTTATAAAATAAAAAAGGTGGATAGGAATATATATATATATATATATATATTATATATAATATATATATATATATATATATATATATATATATATATATATATATATATATATATTACCAGGACAAGGGGACACAAGAGAAGACCAGGAGGAAACAAAAATGTTGATGCCTCTCACAAACGAGTTTATGCTGACACAGGAGATAACAGAAAATATCAGAAAGAATAACTGCCTAGATCTGGTATTCACGAATAACACGAACTTGATTGCTGATATAAAAATAACCCCAACCATTTTCTCAGACCACAACTTAATCGAGATATCAACAAATATGACGACAACATTAAAACTCAATACACATATTGAGGAAAGATGCAAATTTGGGGCCTTTAATTTAAACTCCAAGACCATAAATTGGGAAGCAATCGCACATGGCTCAAATAGCGTGGAAAACAGTTTAAGGGAATAAAACAACTGAAGAAATGCAAACAACCTTGGAAGAAAAAGCGCTGAGAATTTTAGAAAAATATGCTCCTAAATCACAGCCCAAAGGAGCTGGCTAGAGAGGCAAAAGAGAAGAGTATTCCGCAAAAGAAAGAAAGTGGAGACGAAGTTAGCCAACTGTGGAGATAATGCCAGGAAAGTAATAGAAGAAAAACTGGAGGGTATCGATAGGGAAATACAAGCCCTGATTAAGGACCATACAGAGAGGGAAGAGGAAAAGACGGTAGAAGCAATAAAGGAAAATCCAAAATACTTCTATAGCTATAGGAAAAGGAAAACAAAAACGCGCGCTACTACAGGGCCCTTAAGGAAGAGAAATAATGAACTAATCGACGATCCAAAAGAAATATCTGAAACACTGAGAGCCCAGTATGAATCAGTTTTCAGTACCACAAAAAGTGATAAAGCGATACCTGAGATAGATGCATTCTTTGAAGAGAAATTGCAAGGCGACTGTATAACAGACTTTGATTTTACCCCAAAAGATGTAGCGAGAGCTATAGGACAAATGAAACCACATTCAGCTGCAGGTCCGGACAACTGGAACGCATTATTGATTAAAAACTGTAAAAATGAAATAGCTACACCTTTATACTGGATATGGAGAAGATCCCAAGACACTGGGGAAATTCCTAGCATCTTGAAAAGAGCAAACATTGTCCCTATATATAAAAGAAGGGACAGATCTCAAGCAAAGAACTATAGACCAGTGTCATTGATGGCCCACCTCACCAAAGTATTTGAAAGCATAGTTAGAGAGAAAATTTATGATTTCTTGGAGACACTAGAAAGATTCAACGAAAATCAGCACGATTTCCGATCAGGTAGATTGCACTGGAAGGCAATGACAACTACGATGTCATATACACAGATTTTGCTAAAGCTTTCGACAAATGTGATCATGGTATAATAGCACATAAAATGAAATATATGGGAATAACAGGCAAAGTGCGAAAATGGATCTACAACTTCCCCAGAGAACGTCTACAGGTCGTCAAAAATCAAGGTATATCATCATCAGAATCGGAAGTACGCAGCTCAGTACCACAAGGGACAGTTCTGGCACCACTCCTGTTCATTATCATGCTAACAGACATAGACAGCGGAGTAAACAGCAACAGTATTGTAACATCTTTCGCAGACGATACAAAGATCAGCAGAAAAATCAGCAATGTAAATGAAGTGGAGGCCTTGCAGAGGGACACAAACGAAATATACAAATGGTCAGAATACAATAATATGTCATTTAACACCGAGAAATTTCAGCTCTTGAGATATGGTAGAAAATAGGAACTTAAACAAACTGCATATTATGCTCCAGATAGACAGGAAATTCAGAGAAGCACGAAAGCGATCGATCTGGGGGTAATAATGACCGATGATGCGAAATTCAAAACAAAAAATCAGATAGAGATAAATAAGACAAAAAGAGTCGCGGGACATGTACTAAGAACGTTCAAAAGAAGGGACTGGACAGTAATGATTTCCCTGCTGAGAACAGTGATTATACCAAAACTTGAATACTGCTCACTTTTGACGTCCCCATATTAAAAGGAAGAAACTAATAAACTAGAAGAAACGCAGGCACATTTCGCAGCCAAGATTAATGGCTGGAAAGAACTCAACTACTGGGAAAGACTACGTAAACTAAATCTGTACTCCCTCGAAAGAAGAAAAGACAGGTACACCATAATCTACATATGGAAAATGATCGAAAAACTGGTACCAAAACTAAAACTAAACCGAATTACTATTCAAACAACACTGGAAAATAGGAAAGGCAGAATGTGTAGTCTTCCCAATTTAAAGGCCCGACAAGGACCCTCCTCAACACTGAAGGAAAATGGCTTGGTTGTCAGGGGCCCAAGACTTTTTAACCAACTTCCAAAGGACCTCAGAAACGTTACAGGGGTCAAAGTTGAAGTCTTCAAGAGAAGACTAGATGCTTGGCTCAGGACAGTACCAGATGAACCGGGTGTACCTGGCTATGTACGGTGGAGAGCGCAAGAAAGCAACTCGCTCCTCCACCAAGCCAGGACTAGAGGCGGGGCCACCAGCTTGACCTTCGTGTGAAGAGAGACCAACACACGGAAGAGCAACGAGGTTAACGAGGTGTGTCTATATATATACACACAGTATAATATTCTTTTCATTTATTTGCATAAGTACGACAAGTTTCATCTTTAAGAAAAAACACATCGAATGTGTGACGTCACTATAAAGTCACATTGTTCAAATCATCTCGTACGGTACACCAACTAAACTGTTTTCAAAGTAGTCGGCAGAGAATATTCTCGGTTTTCGTCTTTGAGAGTTGGCCAAGTAAAGACCGGACTACTTGTTTTGATAAAAGTTTGAAATAAGAAATTGAACAGGATAAAATACAGTACTACTGTTAAAAGTAAGTTTGTGTCGTCTTTATGGAAAATATACATATTGTTGTGGAAGAAAATTTTCTATCAAGAATTTGATTCCATACAGTAAGTCCGTGAAATTTTAGAACTGCTGTTGTTATCAGGTAACAAAATTATGTGATAAATTATATTATCATAGGATTAATATTTTGGATTTGGCTAAAAAGATTATGCTTCTCTTTACTAATTATTTTATAGTAGTTATTTTGAGTTATATATAAGGTGAACTGTGTTATGTTATTGTTATGTTACTGGTTTCTTAGATAAAGTTTAAATTTTTTTTGGTGTTTAATTAGCACAACCCCTTTTTCAGTTTAAAACTCAAGGTTGGCTTAAATACACGAAAATTTGAATAACGTAACGATTTAATCGGATCTCCGGGTGATCCGAAAAAAATAAAAGCGACAGTGTTGTGACCCGAATAATTTATTTCTGCTCTCTCTCTCTCTCTCTCTCTCTCTCTCTCTGTCTGTGTCTCTTTGTCTGTCTGTCTGTCTCTGTATCTGTTTGTCTGTCTGTCTGTCTGTGTCTCTGTGTCTGTGTGTGTGTGTGTGTGTGTGTGTGTGTGTGTGTGTGTTTCTCTCTCTCTCTCTCTCTGTCTCTCTCTCTCTCTCTCTCTCTCTCTCTCTCTCTCTCTCTCTCTCTCTCTTTGGGCCTCGGTCACTAGCTGGGTTCCTCAGGGTT
Organism: Bathynomus jamesi; assembly: GCA_023014485.1. Taxonomy (NCBI): domain Eukaryota; kingdom Metazoa; phylum Arthropoda; class Malacostraca; order Isopoda; family Cirolanidae; genus Bathynomus; species Bathynomus jamesi. The sequence continues at coordinate 450,879 of JAJOZX010000120.1, forward strand.
CCGTTTTGGGACCACTGTTGTTTATCATTTTCATAAATGATATCGACGATGGCATTGTCAGTTGGATCGCCAAATTCGCTGATGACACCAAGCTTGGGGCCAATGTTGGGACGCCCGAAGCGATAGAGCAACTGCGTGCGGACCTACGTAGGATAGGAGAGTGTTCCGAAAAATGGCAAATGCCGTTTAACTTGAGTAAATGCAAGGTGATGTACATTGGCTACGCCAATCCCAAGTCGGACTACTCCATTTTGGGGAGTAATATCGAGGCCACTGATTTGGAAAAGGACTTGGGTATGCTAATTATCAGCGACCTTAAGTTTACCAAACAGTGCGTAGAGGTGGAAAAGAAAGCCCAGAAGCTGTTTGGTTATATCAGGAGGCAATTCCAGTTTCGGAACAAGGAGATTGTGCTCTCTCTGTACAATTCCCTGGTTCGGCCGCACTCGGAGTATGCTGTGCAGTTCTGGTCGGCCACCCTCAGGAAAGATATTGAGAGGCTGGAGCGAATCCAGGCGAGGGCCACAAAATTAATCCCTTCCGTTAGGCATATGGGCTACAATCGACGCTTACGCGACCTGAATTTGTTTTCGCTGGAAACCGGAGGCTGCGCGGTCAACTCATCGAGGTTTTCAAGCTCTTACACGGGTTCAACGTTGTCGATTTTAGAAGCATGTTTAGTTTAAATGAAACCCAACTCGTAACAATGGTTGGAAGTTGGATTTGAAACAGTTTAGCACTAGTGTGTGTGGGAATTACTTTACCTATAGGATCTGTGACACTTGGAACAGGTTACCTTCAGAAGTTGTGACAGTTCCTCTGTGGATCGGTTCAAGAAAAAGTTAGACCGAATTTTGCACACTATTTGAGGGTGTAAGAAATTTTCCCTGGCACCCGTTGCCATTGGTGCCTCTTCGGTATGGGCCGCAAGGCCTTTTGAGGTACTTCTTTTCCTTGTAACTCCTTGTAACTCTCTCTGTCTCTCTCTCTGTCTGTCTCACTTTCTGTCTCTGTCTCTGTCTCTCTCTCTCTCTCTCTGTCTCTGTCTCTCTCTCTCTCTGTCTCTGTCTCTGTCTGTCTCTCTCTCTCTCTCTCTCTCTCTCTCTCTCATGTTGAGTGAGTACGATAAGAGTAGGGCGATTGATATACTTTATCTCGACTTTCAGAAAGCCTTTGATAAGGTACCTCACCGCCGGCTAATGGCGAAAGTGCGCGCGCTGGGTATCGGTGGGGAAATAGGTAGGTGGATTGAAAACTGGCTAAGGAATAGGCGGCAGAGGGTGGTAATTAAAGGGGCTAGTTCGGGTTGGGCCTCGGTCACTAGTGGGGTTCCTCAGGGTTCCGTTTTGGGGCCACTGTTGTTTACCATTTACATAAATGATATCGACGGTGGATCGTCAGTCGGATCGCCAAATTCGCTGATGACACCAAGCTTGGGGCCAATGTTGGGACGCCCGAAGCGATCGAGGAACTGCGTGCGGACCTAGGTAGGATAGGAGAGTGGTCCGAAAAATGGCAAATGCCGTTTAACTTGGGTAAATGCAAAGTGATGCACATTGGCTACGCCAATCCCAAGTCGGACTACTCGATGTTGGGCAGTAATATCGAGGTGACTGATTTAGAAAAGGACTTGGGTGTGCTAATTAGCAGCGACCTTAAGTTTACGAAACAGTGTGTAGAGATGGAAAAGAAAGCCCAGAAACTATTGGGTTATATCAGGAGGCAATTTCAGTTTCGGAACAAGGAGATTGTGCTCTCACTGTACAATTCCCTTGTTCGGCCGTACCTGGAGTATGCTGTGCAGTTCTGGTCGCCCACCCTCAGGAAAGATATTGAGAGGCTGGAGCGAGTGCAGGCGAGGGCCACAAAGTTGATCCCTTCCGTTAGGCATATGGGCTACAATCGACGGTTACGCGCCCTGAACTTGTTTTCGCTTGAAACTCGGAGGCTGCGCGGTCAACTGATCGAGGTTTTCAAGCTCTTACGAGGGTTCAACGATGTCGATTTTAGAAGTATGTTTAGTTTAAATGATAACCCAACTCGCAACAATGGTTGGAAGTTGGATTTGAAACGGTTTAGGACTAGTGTGTGTGGGAATTACGTTACGTATAAGATCTGTGACACATGGAACAGGTTACCTTCGGAAGTTGTGAACAGTTCCTCTGTGGATCAGTTCAAGAAAAGGTTAGACGAAATCTTGCACACTATTGAGTGTGTAAAGACATTTAGGACCTCAGTCTGCGGAAATTTCTTTTCCTGTAAAATAGTTGATATCTGGAACCAACTTCCCTCAGAGGATGTTTCCAGTCAAAGTGTAAATCTGTTTAAAAATAGGCTAGACAAAGTACAGAACACACTCATAGTTTAAGATTAAAACCTCAGAAAACTCTGCAGGAGTTCGCTTGCTCGGTGTCTCTGTGAGCAAGCTAAATATAGAGCTATTTATATATTCTCCACTTTCCTGTAAAATTTCCTTGGCTACTTTTCCAGGGTCAAGGTATTTTCTTCAACCTTTTTCCGTACCTGCCTCTGGCAGGGAGGGAGCGGAGGGTGGGGAGAGAGCCTTCTACTTTCTATCCAGTTTTCTACTACTGCTAGCATAGTTTGAAAGACAAAATTTTCCCTGGCACCCGTTGCCATTGGTACCTCCTCGGTATGGGCCGCAAGGCCTTTTGAGGTACTTCTTTTCCTTGTAACTCCTTGTAACTCTCTCTCTCTCTCTCTCTCTCTGTCTCTCTCCCATTCCTAACGCATAATGGCCTGACCAGCCCCCTGCGACCGTTCTTTGGTGACCAGTTGATGGTGCTTGGCTGTACTGCTCTTAGGTGAGAGAGCTTTACTGCCCTGCTGGCTGCCAGGCAAGCAGAAAGTCTCGGGCGTAGCCTCTGGGTCTGGTGGGATATTCTTTGAATACTGGATTCTAAGAATCTGGCCGCTTGTGAGTGACTAGTAAAACTTAGTAAGGAGCTGCATCACGTTTGGGACTGTCCGGCCATGGGGAGACCCTTGGTCGGTGCGGCAGCAGCGAGAAGTGTTGTCTTCTGGATGGGATGAACGTCACTTGCAAATAGGCGGATCCAGCTTGCGCGGGAAGAATTCACCCCTCACCCCTCCTTGTTTTTATATACTGGTCAGAACGTTTTTGATAGTTTTCATTGCTAGAACACTTTATCTTATTCAGGGTATTCAGAGTTCGTAAAAAAAAAAAGTTACAATGACTGGACCGCAGAAACTGAAGGCTGAATGCGTGAGGTGTGGAGTAAATCACTGGGTGACGAACTTCAAAGAAGCTTGCTTCGAAAAGATCAACCACTCCAGCATGTGCCGCTATTGCGAACTCATGCAGTTTTACGAGAAGCTAGAAGAGGGTCCGGCGGCTCGAGTCATCCAGATCGGCTGTTGGAGGTGCGGCGGTCGCTGACGCGGCTGCGCCCTCTACCCCGGAGCTTATTGATAGGATAGCCGCCCTGGAAAGGCAGTCCAGCGGTGGACTGGACAGAGCGCGAGACCGCGGAGAAATAGTAGAGGTGCAACCGGGGGCCGGGATGCAAAATCATTGTCAAGAATCGCCAGCGACCCACGTGGAATGCACGGAACCGCGACGTAAATTGGAGGGAAGGGAGGGCACAAAGAAGGGGCCGATAGAGAAGGGTGGGAAGGGGCCGATAAAGAAAGAGGGCGGGAAGGGGCCTACTGATGGCCAAAGAAACCGAAGGATGTAGCTGCCGGTCGCGGTGGGTCGGGTAGTGTAAGTGCTGCTGAGTCTATGGGTGGCGACGGGTATCGAAAGGTATCGGGCAAGAAGGCTGCGAAGCCGAAACCTGAGACCCCGGTTGCCGCTGTCAGGACCTCCAACCGCTTTAGTCTCCTGTGCGCGAAGGAGGAAAGACACCGTTTTGATTGGGGACTCGCAGATCAGGGGCCAGGAGAAGTACTTTGCTTCTGCAAACCGGGACAGGAGGAAGGTAAGGTGCTTACCCGGTCGGGGAACGGCGCACTTAAGGAAGGAATTAGAGAAGCTGCGCGTGGCTAGTCGGAGGACTGCGATCGTTGTCCACGCTGGTGGCAACGACCTGTTCCTCAAAGGCGGTAGGGTAGGTTCGACAGAAAGGATCATCACCGAGATCATGTCTCTTGCGGATGATCTAAAACTTAAAACAGACAGGGGAATGTTGATGGGTATTTTACCGCGGATGAATGCCAGTGACCACGCACTCAGTAAGGTCATTGGCATCAACGAAAGGGTGCAAGACTTGTGCGTCCCACTGCGCGTGAGGTTTGTTGACCCGTTCGACGCGTTTTCGGGTAGGTGGGACCTGTATCAGAGGGATGGTGTCCACCTCAATGTCAAGGGTAAAGGTGTGCTAGGCACGCTGCTTGACCGGCACCTATACCGTATGGTGAGGTCAAGCATGGGGAGATGATGTTGAACCGGTGGCGGACGTACCTTCAACTGAAGGGTGCGTCCATGTACAGGTGGGTCACCCTCCTTCCCCGTTGGAGAGGGCTCAGCCTCCTGCGGAAGTTGCCACCTCGTTGGTGAGGGGCTCTTCAACTCCCGACAGCCCTGGCTGTTCGGGAAACGGGTCATGTAGGGGGCGGTCAGAAAAGGGAAGGCTCCCTCCGTGCAGTGCTTTTTAATGCTAAGTCGATAAGGAATACGTTTTGCGAGCTACGGGCGCTCTTAGCATCAGAATACATTGGCGTCGATCTGAACGTGGGAGGGACGAACTATAGGTTAATCTTGGTGGACAGACCTCCGCATCTCCTCCTCGAGGAGGATACAGCCTTGTACACCGAAGTCCTTAGCCTACTAAGGGACAGGGTGTGTAGTTTTAGGAGACTTCAACTGTCGCGGCATAACGTGGGAAGACAGGACTGCTGATGCCGAAGGGAGGAGGCTAGTTGACCTTGCTGATGAGAACTTCCTGACTCAGTGGGTCAATAGGCCTACACGAGGCGAAAGCGTTCTAGACTTAGTATTCACAACCGAAGACAATCTCGTCACTGGCCTCACCGTTGACGAATCGTTGGGCGGGAGTGATCACGGTCTGATTAGGTTCTGTGTCTGCGTCCCTCGGGTGAAGCGTAGTAACTCTAGAGGCAGTAAGCTCGATCTACGGCGGGCGGACTTTGTTGGCCTCCGGGATAGCGTAGGTGAGATGGGGTTACAGGTCGGCGATGATGTTGAGGAAGTGTGGAGTGCATTCCGGGATCAGTTTATGGTGCTGCACTCTGCTGCCATACCATCAAAACCGGTCACCTCTGCTTCAACGCAGCCTAAGTGGTTCAGTCGTGACATCGCTTCAGCTATCCGAAATAGGAAAGTTGCGTATAGGAGGGCGAAGGCCAATCATTCCCATGAGAACAGTGAGGCGTATGTCCGCCTGTGTAGGGAAGTAAAGGCGAAGGTTAGGCTAGCGAAACGTAACGAAGAACTCCGGGTGGCAAGCCTCTGCAAAGGGAACCCTAAGGAGTTCTTCAGTTATGTTAATAGTAGAAAGCCCATTAACGGACCCCAGCGGCGTTCTGCAGACCTCCGACGCGGACATCGCTAATGTGCTGAATGAATACTTTGCGGGGGTGTTCACAAGGGAGGACACCCGCGTCATCCCAGAGCCAGGAGTCAGGCACGAAGGTGCTGGCCTGGATAGTGTTCGGTGTACCGCGACAGTCGTTGCCGATAGAATAGACGAACTGAGCGCGTTTAAGGCTCCTGGGCCAGACCAGTTGCTCCCTACAGTCTTGCCGGAGGTGCGCGACCACGTGGCTCCCCACCTGGCGACAGTCTTCAACAAATCGTTGGAGACGGGCCAGGTGCCTGGTGACTGGAGGGAAGCCAACGTGACCCCTATCTTTAAGAAAGGGGATCACGAATGTCCAGGGAACTATCGTCCCATTAGTCTCACTTTGGTTGTAGGTAAATTATTAGAGGGGATAATAGCAGATAGTATCGTTGAGCATTTGGATTCTTACAAGCTGCTTGGGGACTTCCAACATGGGTTTAGACGGCATAGGTCGTGTCTCACCAACTTTCCCGAATTTTTCCACGTCACGTTGAGTGAGTATGATAAGAGTAGGGCGATTGATATACTTTATCTCGACTTTGAGAAAGCCTTTAATAAGGTACCTCACCGCCGGCTAATGGCCAAAGTGCACGCGCTGGGTATCGGTGGGGAAGTAGGTAGGTGGATTGAAAACTGGCTGAAGAATAGGCGGCAGAGGGTTGTAATTAAAGGGGCTAGCTCGGGTTGGGCCTCGGTCACGAGCGGGGTTCCTCAGGGTTCCGTTTTGGGGCCACTGTTGTTTATCATTTACATAAATGATATCGACGGGGGCATCGTCAGTAGGATCGCCAAATTCGCTGATGACACGAAGCTTGGGGCCAATGTTGGGACGCCCGAAGCGATAGAGCAACTGCGTGCGGACCTACGTAGGATAGGAGAGTGTTCCGAAAAATGGCAAATGCCGTTTAACTTGAGTAAATGCAAGGTGATGTACATTGGCTACGCCAATCCCAAGTCGGACTACTCCATTTTGGGGAGTAATATCGAGGCCACTGATTTGGAAAAGGACTTGGGTATGCTAATTATCAGCGACCTTAAGTTTACCAAACAGTGCGTAGAGGTGGAAAAGAAAGCCCAGAAGCTGTTTGGTTATATCAGGAGGCAATTCCAGTTTCGGAACAAGGAGATTGTGCTCTCTCTGTACAATTCCCTGGTTCGGCCGCACTCGGAGTATGCTGTGCAGTTCTGGTCGGCCACCCTCAGGAAAGATATTGAGAGGCTGGAGCGAGTCCAGGCGAGGGCCACAAAATTAATCCCTTCCGTTAGGCATATGGGCTACAATCGACGCTTACGCGACCTGAATTTGTTTTCGCTGGAAACCGGAGGCTGCGCGGTCAACTCATCGAGGTTTTCAAGCTCTTACGCGGGTTCAACGCTGTCGATTTTAGAAGCATGTTTAGTTTAAATGAAACCCAACTCGTAACAATGGTTGGAAGTTGGATTTGAAACGGTTTAGGACTAGTGTGTGTGGGAATTACTTTACCTATAGGATCTGTGACACTTGGAACAGGTTACCTTCAGAAGTTGTGAACAGTTCCTCTGTGGATCGGTTCAAGAAAAAGTTAGACCGAATTTTGCACACTATTTGAGGGTGTAAGAAATTTTCCCTGGCACCCGTTGCCATTGGTGCCTCTTCGGTATGGGCCGCAAGGCCTTTTGAGGTACTTCTTTTCCTTGTAACTCCTTGTAACTCTCTCTGTCTCTCTCTCTGTCTGTCTCACTTTCTCTCTCTGTCTCTGTCTCTCTCTCTCTCTGTCTCTGTCTCTCTCTCTCTCTGTCTCTGTCTCTGTCTGTCTCTCTCTCTCTCTCCTCTCCTCTCTCTCTCTCTCTCCTCTCTCTCTGTCTCTCTCCCATTCCTAACGCATAATGGCCTGACCAGCCCCCTGCGACCGTTCTTTGGTGACCAGTTGATGGTGCTTGGCTGTACTGCTCTTAGGTGAGAGAGCTTTACTGCCCTGCTGGCTGCCAGGCAAGCAGAAAGTCTCGGGCGTAGCCTCTGGGTCTGGTGGGATATTCTTTGAATACTGGATTCTAAGAATCTGGCCGCTTGTGAGTGACTAGTAAAACTTAGTAAGGAGCTGCATCACGTTTGGGACTGTCCGGCCATGGGGAGACCCTTGGTCGGTGCGGCAGCAGCGAGAAGTGTTGTCTTCTGGATGGGATGAACGTCACTTGCAAATAGGCGGATCCAGCTTGCGCGGGAAGAATTCACCCCTCACCCCTCCTTGTTTTTATATACTGGTCAGAACGTTTTTGATAGTTTTCATTGCTAGAACACTTTATCTTATTCAGGGTATTCAGAGTTCGAAAAAAAAAAAGTTACAATGACTGGACCGCAGAAACTGAAGGCTGAATGCGTGAGGTGTGGAGTAAATCACTGGGTGACGAACTTCAAAGAAGCTTGCTTCGAAAAGATCAACCACTCCAGCATGTGCCGCTATTGCGAACTCATGCAGTTTTACGAGAAGCTAGAAGAGGGTCCGGCGGCTCGAGTCATCCAGATCGGCTGTTGGAGGTGCGGCGGTCGCTGACGCGGCTGCGCCCTCTACCCCGGAGCTTATTGATAGGATAGCCGCCCTGGAAAGGCAGTCCAGCGGTGGACTGGACAGAGCGCGAGACGCGGAGAAATAGTAGAGGTGCAACCGGGGGCCGGGATGCAAAATCATTGTCAAGAATCGCCAGCGACCCACGTGGAATGCACGGAACCGCGACGTAAATTGGAGGGAAGGGAGGGCACAAAGAAGGGGCCGATAGAGAAGGGTGGGAAGGGGCCGATAAAGAAAGAGGGCGGGAAGGGGCCTACTGATGGCCAAAGAAACCGAAGGATGTAGCTGCCGGTCGGGGGGTCGGGTAGTGGTAAGTGCTGCTGAGTCTATGGGTGGCGACGGGTATCGAAAGGTATCGGGCAAGAAGGCTGCGAAGCCGAAACCTGAGACCCCGGTTGCCGCTGTCAGGACCTCCAACCGCTTTAGTCTCCTGTGCGCGAAGGAGGAAAGACACCGTTTTGATTGGGGACTCGCAGATCAGGGGCCAGGAGAAGTACTTTGCTTCTGCAAACCGGGACAGGAGGAAGGTAAGGTGCTTACCCGGTCGGGGAACGGCGCACTTAAGGAAGGAATTAGAGAAGCTGCGCGTGGCTAGTCGGAGGACTGCGATCGTTGTCCACGCTGGTGGCAACGACCTGTTCCTCAAAGGCGGTAGGGTAGGTTCGACAGAAAGGATCATCACCGAGATCATGTCTCTTGCGGATGATCTAAAACTTAAAACAGACAGGGGAATGTTGATGGGTATTTTACCGCGGATGAATGCCAGTGACCACGCACTCAGTAAGGTCATTGGCATCAACGAAAGGGTGCAAGACTTGTGCGTCCCACTGCGCGTGAGGTTTGTTGACCCGTTCGACGCGTTTTCGGGTAGGTGGGACCTGTATCAGAGGGATGGTGTCCACCTCAATGTCAAGGGTAAAGGTGTGCTAGGCACGCTGCTTGACCGGCACCTATACCGTATGGTGAGGTCAAGCATGGGGAGATGATGTTGAACCGGTGGCGGACGTACCTTCAACTGAAGGGTGCGTCCATGTACAGGTGGGTCACCCTCCTTCCCCGTTGGAGAGGGCTCAGCCTCCTGCGGAAGTTGCCACCTCGTTGGTGAGGGGCTCTTCAACTCCCGACAGCCCTGGCTGTTCGGGAAACGGGTCATGTAGGGGGCGGTCAGAAAAGGGAAGGCTCCCTCCGTGCAGTGCTTTTTAATGCTAAGTCGATAAGGAATACGTTTTGCGAGCTACGGGCGCTCTTAGCATCAGAATACATTGGCGTCGATCTGAACGTGGGAGGGACGAACTATAGGTTAATCTTGGTGGACAGACCTCCGCATCTCCTCCTCGAGGAGGATACAGCCTTGTACACCGAAGTCCTTAGCCTACTAAGGGACAGGGTGTGTAGTTTTAGGAGACTTCAACTGTCGCGGCATAACGTGGGAAGACAGGACTGCTGATGCCGAAGGGAGGAGGCTAGTTGACCTTGCTGATGAGAACTTCCTGACTCAGTGGGTCAATAGGCCTACACGAGGCGAAAGCGTTCTAGACTTAGTATTCACAACCGAAGACAATCTCGTCACTGGCCTCACCGTTGACGAATCGTTGGGCGGGAGTGATCACGGTCTGATTAGGTTCTGTGTCTGCGTCCCTCGGGTGAAGCGTAGTAACTCTAGAGGCAGTAAGCTCGATCTACGGCGGGCGGACTTTGTTGGCCTCCGGGATAGCGTAGGTGAGATGGGGTTACAGGTCGGCGATGATGTTGAGGAAGTGTGGAGTGCATTCCGGGATCAGTTTATGGTGCTGCACTCTGCTGCCATACCATCAAAACCGGTCACCTCTGCTTCAACGCAGCCTAAGTGGTTCAGTCGTGACATCGCTTCAGCTATCCGAAATAGGAAAGTTGCGTATAGGAGGGCGAAGGCCAATCATTCCCATGAGAACAGTGAGGCGTATGTCCGCCTGTGTAGGGAAGTGAAGGCGAAGGTTAGGCTAGCGAAACGTAACGAAGAACTCCGGGTGGCAAGCCTCTGCAAAGGGAACCCTAAGGAGTTCTTCAGTTATGTTAATAGTAGAAAGCCCATTAACGGACCCCAGCGGCGTTCTGCAGACCTCCGACGCGGACATCGCTAATGTGCTGAATGAATACTTTGCGGGGGTGTTCACAAGGGAGGACACCCGCGTCATCCCAGAGCCAGGAGTCAGGCACGAAGGTGCTGGCCTGGATAGTGTTCGGTGTACCGCGACAGTCGTTGCCGATAGAATAGACGAACTGAGCGCGTTTAAGGCTCCTGGGCCAGACCAGTTGCTCCCCACAGTCTTGCCGGAGGTGCGCGACCACGTGGCTCCCCACCTGGCGACAGTCTTCAACAAATCGTTGGAGACGGGCCAGGTGCCTGGTGACTGGAGGGAAGCCAACGTGACCCCTATCTTTAAGAAAGGGGATCACGAAAGTCCAGGGAACTATCGTCCCATTAGTCTCACTTTGGTTGTAGGTAAATTATTAGAGGGGATAATAGCAGATAGTATCGTTGAGCATTTGGATTCTTACAAGCTGCTTGGGGACTTCCAACATGGGTTTAGACGGCATAGGTCGTGTCTCACCAACTTTCCCGAATTTTTCCACGTCACGTTGAGTGAGTATGATAAGAGTAGGGCGATTGATATACTTTATCTCGACTTTGAGAAAGCCTTTAATAAGGTACCTCACCGCCGGCTAATGGCCAAAGTGCACGCGCTGGGTATCGGTGGGGAAGTAGGTAGGTGGATTGAAAACTGGCTGAAGAATAGGCGGCAGAGGGTTGTAATTAAAGGGGCTAGCTCGGGTTGGGCCTCGGTCACGAGCGGGGTTCCTCAGGGTTCCGTTTTGGGGCCACTGTTGTTTATCATTTACATAAATGATATCGACGGGGGCATCGTCAGTAGGATCGCCAAATTCGCTGATGACACGAAGCTTGGGGCCAATGTTGGGACGCCCGAGCCGATCAAGCAACTGCGTGCGGACCTCGGTAGGATAGGAGAGTTGTCCGAAAAATGGGAAATGCTGTTTAATTTGGGTAAGTGCAAGGTGATGTATATTGGCTACGCCAATCCCAAGTCGGACTACTCCATGTTGGGGAGTAATATCGAGGCCACTGATTTGAAAAAGGACTTGGGTGTGCTAATTAGCAGCGACGTAAATTTACCAAATAGTGCGTAGAGGTGGAAAAGAAAGCCCAGAAGCTGTGGGGTTATATCAGGAGGCAATTTCGATTTCGGAACAAGGAGATTGTGCTCTCTCTGTACAATTCTCTGGTTCGGCCGCACTTGGAGTATGCTGTGCAGTTCAGGTCGCCCACCCTCAGGAAAGATATTGAGAGGCTGGAGCGAGTCCAGGCGAGGGCCACAAAATTAATTCCTTCCGTTAGGCATATGGACTACAATCGACGCTTACGGGCCCTGAATTTGGTTTCGCTGGAAACTCGGAGGCTGCGCGGTCAACTCATCGAGGTTTTCAAGTTCTTAAGCGGGTTCAACGATGTCGATTTTAGAAGCATGTTTAGTTTAAATGATAACCCAACTCGCAACAATGTTTGGAAGTTAAATTTGAAACGGTTTAGGACTAGTGTGTGTGGGAATTACTTTACGTATAAGATCTGTGACACGTGGAACAGGCTACCTTCAGAAGTTGTAAACAGTTCTCGAAAAGGTTAGATCGAATCTTGCACACTATTTGAGAGTGTATGAATTTTTCCCTGGCGCCGTCGTTGCCATTGGTACCTCCTCGGTAATGGCCGCAAGGCCTTTTGAGGTACTACTTTTCCTTGTAACTCCTTGTAACTCTCTCTCTCTTGTATATATGTATGTATATATATGAATATATTCTTTGATTTTTCGATTTTTGTTGAGTTTGAACGACGGTTCAGGATCGACCTGCGTTCGACCCCTCTGCAGCATCCCACCTCATTTGCGGGATTTGGTGAAGGAGGGAATTGCTGTCTGATCTTCTCCTGCCCTCGTACATGGCTGGTCAGGAACTTTACACAGGAATCTGTCCAGTTGGTTCTTGAACTTATTCAGGTCGGTGTGCTGGAGATTCCTCACTTCTTTTGGAAGGACATTGTAAAGCTTTGGGCCTCGTATTCTGAGGGTACTTTCCATCCTCGTGTTCATGGCCCCTTGTCCCACCGCAGCTGGGACCGTACAAAATCTGCCTCTTCTCTCATTCCAATTTGTTTCTATTTCATTTCTAAAGTTAGGGACAGAGCCCGCAAGTATTTTTCATATGTTTATTATTGTGTACTGCTCGCGCCTTCTTTCGAGCGAATAGAGTTCCAGGGATTGTAGTCGAGACCAATAGTCTTCACCTTCCGTTTCCTCTATCTTAGACGTAAATTTCCTTTGTATAGCTTCAATTTCGCAATGTCTCGTTTTCTGTGTGGGCTTGTGAGTACTGAGAAATACCCAATTATTGGTAGAATTAGACTCTTACATAATTTGAGCATGATGTTTACTTTTCTGCTGCGGAAGCTCCTCCAGATGAGTCCCATTACACTGGTCAACAAAGATTTTTCATCAGAGTATAATTTGTGGTGGCTGGATAGCATTTTGCACGCTGATTCCAAAACTGCATTCAGATCTTTTCTAGCACGTACAGTTTTCAAGATGAAGGCATATATATAACTACACAGATTTAACCATTTTAAATAGGCAAAATACTAATATTTCAACATTTGATTGTGTTTATTTTATTGTGTTTTTTTAGTTTATTCATCTTATTGATTTCAATTATCTTAATTATACATCTTATGTATTTCAGGTGTGAGCTTTTACGTCTAGCAGCATTGTGATTCAGGCAACAACGCCGTGCTTTGTGTGTCAAAAGATCAGTCCAGTCCAAGAACTTGTTGTGTCAAGTTGGTGTACATTTTTTTGAATTTATAGTTTGCTCAGGTCAGTCAACATGCCTCGACAATGTAAGAATGACCCCTGAAAGCAGTTCTTTTGCATAATGGTAATATAATGCCATCCATCCCCATTGCCCATTCCGTCCATCTAAAAGAGACATATGACAATATGGATATACTACTTAAGGCAATCAAATACGACAGTCATCAATGGAATGTTTGTGGAGATCTAAAAGTTATAGGAATGCTTATGGGTATGCAGTCAGGATTCACAAAATTTTGTTGTTTCCTTTGCCTGTGGGACAGTCGCGCCACTATAGAACATTACACCAAAAGTGACTGGCCACTTAGGTATACATATGTCCCAGGGATAAGCAATGTCCAGTCTGTCCCTTTAGTGGATCCCCAAAAGATCTATCTGCCACCTCTTCACATTAAACTTGGTTTAATGAAGAATTTTGTTAAAGCAATGGGTAAAGTCAATTCTGAAGAGTTCCAATACCTTTCAAGGAAATTTCCGAAGGTTACTGCAGCAAAATTGAAGGAAGGAATTTTTGTTGGGCCACAAATAAGGGAGGTTTTGAATGACTGAATTTGAAAAAGTCCTAAGTCCGCTGGAATTGAAGGCTTGGCTGGCGTTCAAATGGATATGTGAAAACTTTCTTGGAAGCAACAAGTCATCTGCGTATAAGGATGGAGTCAAGAACCTCCTTGATGCCTTCAAAGAAATGGAGTGTCGAATGTCGTTAAAAATTCACTTCCTGCATTCCCACTTAGATTTCTTTCCTGAAAACCTTGGTGCAGTGAGTGACGAGCAAGGAGAGCGCTTCCATCAAGATATTCAGATGATGGAGAAGCGCTACCAAGGATATTGGAATGAAAGCATGATGGCGGACCATTGTTGGATGCTGTATCGTGACAATCCAGGCCAAATTTACAAAAGGAAATCACACTCACAGCGCTTTTAATAAAATAATGTATATATTCTTTATGTATAAGTACATTGAATAAAGTATATGATGTATTTGTTGTTTAGCATTCCTAAGTGTGATCTATACATCCATAAATTTTCTTATAGCAATATCAAAAACTTAAAAATATCAAAACCAGTGTATCTATATACCTCTACGTGCTAGAAACAAAATAAAACCAGATCCAGAATCAGCGCGAAAAATGCATTAAGAAAAGTGTGATCATGTTTGTGATGAGAAAAAAAAGTTTCATTTTGTTGGCCAGTGTTATTTTTCTAGCCGTTGTGATTTTGATTTTACAGAGCTCTCTGAATTCTGCATCCGACGACATTATTACTCCAAGATCCCTGACTTGTGGATTTAGTGTTATCTGTTTGGCTTCGGGAGTTTTGTACCCTTTTTCCTGTAGCTCTTTGTTATTACCATATCTTAGAAGTTGGAATTTTTCTTCGGTGAACTTCATATTGTTGTCTTCTGCCCACTGGGATAATGTTTCATTGTCATTTTGTAACTTTCTTATGTTATCTTCGTTCAATATTTCCTTACATATCTTTGTTTCATCTTTGAAGCATGATACAATACTGTCCGTAATATCTGCATCAATCTCTGCAATCATTATTATGAACAGCAAGGGAGCTAATACTGTCCTGTGTGGGACAGAGCTTACGACTTCTGAGACTTCCGATTTAACTTCGTTTACCACCACTCTTTGCGTTCTTTGCGTCAAGAAATTACCGTATTTCCCGGCATATAACGCGCACTTTTTTTTCCCCAAAAATACTCCAAAAATCGGCCTGCGTTAAAATTAACTCGTTAAAATTGTACATGTGAAGTGAGGTAGGAGGTATATTTTTTCCTAAATTTTTATTTTCCTAAATTTTCTCTTCAAAATAATTTTCTCTTCAAAATTAGGGTGCGCGTTATACGCCGGGAAATACGGTTAATATCTACCTTCCTAGATTTCCAGTACTTCCTGTATTCTTAAGTTTATCGAAGGCTTTAGCAAAGTCCATATATATACTACATCAATGTTTTGTCCTCGACACAGTGTTATTAATATTTTCTCCTGGTAGACTAGTAGCTGTGACAGGCATGATCTTCCCGTCCTGAAGCCATGTTGATTTGGGTTGTACAAGTCTTTTTCTTGTAGGTAGTAGGTAGTTTTGCCCCTTATTATACGTTCAAAACGCTTTATAAGGTGAGGTGAGAGCCACTGGCCGATAATTTTTGGGCATTGCTCTGTTACTACCTTTAAATATGGGAGGAAAGTTCGCGTTCTTTAAGGGGAGTGGAATTTGTCCTGTGTCGAGTGATTTCCTCCATAGTAATTGTAGCGGTTTTACAATACTCTATTTGCATTTCTTCAGAAATGTGGCACTCCATGTGTCTGGCCGTGGCGCTGAATTGTCTCGCCTCTGTGATAAGGCCGTAATTACATCTCCTTCCGTGAACTCGAAGTCCACTAAGAGGTTTGTACCGGAATTTGTTCTAGGTTGATCTGTATCTATGTAGAAAAATTCGTCTCGGTTTTCCACTTCCATCTCAGACTTTGGAGTGCTAAACAAAGATTTAAATTAAATTATATATGTGTATATATATATATATATATATGCATATAACTGCAATGACCGCGCAGTATATAAATGAATAGAAACGACATAAGTGTTAAGGAACGTTTCTGCACACGAGGAGGAGAGATAACGAATAATGAAAAATGAGGCGAACCGCCCGGGAATCGAACCCAGGGCCTTCCAATTGCCGGTTGGACGCTCTACCATTATGCTACGGACCTCACTCAATCACAAATCGAAATTCTCCCACATAGGGCAGAAACCAATGCCCTGAGAGGGCACCCTCGCAAATCGTGAATATGCGCATATAACTGCAATGACCGCGCAGTATATAAATGAATAGAAACGACATAAGTGTTAAGGAACGTTTCTGCACACGAGGAGGAGAGATAACGAATAATGAAAAATGAGGCGAACCCTATGTGGGAGAATTTCGATTTGTGATTGAGTGAGGTCCGTAGCATAATGGTAGAGCGTCCAACCGGCAATTGGAAGGCCCTGGGTTCGATTCCCGGGCGGTTCGCTTCATTTTTCATTATTCGTTATCTCTCCTCCTCGTGTGCAGAAACGTTCCTTAACACTTATGTCGTTTCTATTCGTATATATATATATATATATATATGAAAATTATTTCACAAAAGTAACACGTGAAAAATATTTATGATGAATAAAACCACGCAGGAAAAGAAACAGAATGGTGCTCAAGCGCTTTCGTCTAATGACATCCTCAGGAACACTGAAGTACATAAAGAGTTACAGCCTATATATAGGTTACAGAAAAAAAAAAATATATATATATATATAAATACATACATATACAATAAACGGAGAAATGAAATTAAAAAAAAAATTATTAAAAATTAAAAGATTGTGGGAGGGGCATACAACTATGTAAGGAAACACTATCGAATTTTTAGCACAAGATCAAACTACCGATTTTAGCACAAGATTCGATAGTGTTTCCTTACAAAGTTATATGTCCCTCCCACAATCTTTTAATTTTTAATAATTTTTTTTTTAATTTCATTTCTCCGTTTATTGTATATATATATATATATATATATATATATATATATATATATATATATATATACACATTTCAACTGCAAAGAACACGCAGTATAAATAACGTAAAGAACGACGCTTTACAAGCGTCGTTCTTTAAGTTATTTATACTGCGTGTTCTTTGCAGTTGAAATGTATATATAGATACGGCATGCGGGAGGTGCCCCTTTCGGGGCATTGGTTTCTGCGCGTATGTAGAGGAATTACGACTTCTGATTGAGTGAGGACCATGGTGTAGTGGTTATCATATCTGACCGGCAATCGTAAGATCCCGGGTTCGATTCCCGGGTGGTTACCTCATTTTTTCATTTGTTCGTTCTCTCTTCTCATCTTGCGCGGAATGTTCTCCTATGCAAGCGTCGTTCTTTACGATATATATATATATATTTTTTTTTTTCTGTAACCTATATATAGGCTGTAACTCTTTATGTACTTCAGTGTTCCTGAGGATGTCATTAGACGAAAGCGCTTGAGCACCATTCTGTTTCTTTTCCTTCGTGGTTTTATTCATCATATATATATATATATATATATATATATATATATATATATATATATATATATATATATGTGTATATATGTATATATAATATATATATATATATATATATATATATATATAATGTTATAATGTAATGTTATAATGTTTCAGACCAACAAAGACCCTAGGATCCACTCATGGCTGGTCTACCTAACTGTGTTCGTAATTGTGTATTGTGTATGTCCTCCGTGGCGGCGGAGGGGACCTACAATTTTACGTGGGTTCCGAACCACAAGAACATAAGAAATTTATGTAAAAACTGCCTGTGCATTGGCAACGACCAATTTTTACGAAACTAAAATTTAAAACTAATTAATTATCGATTTAAAACTAAAGATAGAATCTCTGGATCCAGAGGATCAAGTCATAATAGACTACTCTCCACAAATATGTTACACTCTATATCTATTTATAACCGACATGCAAATATATCAGATCCAAAGGATCCAGTCAATTTCATTACGGTATCCATCCAACTAAAAATAAGTCACGATCCATATCGATTGCGGACCAAGTCAAAATTTACCACCATATACATTACAATATATATACTTAGGAGGAAAAGTGTAAGTGTGGCTGTAAAGACTGTACAATAATGTAGAAATGTGTGTGCACCCATTTTGGGTCCCCCATTTAAAGGTGTTTGTCGGGTAAGTGAAGATCATGAGGTTTTCAATACCTCAAAGTACTATGGGGGGGCACCGCTCGGCAAACAACACAGTATAATTAATCTAAAGAACGACGCTTGTGTAGAAGAAACGTTCGCACAAGATGGGGAGAGAGAACGAGCAAATGAAAAATGAGGCACCTCCCAAGAATCGAACCCGGGATCATCCAATTGCCGGTCGGATATGCTAACCACTGCATCAAGGTCCCCGATCAGTCACAACTCGTAATTCTCCTACATACGAGCGGAATCAAATGCACTGAAGGGGCACCTTCTCATGCCGTACATATATACATCCTAACTGCAAACAACACAGTATAATTAATGTAAAGAACGAAGCTTGTGTAGAAGAAACATCCCCACAAGATGGGGAGAGGTATATATATATATATATATATATATATATATATATATAGTGTGTGTGTGTATATATATATATATATATATATGTGTGTGTGTGTGTGTGTGTATATAACGGGTGTGCCATAAAAAAGGGTAGATTTTAAAAAGGCTATAAAATCAACATTTGTCATTTAATTTTAATAAAACTTTTACACAATAAAAATATGTATTTATCTTAATGCAAACAAGTTTTCAGATTAAATTTCTCCCATATTCCGGCCAGGAATAAAAAAGTTATTGAAATGGAAGGAAAGCATTTCGAACAATTTTTATAATAATTTCAGGTAAATTTTACGTTAAAAATTATTTTTATAAAAAAATATAAAAAAGTTTAATAATTTTTGCATATTAAGTAGAAAAACATACTCTTTCGTTTAATGTTGATAGAATTTGAATTATTTTATATTTTCGTCTGAAAACCTGTTTGGATATAGATAAATACATATGTGTTATTGTGTAGAAGTTTTATTAAAATTAAATAAAAACTGTAGATTTTATAGCCTTTTTAAAATATACCCTTTTTTTATGGCACACCCGTTATATATATATATATATATATATATATATATATATATATATATATAATATATAATTATATATGGGATAAATTCCACAATTGAACACGTGAAATGAATGAATGCTGCAAACCCACAAGGAAAAAAAAACGATTCCAAGGCCTTTCGTGTATTCAGAGCTACACCTCGTCAGGGAATGAAGACAGAAGGCAAGGTGCCAATAAATATATACAACGTAGCGGAAACCAAAGCAATTAGCACATACTTAACAAGAGTTAATGAGAGGCAGAAGAAATTTTAACAGGATATTGTCAATCTTATACATTCCTGCACTGTTATTGAAATTGTTTTTAAAATGAATGAATGCAGATTCTAGAAAATTTCTTTCTATTATATCTCTGTTTTTAACAAGCGCTTTAGAACTATCCCACTTGATGCTATGATTATATCTATACATATGGTTAAACAAAGCATTGGAATTATTAGCTGTTCCACACGCATATTTATGCTGTTTTACCCTAATATCTAACGTTTTACCCGTTTGGCCTATATATACTGAGTTACATTGTGTACATCCAATCGAATACACACATCCAACACCATTTTCCGGGCTATTCTTTATTAGGCATGATTTAACAGTATTATTATACTTAAAGACTACATTGATGCCAATTGCTTTAAGTAAAGTCGGGAGATATTGAAAATTAACATGGTAAGGTAGGCTAAGGATATTTTTACGCTCAAATTCCTTTACAGTTACATTATTATAATACCTATTCTTGGCTTTCCTAAGACAGTTATCTAAAAATGAAATAGGATAACATAATTTAGTACCAATATTCATGATATTGCATAACTCGGAATCTAAAAATTCAGGACTGACAACTCTCAATGCTCTAAGAAACATAGCAGAGAAAATAGAGGATTTAATCGAAGGATGATGGTCAGAATAAAAATGCACGGAAGAGTTATTATTAGTAGGCTTGCGATAGACTTCAAATTTGAGCTGATTAGAGCATCTCCAAATTTTTAGATCCAGAAAAGATAGGCTTCCATCATTTTCTTTTTCAACTGTGAACTTAATAGATGGGACTAAATTGTTGAGCCTACCAAGAAATAAGTCAACATCCAAATTATTAGGCCAAAGGCATAAAATATCATCTATATACCTGTACCAAACCAGGTTAAAATTAACAATCGAAGGCAAAATTCTACTTTCAAAAATTCCATATATAAATTAGCTAGTACAGGTGAAAGGGGATTTCCCATCGCCAATCCAAACGACATACTGTAGCATAAAACTTATTTTCAAACTGAAATTTACAATCTTTGACACAAAGCCTAATTAACTCAATAAGAGTGTTGTGTTGAACAGGGAAAGAATATTCAGAGATCTTATCTTTTAAAAAATCAAGTAGGTCATCAACAGGGACTTTTGTGAATAACGAGCATACATCAAAGCTTACCAATTTGAAATTAGGGTCATTAGGAAACTTCAGTTTGTCAATAAGATCCATGCTATTTACAATATGTGACTTAGAAATAGAACCAACTAACGACGTTAATAAACTAACTAACCATTTAGATAACTTATAGGTTACGGAGCCTACTGAGCTAACAATAGGCCTCATGGGATTATTAACTTTGTGTTTTTTACTAAGCCGTACAGATATGGTAGTGACGGATTGATACTAAGAAACTGCTGCGAAAACCCATTATAGTTATTGTTATACGTTATAGTTATACGTTATTGAGTGATCGCGACACGTACAAACCTCTAAATAGAGACCCATTGGAGGATGTTAATAAAATGTTTAACAGAAAATTAAGAGAAATATTAAAAACCAACTATAATGAACAAACAAATATATAAACCTCAAAATATACATACCTGGTAACACAGCAAATTGAATGAAACTTGTTTCATTGAATTTTCTGTGGCTGAAACTCTTGAGAAAGTTATTATTTTTATCATAATGAAAAATTAATATTAATTTCAATTCTTATGCATTGCCTGCCATAATAGTAATATCACGAAATTTGAAAAATTATCTCATATATTTATAATTCTATATTATATTGATAGATTAACTAAATATCCGCATCAGCAGGAAATTGAAGTTAAAGATCCGCATCCGCATCCGCATCCGCAGATGTTGAAAAACTGACATCCGGTCCACCACTAATATATATATATATATATGTTAAACACAGACCGTGCATGGAACAAAGAACTCTTCTGAGAAATTACATCCACTATAGTTTGAATAAGTAATGATAAATGACAAATACTATAGTTTTTCTTTTTCATGATGGAAAGCCATTCATGAATTAATACTTTACATGAAATGTGCATGACTGGGCCTTATAAGCTACTTTATAAACTAATTTAATTGTAAATTGCATAATTTATTAGAGGTAATATCCGCATAACATCCGCAGTTCGAAGTGCGGCTGCAAATGCGGATGTTAAAAATGATGCGGATATCTGCAGGTGCGGATGCGGATATCCGGTCCACCACTAATGTGTATATATATATATATATTTAGGAGAAATCCAATGACAAGGAGAAATGTAAATGCCATGAAAAGTCTTCTTTAATGCGCAACGTTTCGAGCAATACGCTCATCTTCAGGCTGTATAATAACAATGTGAAATTAAAATCAATAATTGAATGAAAAACAAGACAAAGAAAATTTCTATAACCTATTCATAAAGGCAAATTTTAAAAGACTGAGAAAAGAGGGTTAAATTCTAAGTTATACAGATTTACATATAAAATTAAGAAGCTATTTTTAAATACATATAGTAAATGTGAAATTAATACACTGGAAAAATTAACAATAGTACACTGGAATAATGAAACTAACTAACCTTTCACTGCAATTTCCGAGGCTAAACTGATTTAAGCAGAGGCAAAACGAGAAAACAAAAGATGGCGAGGGCGATTGGGGAAGGTGGGATTATAAGGAATTGGGGAAGGAGGAGGGATTATAAGAAGTTTAAAGGGACGGCTGATGAGTCAACATTTAGCGTAGGGGTCAAAGTTTTAATGTAAAGCGATTCCAAAATTCTAAGTGAGTTGGGACAAGTATTACAACCAAGAATTTTAAAATTGTCTAAAGTGACATCAGTTTTACATTTTATACTGTGTTCCCGAATACTAGAAACTTCTTTAGTTTTTAAAATTTTACCTGTTCGGCCACTTATTCCCATATGCGAATAAAATCTAGCCCTGAGAGAGCGAACAGTGCTGCCAATGTAATTCCCAAGGAGACACCTAGGGCAGGTAAATAAATATACAACACCGCTACGCAACGAGTCAGGGGTTCGATCCTTCGCTGAGAAAAAGCTACCTAAAGACGTTTTATTAATAAATATGATGCGGAAATCAGTATGATAAAAAAATTTCCTTAACAACTTTGTAAATTTAAGCTTAAATTCCTTATTCAAAGGACCCATTTCAGGTACCAAGAAGTATTTTATATCCTTCGGCACTGTAATACAAGGAAGTTGAGGGCTATAAACATTATTTAAGAAGGATCTAATTAGTTTGTCTACATATTGAACAGGAAAACTATTATTGGTAAAGTATGATCTTAGATTATTAAATTCATCATTAAGTAAGGTAAAACTAGAGGTCAAATTATATCCTCTGAACAGGAGAGTTTTAATACAAGACATCTTATAGTTGAAATCAGTAAAACTAAAAAAATTCATGCCCAAACCAGTGAAAGTGGGTTTCCTGTAAACTGATGTAGTTCGTCTCCTGTCACCCTTTGCGAAAAATGCTTACACTATAAATAACTCGTTTGAATTCCAAAAAGACCTCCTTGGTGAGAATTTCGATTCAAAAAAGTTTTGTGTCAGTTTTGATGTAAAGTCGCTTTTCACAAATGTACCTGTATCTGAAACTATTGCCATTATTTTAGATAGGGTTTTTAGCTCGGTTGATATTTTTCATGGTTTTTCATTGTCTCATTTTAAGGAACTTTTAGAATTGGTCTTCAAACAATGCTATTTCACTTTCAACAATAAGGTTTACCAACAAATTGATGGTGTAGGGATGGGATCACCTGTCGGACCGTTAGCAGCTGATTTTTTTATGACTCATTTAGAAAGTGTAATTTTTAGACAATCTCCCATTCATCTCAAGCCAATTTTCTATCGACGCTTCGTTGATGATTCGATAGCTGTCTTTGATAATGCGGTACAAGCGCAACAATTCTTTAACTTCCTAAATTCTTTGCACCCCAATATAACGTATACAATGGAAACTGAGCAAAATGGCTCCCTCCCCTTTTTAGATCTTTTAATTTCGAAAAACGGTGATTCTATTACTACATCAGTTTACAGGAAACCCACTTTCACTGGTTTGGGCATGAATTTTTTTAGTTTTACTGATTTCAACTATAAGATGTCTTGTATTAAAACTCTCCTGTTCAGAGGATATAATTTGACCTCTAGTTTTACCTTACTTAATGATGAATTTAATAATCTAAGATCATACTTTACCAATAATAGTTTTCCTGTTCAATATGTAGACAAACTAATTAGATCCTTCTTAAATAATGTTTATAGCCCTCAACTTCCTTGTATTACAGTGCCGAAGGATATAAAATACTTCTTGGTACCTGAAATGGGTCCTTTGAATAAGGAATTTAAGCTTAAATTTACAAAGTTGTTAAGGAAATTTTTTTATCATACTGATTTCCGCATCATATTTATTAATAAAACGTCTTTAGGTAGCTTTTTCTCAGCGAAGGATCGAACCCCTGACTCGTTGCGTAGCGGTGTTGTATATTTATTTACCTGCCCTAGGTGTCTCTTGGGAATTACATTGGCAGCACTGTTCGCTCTCTCAGGGCTAGATTTTATTCGCATATGGGAATAAGTGGCCGAACAGGTAAAATTTTAAAAACTAAAGAAGTTTCTAGTATTCGGGAACACAGTATAAAATGTAAAACTGATGTCACTTTAGACAATTTTAAAATTCTTGGTTGTAATACTTGTCCCAACTCACTTAGAATTTTGGAATCGCTTTACATTAAAACTTTGACCCTACGCTAAATGTTGACTCATCAGCCGTCCCTTTAAACTTCTTATAATCCCTCCTCCTTCCCCAATTCCTTATAATCCCACCTTCCCCAATCGCCCTCGCCATCTTTTGTTTTCTCGTTTTGCCTCTGCTTAAATCAGTTTAGCCTCGGAAATTGCAGTGAAAGGTTAGTTAGTTTCATTATTCCAGTGTGCTATTGTTAATTTTTCCAGTGTATTAATTTCACATTTACTATATGTATTTAAAAATAGCTTCTTAATTTTATATGTAAATCTGTATAACTTAGAATTTAACCCTCTTTTCTCAGTCTTTTAAAATTTGCCTTTATGAATAGGTTATAGAAATTTTCTTTGTCTTGTTTTTCATTCAATTATTGATTTTAATTTCACATTGTTATTATACAGCCTGAAGATGAGCGTATTGCTCGAAACGTTGCGCATTAAAGAAGACTTTTCATGGCATTTACATTTCTCCTTGTCATTGGATTTCTCCTAAATATTAAATTGAAGCTCTGTAGAAGCAACCCGCATGATTATATATATATATATATATATATATAATATATTATATATATAGATATTATATATATATATATATATATATTATGTATGTATATATATATATATATACCGTATATATATGTATATATAATATCTATATATATATTATATATATATATATGTTTCAGACCAACAAAGACCCTAGAATTCACTCATGGCTGGTCTACCTTACTGTGTACATAATTGTATATTGTGCATGTCCTCTGTGGTGGCGGAGGGGACCTACAATATAACGTCTGTTCCAATCTGTCAACATATGCGTCTAATCGATTTTTAAATAGGTTTATAGATGTGCTTCTAATTACTTCTACTGGCAAACTATTCCAGCTATTTACTATTCTATGCGTAAAAAAGTTTTTGGCAACTGCTGTCTCGAACCTTCTACTTGTCAACTTACACCCGTTATTTCTAGCCCTATTATATTGAGATATTTCGAAAAAGCTATCTACGTCATCGAACCCATTCATAATTTTGAAAACCTGGATTAGATCACACCTTATCCTCCTAGTTTCGAGTGTATTCAATTTTAACTCCTTAAGCCTATCCTCGTACGACTTCGACCTAAGCGACGGAATCATCTTAGTTGCTCGCCTTTGAACTCTTTCGATTTTGTCTATATCTTTTCGCATATGCGGATTCCAAATTTGGATCGAGTACTCCAAATGGGATCTAACTAATGATTTATAAAGAGGAACAATAATATCGCGCGATTTGTACTCAAAAATTCCGAGCTATAAAACTTAGCACTGTTCGCTTTATTGACCGTTGCTGTACTTTGTTTCGCTACTTTTAAATCACCAGTGACGATAACTCCTATATCTTTTTCCTTCTCTATGCTTGCTAACTCCTTCCCTGACATACTATACGCAAAATTACCGTTGCGCGAACCTATATGAAAATTTTTGCACTTATCGACTTTAAATCTCATTTGCCATGTGACTGACCAATCAACGATTTTATTCAGATCTTCCTGGATTTTACCTCTATCTTCGTAATTAATCGCCCTACCACCCAACTTCGTTTCATCCGCAAACTTTGAAACTGTACTGACTAGGCCGACATCTAAATCGTTAATATATAAAAGAAAAAGCAAGGGTCCCAATACAGAACACTGAGGAACGCCGCTCGCTACATTAGCCCAAAACGACTCCGCTCCCTCAACGACCACCCTCTGTTTCGTACCTCGCAACCACTCTTCTATCCAATTTATTACTAAACCCCTGATTCCATGAGCCTTAGGTTTTTCAATGAGTCTTTTGTGCGGTACGGTGTCAAACGCTTTTTGAAAATCCAAATACACTACATCAACCGCCCGATGACTATCGTAAACTTTAACCACGATTTGAAAAAATTCTGAGATTAGTTAAGCAAGATTTACTTCGCCTAAAACCGTGCTGCGTATTTCTAATCAAGTTATGCGATTCTAAGTGTTCGACTATACGATCCCTAATATTGATTCCAGTAGCTTACCTACAACAGACGTTAAACTGATTGGCCTATAATTTCCCGCCGCACCTTTATCGCCTTTCTTAAAGATAGGTGTTACATTTGCTAACTTGAAATTATCTGGGACGCACCCCTCTGAAATAGATACATTAAAAATCTTTGTTAGTGGCGCAACAATGTTTCTTTTAATTCTTTTAGTTGTATGGGATATATGGAATCGGTTCCCTCTTCAGGGAGGCAATAAAATCATTTCATACAGGAATAATCTTCGTATGATAGTTGTAAGATTTAATCAGGGGGCTTCCTGCTTCTCTTAACAGGGATATTATCTTACTATAATACCTATCTATGAGTTTACAGTGACAATCATTTGAGCAAGGATTACTACAGGCAAGATGCAAAATTTCTAAATTATTAAAGAGGTGAATTGTTCTGTCTTTGTATTCTATTCTCTGTTGCATATTAACATTGGACTAATCGACGGGATTATTCTTACCTATTGAGTTCTTGTTAAGTCGTGTTGCGCATAAATTGGTAACGTTAATTAATATTTCTAATGGTCTATGATCAGAAAGAAGGAAATCATGCAGAATATGAACTCTAACAATTCGATCCTTCAGATTATTAGTAGTGAGACAATGATCAATCCACCTGGGTACCACTCATATCACTAACGTATGTAAAATTACCAAAGCTGGGCACAAACCGTTAATCCGTTAATCGTTAATTAACGAAGTTAACTTTTTCGTTAACGATTTAACTTTTAAGTTAACTTTGAAAATCATTATCGGACTAATTAACTTCCGTTACATTTAACTTCCGTTAACTCAAGTCCGTTAACCCAAAAAATTCATAAATAAACGTTTAAAAGTTTATATTATTTTCAGTGCTGAGCAGGTGCGCAATTAATCCGCCACTGTTAATAGTGATGAACGAATTTCCATTTCCGCAGTGCAAAATCAGGCGATATATTTGTTTCCGTCGCCACAATTTGTGTCTTACCAAATATGGTAGTTATTCATGGCATTGGTTTGAGCAAAACATGGTCGACTGTAAAATCAGGCGGAAAGATTTGCCATTTGAGTTGAATGTTTCAACTTCTTTCAAGAAATATCACGAGCATTTTAAGGCACTTTCAATAATATATATGTAACAATTACAACAAATAACTACATTCGTTTCATTTGCAGTCTGTCTCTTGCGCAACATGTTTGTGCTAGTGAATATTTAAAAATAATCGTTGTCAAGTAAGTCATGTATATTTATAATATGTCTGTGAGTACCTTATTAGTAGTCTCCTTGATACATTTTAAGAACCATAAAACTGATCAGGTAAGATTTCAATTCTCATGCACTTTGATGACATAAATTAAGTCAATTGATGTCTTACAATGGGAGCGTTTTCACCTCATCTGGTTGGACAAGTATGACAACACCAAGGTCGCCAGGGTGAGGAAAAGCATGGAGGGTACAGTCGAGGAGGCCATGAAGCAGCAGTCCAACGAAGTGGGCAGCAACAGTGGAGGCAGCAACAACGAGGAGGAGGAGGAGGATGACTTCTTCAGTGCTGTCATCCAGACAAAAGAGAGCAGCAGAAGCCACAGGTCACTCAAGGGCAAGGCCCAGAACTTGGTCAAGACCTGGCTGGAGACCAACTCCAAGGACTTGCTGACAGATGCTGCCTTCTTGGGTGAGCAAGTGTTGGTGGACTTGTTCATCAAGTTCAACACAGCCATCCACTCCAGTGCTGCAGTGGAGTGTTTGTTCTCTATGGGCAAGGACATCCTGAGGGCCAAGAGATCATCCCTGTCTGATGAAAACTTTGATATGCTAATTTTCATGAAGGGCAACATGCATCTCATGGACAAAATGGAGAACGAGAAGAAGAGGGAAAATTAAATGATATATATATTGTTTTTCATTTTTTTTATAATAAAAGTTAACGTTAACGGTTTATCGGTAACTTCCGTTACATGTTTAACGAATTAACGGATTAACGGTTAACGAAGTTAACTTTTTGGTTAACGGATTAGCGGTTAACGAAGTTAACTTTTTGGTTAACCGTGCCCACCACTGAAAATTACCACTAGTTACTCCTAATACATCTACATCACTTATACTTAAATTGGCCGACTCGCACATGTTACCAAATTCTACAAAGAATTCCGAGTTCACATGCGCGTTAAAGTCCCCCATTATTATACAGTGAGAATATTTGGTGTTATCTGATAATGACTTAATTTTGTACAGCAAATCAATGCATTGATCTAGATTACTGCCGTTGTTGTATAGTAAATAGCAGTTTACAATTAATATGCAATCATTGTTCACTTGTAATTCAATTCCTAACAGGCTTACATTATCGCTTGTTAAAAAGTTTATGTTTTGACAAATTTTTCCTTATTAAGAAAGCAACACCACCAAAAGGTATCGTACATTAATTCACCTGACAAGTCTACTGTTGATGACGCATGGTACATAAAGTGATCATGGATGCTAGAGAGGTATTTTAGCTCTTGCTTAGGTAGCCAGTGCTCCTGCAGGAGTATCAGATCTGCACTGTCGCAGATTTTATGAACATCTACAGTTGAATTCCTCACTGACCTTACATTATATGAGACTATTTTCAACAAGTTATCCGCCATGACTGATAGAAAATTTATTATTAGTAAGATTATTATTATACGCAGTACAACTTTCAGGCATTACCTTTAGGGCGCCTATTATTATTATTATTATTATTATTTTGCCTGTTATCAAATCTCCTGGAAAAGTGAACTCCTTAACAATAATACCGTCTGGCCACTAACTCATATTATACGGGTTGAAATATATATATATATATATATATATATATATATATATATATATATATATATATATATTATATATATATATATATATATACATATATTAGGGGGTTTCACTCGTACAGAGGAAAATATCAAAAGTCAATATTTTTCTCCACTTTGCTTGTGCTTTTATTCCTTTTCATGTAAGAAAGATGTGTACCAAATTTGAAAACGATTAAGTGATATTTAGGGGTTGCACACATGTGAACCTTTTATAATAAACAATTTTCTTCAGTACTACGAAAAAATTCTCCCTTGGAACCACGGAAAATGAAAAACTCTAATAATAAAATTGGAAAATTCAAATCAATGCACATTACACAATACAATACAATTTAACATACAAAATTTTCTTCAGTGTTACAAAAGAATTCTCCCTTGGAAGCACAGAAAATAAAAAACTCTAGTATTAAAATCAGAAAATCCGAATCAATTTTTGAATTGGTACAAGGACGTTCCCGCCTTGGTTCTTTTCGGCACCTCCTTTTGATGATGTTCAACAATCCGGAACAAGAATTGTTTTTGCTTCTCGTCCTTGACTGATTCATTGAATTGCTTGATTAATGCAATTCCTCTCTCCGCTGTGTCGTTTACGACTTTCAGCGCGTTGACTGACTCTCTCAAGCCGTCATTTTTGGTGTACTCCTCTACGTTGTCGACATCCCCGACGCCGAAGTTGTCAAAGAATGTCTTCGTCCTTTGAGTGACGAAGTTGCTCAGATCCTTGCCTTCAAAAGTCAGGTTTTTCCACTCGAGTCGTTCGAGTTCCTTCCTCAACGCAGGTTTGTTCAAGGCCTGGAACATCTTTTCTTTCTCATTTGGCTATATCCGTTCATCAAGGAAAGCCAAGCCGACTAGAGTCTCCGAGAGATACCATAGATGCCTTTTGGCAACTCTCAAGGCAGCCTGGCGTAGGTCCTTGTTCGGATATGAAATCAACAGTTGAATCATGTCTAGGTCATTTTTCGGGGTCCACCTACTGACCACTGCCTCGTGCCAGAACCGGACATAAATGAAACACGTAAAAGGGGCCACGTCGTACAATCCCTTCACCTCTCGGTCGGTTAGTTCCAGTTGCTCCCGGAACAAAACCATTTTCAGCAATAGATAGCTTTCGCCATCCACCTGGCTTGATGATGGGCTCCTAGAGTCCTGAAGGAGAACTCAGCTCCACCCCAGCCTCCAAGGAAAAGGAGCGACAGCTTGAGGAGTTCCTCATAATCTTCTCTCGGGTGACATGAACTTTCAATGACTCCACGAAGATAACTCACCATCCTGATTCGTTCATCTTCCAAGTACCTAGTGGCTGGCTCTTCTTCATCGATCATGGTTTTAAAACAATTTTTGTTAATAAAGTCCCAACGCTGCTGAAATCGTCGAAACAACAGGATTTCAGGACCACTTGTTGGCCCCCAAGGACTTATGAAAGACCTCCTTCAAAATGAGCTCATAAATGTGGTGACGGCATGGCAACCACAAGAGCGACGGTCTCCAACACCCATTGGGCAAGTTGTGAGAATTTCGATTAGGCAGCATCCTACATCACATTGCTACGGGAATTAATTCAACTGGTAGATTCCGTGAGAGGGTAGGGACTAAAACTCACGATCTCACCCCTTAGCATGATGTTACCTGCCTGTTGAAACTCACAAGATTTCTGGCGCCTTTAGAGCCCAATCTGCGACCTTCCATCTTCTACTTATTGCTGATCGCTAGCCCTATGGGTCGCCATAGGCACCAGGGAGACAGTTGCTCCGACGAGCCGAGGCATTGGGCGCGCGATTGATGGAAAATTTTGGCCGAAGACATAGGCCCTATGACGCGCTACTTATAAGTCAACGAGTGGTTTTATAGAGGGGTCTGCTGCCGGGCTAGGATCACCCCGGCCCTACCTTTTCATAGGTGCTTTCGGCCACGGTCAAACTTCGATAGGTACCCGGGGGACGTGGACCGAGAATTAATTGAACGGCTACAGAGGCTACTTTGCGCGGCTTCTAGCTCCATTCGCAAAATTCTCCAGGTTGTCCCCGGTACACGCTTAGACTCATCGGCGATCCCTTGACTCCGGGAACCCAATACGAGGCCTATCCATTAGGCCTATGGCTCTGGGGAGAAGATTAGATAAGATGTCCCCCCGCTTCCTCCTAGCCTTACAAATTCATGGAATCATAGGCTAACCGACGTGGTGCAAGGTACGGTTTTAGCGTGTTGTCGTACCGCCCGAAAGACTTATCGGGTCCCCTTGACTCCGGGAACCCAATACAGCCTATCCATAGGCTTATGGCCTTGGGGAGAAGAAGATTCCCCCCGACTCCTAGCCCTATAAATGGAATCATCGGCTAATCGCCGCAGTGCAGTCGTCAATCACCTGACCAAAAAGAAATCTATCTACCATTTCATAGGTCCTTTCAGCCACGATCAAACTTCGATAGGTACCCGTGAGACGTGGACCGAGAATTAATTGAACGGCTACAGAGGCTACTTTGCGCGGCTTCTAGCTCCATTCCCAAATTCTCCAGGTTGTTCCCGGTACACGCTTAGACTCATCGGCGATCCCATTACTCCGGGAACCCAATACGAGGCCTATCCATTAGGCCTATGGCTCTGGGGGAGAAGTTTTAATTGAGATTTCCCCCTCGTCCGTGCCTTACAAATACACGGAATCATAGGCTAACCGACGTGGTGCAAGGTACGGTTTTCACGTGTTGTCGTACCCCGAAAGACGACCTATCGGGTCCCCTTGACTCCGGGAACCCAGTACAGCCTATCATTAGGCTTATGGCATGGGAGGAGAAGATTCCCCGTCGACTCGACTCCTAGCTCTAGAAATGGAATGATCAGCTAATCGACGCAGTGCACTGGGTCAATCACGTGACCGAAAAGAACACCTCCCAACATCGTAGGGGATGGGGGAACTCCTGAGCCCCGGACCCCTTCGTAAATTCCTTGGAAACCTATGCTGAGGGGGAGAAACCGGTCGTTCCCCGATAGGGACATAGGACCTATACCCGGGTAACTCACGACACGCCAGTTTTACTCTCACGACCGACCAAGGAATTGTTCAATCCTCATACATGCCCCTTGCAGAAGTCCGGTATTAGACGCCGTAGTGTCAAACGAGAGGCCAATGATGCTGTCCTGAATTCCAAATCGTTGTAGCTCCTGGATGACGGCTCGAGCCATTTGTTCACCAGTACCATCCTGGGCAACAGGCACTCCAAGAAGATACTCGAACTCCTTCCCTGTTACCACAACAGCTACTCTGTCTTCCAAGCTTCTAGAGCTTCCGCCAGCAGCTTGGGGTAGTAGCTTGCTGTCCCAGTGCAGAACTAAGAGAGGTGGATGTTTGAAGATCGACTCCTCAAGTTGTTTGCCCATTTTCTCTCGATACTTGGCACGTGCTCGATGAACAGTTGATGGCGAAATAATAATCTGCGATACATCTTGTCCGAGACTTTTAGCAGTTGCAATGAAGGAAGTGCTTGCTTGTCGAATAGAGAGTTGTTCTCTATCCCAAGTAGCCGCGTGTGTTGGATCAAGTGTGTTTTTGGAACGACGAGGTGACTTAGAGGCCAATGGAGCAGCAAAATCTTCATCATCATCATCTGTTGTCGCCGTTGAGCTAGAGGATGTGCTATCCAGCTTCATTTTCTCAGGGATCTTTTCAGCTTCTTCAGCATGCTTTCGTTTTCGAAGTTCAAGTTTCTTACCTGCTTCTTCTTTCTGTTTGACAGCCATGGTGTGTTTCCTATCCACTCCAATCATTGACGAACTCATTCTGTCCTCCTCCGGAAGTGAACTCATGCTCATCACACCTTGACAAGCGATGTAGAAAAGGTCAGCAAGGTCTCCCGTCCACACCTGACGCTTCATAATGGCTTTGTCTGTCTCTCTTGACTTCTCCTTCTTCAAGTTTTGGTACTCTTTGTACAGCCTTAGTAGAGCAGCTCTGATGCTCTCCTCTGTCTTCACGGGGATATTCGCCTTCTTCCAAACTTCTTGAAGCGTGATACTCGTAGACTTGATGGCAAGGGGGATTGTTTCCACACCAGGTGATGGTACATAAAGCAGAGGAGGACTTGCTCCCGGGATGGCAATCTTGCTCCTAAGAGCTCTTCGACTGGAGTCTTTTCAATCAACCAGATCTTCTTTCTTTCCATTTTCAACACTTTTTGCACATGTGAAAGAAAAGAAAACATTACAATGTGTGTGTGTCTGTTATTGGTTTAATGGAGTTAACCGTGATTTGGCGGTGTTTACATTCGCGGTTCGCCCCCCCCCCCATCCCACCACAATGCACCTCAGTCAGTGTCTCTCACCTCTCCCAAAGACAATATTAGCAACAATGTTAGCAGAGGGAGGGGTTACAACAGTGCTTTCCCAGGAATTGAAATTACAGGGGGTGTTGAATTTTTAATGGGGTGAGGGTCGAGAGGTGAGACCGTGAGGGCGAAGGTGGGCTTTATGGCACCATAATAAAAACTGAAAAATGTTTCACGCCCATTTTATTAGGTTTAACTCATCTTTTAATATTATCACACAAATTAAAGTTGGCTACTCACGCCTTCTATGAAGCAATACATCGACGTCCTTCTTGGCTTCTTGTAATTTTGCTCAAGTTGACCTGATTTATATATAACATCCTTAGTCATAGACAGGGAAAGATGGAATGAGGAAGAATGTTCCAGAACAGGCCATTAGATTATTCGTCGTTTTTCTCTTAAAGGGCATTCAAATTTCTGCTTTTACGTATTACACGGGTTTGTCTTCATCTCTTGCCCTCTATTTATCTACAGGCTAGAGGAATCCACCTAACCTAAGAGAGAGAGGAGAGAAAGCAGGAGGAGAGAAGAGACTTTGGGGGAGAAGGAGGGATGTCCTCACCCCCCCAAAGGGATATACCTAACCTAATTTTATCTATTTTATAAAATTTTCATCCAGTTCTCTGCACCAATATTTAATTTCTTCTGAATTTCTATTTAACTTAAACTCCTCATCTTCGTGGTTGCTTGCCAAATCATTTATACATTATATACAGTAAGTTTATTTCAGCTCTCAGACAACTTCTTCACCGTCTCACCGGGATACGTTGTGTGTATATATATAGTGAGAGGTGTAATATTCTTATTTTTGCAGCTAGATGATTCAGATCAAAGACTCTTAAGTAAAACATCTGAAATTTGCAAATGGTACAAAAAGTAGGATGTCTAATCATTCCCAATTATTTATGTCTGTTCCATGGATACAAGTAAGAAAAGGAAATTATTAAAATTTTTTTGTATCTTTGCTGGTAAAAATAATAATTAAAAGATGCTCTGGTTAGAAAGCCTGTCTGTAAAAGCCAAGGGAATGTAGTCGAGACCAGTAGTCTTCACCTTCCGTTTCCTCTATCTTAGACGTAAAAGCCCTTTGTATAGCTTCAATGTTCGCAATGTCTCGTTTTCTGTATGGGTTTGTGAGTACTGAGCAATACTCAATTATTGGTATGATTACACTCTTCCATAATTTGAGCATAATTACTGCTTTTCTGTTGCGGCAGCTTCTCCAGATGATTCCCATTATTTTTCTAGTCGTTGTAATTTTGATGTTATAGTGCTCTCTGAATTCTGCATCCGACGACATTATTACTCCAAGACCCCTGACTTGTGGATTTAGTGTTATCTGTTTGGCTTGCAGAGTTTTGTACCCTTTTTTCTATAGCTCCTTGTTATTACCATATCTTAGAAGTTGGAATTTTCTTAGTTGAACTTCATATTGTTGTCTTCTACCCACTGGAATAATGTTTCAATGTCGTTTTGTAATTTTCTTATGTCGCCTTCGTTCAATATTTCCTTACATATCTTTGTGTCATCTGTGAAGCATGATACAATACTGTTCTTAATATCTGCGATCATTATTATGAACAGCAAGGGAGCTAATACTGTCCCTTGTGGGACAGAGCTCACGACTTCCGATTTAACTCCGTTTACCACCACTCTTTGCGTTCTTTGCGTCAAGAAATTAAATATCCACCCTCCTAGCTTTCCAGCAAATCCTGTATTCTTAAGCTTGTGTGCTATGATTCCATGGTCACATTTATCGAAGGCGTTAGCAAATCCGTATATATTACAGCTATGTTTTGTCCTAGACATAATATTTTCTCCTGTTGGTCTAGTAACTGTGAAAGACATGATCTTCCAGCCCTGAAGCCATGCTGATTTGGGTTGTATAAGTCTTTTTCTTGTAGGTAGTAGGAAGTTTTGCCTCTAATTATACGTTCAAAACACTTTATAAGGTGTGAGGTGAGAGTCATTGGCCGATAATGCTTGGGCATTGGCTCTGTTACCACCTTTAAATAGGGGGGCAATGTTCGCGTTCTTTAAGGGGAGTGGAATTTGTCATGTGTCGAGTGATTTCCTCTATATTAAGTACAGCGGTTTGGCAATACTCTCTTTACATTTCTGCAGAAACGTGGCACTCCATGTGTCTGGCAGTACCACAAAGTACAGTACTGGCCTCACTCGTGTTCATTATCATGCTAAGAGACAAAACCAGCCGTGTAAACAGCATTAGTATACCAGCATCGTATGCAGACGATACAAAGTTCGGAAGAAAAATCCGCGATTCAAATGTGGTGGAGTCCTTGCAGACGGTCACAGACAAAATATACAAATGGTCAGAAGGCAACATTATATTTAACATTGAAAAATTTCACTTCTTGAGATATGGTAGAAATGGGGAACTTTGTCAACATCCATCAACTGAAGCGTTGAAAGCGATGTTTTAAACATCGAGTATAACAATTTAACTTGAAGTAGTAGTATTATTAAATATTTAAATTAAACATCTGATTCTTTCGCAATAAAAATTAGGCGGCAACCTACAATTTAGCACATAACTATCATATCTACAGCTAATTACGCAAAAGTACATTTCATACAAATGGTCAGAAGACAACAATATGACATTTAACACCGAGAAATTTCAGCTCTTGAGATATGGTAGAAATGAAGAAATTAAACAAACTGCATATTATGCCAGATGAGCCGGGTGTACTTGGCTATGTGCAGTGGAGAGCACAAGAGAGCAACTCGCTCCTCCACCAAGCGGCTATGTGCGGCGGAGCGAGCAAGAGAGCAACTCGCTCCTCCACCAGGCGGCTATGTGCGGCGGAGCGCGCAAGGGAGCAACTCGTTCCTCCACCAAGCCAGGCCTAGAGGCAGGGCCACCAGCTTGACCTTCGTGTGAAGAGAGAACGACGCACGGAAACGCAACGAAGTACACACACACACATTTTATTCACGCAGTTATCCGTGATTCACTGTCGTCAATTGAATTAACCATGACTTACTAATTGTTACCATTGTGCACTTATCCGTGATCGTGACATGGAGTTAATCGTGATTTGGTGGTGTTTACATTCGCGGTTCGCCTCCCGCCATCCCACCACAATGCGCCTCAGTCAGTGTCTCTCAGCGCTACAAAGACAATATTAACAACAATGTTAGCAGATGGGAGGAGGTTACAACAGCGTTTTCCACAGGAATTGAGATTAGAGGGGGGGTATTCGAATTTTTAATTGGGTGAGGGTCGAGCGGTGAGACCGTGAGGGCGAAGGTGGGCTTTATGGCAGCATAGTAAAAACTGAAAAATGTTTCACGTCCATTTATTAGGTTTAACACAAATTATTTTTTTATTTATTTAGCGTTTCTATAATTAATGTTGCATGTCCCAAAAATGAAATGGTCTCGCGGACAGAAAATTACATCAGTTATTACGTCAGTAACCATTGTGTTACTTCTGAAATTTCTCACTGTTAAACGTCATATTATTTTGGAGAGGCAGCGAATTAATACTTACGATAAACTGCGAGTTATTTACATTAGTATCAATATCAGAATATCCACTGTTGTTAGTAAATGGTGTAACTTAACACAGAGTTATAAAGTTATAATGGTAATTCAACGCAATATTAAATGTATCACTATCATATTTAGAGACGGATATACAGTACATATACCCCATTAATTGTCTTTTCATAGCTATCAGTGTACAATTAATAAAAGATAACCTGCATTCCAACTTCTAAGATATGATGATAACAAGGAGCTATAGAAAAAAGGGTACAAAACTCTGCAAGCCAAACAGATAATACTAAATCCACAAGTCAGGGGTCTTGGAGTAATAATGTCGTCGGATGCAGAATTCAGAGCAATATAACATCAAAATTACAACGACTAGAAAAATAATGGGAATCATCTGGAGAAGCTGCCGCAAGAGAAAAGCAGTCATTATGCTCAAATTATGGAAGAGTGTAGTCCTACCAATAATTGAGTATTGCTCAGTACTCACAAACCCATACAGAAAACGAGACATTGCGAACATTGAAGCTATACAGAGGGCTTTTGCGTCTAAGATAGAGGAAACGGAAGGTGAAGACTACTGGTCTCGACTACATTCCCTTGGTTTTTACCGACAGGCTTTCTAACCAGAGCATCTTTTAATTATTATTTTTACCAGTAAAGATACAAAAAATTTTTAATAATTTTCTTTTCTTACTTGTATCCATGGAACAGACATAAATAATTGGGAATAATTAGACATCCTAATTTTTGTACCATTTGCAAATTTTATGTCTTACTTAACAGTCCTTGATCTGAATCATCTAGCTGCAAAAATAAGAATATTGGACCTCTCACTATGTACAACGTATCCCGGTGAGACGGTGAAGAAGTTGTCTGAGAGCTGAAATAAACTTACTGTATATAATGTATAAATGATTTGGCAAGCAACCACGAAGATGAGGAGTTGAAGTTAAATAGAAATTCAGAAGAAATTAAATATTGGTGCAGAGAACTGGATGAAAATTTTATAAAATAGATAAAATTAGGTTAGGTATACCCCTTTGGGGGGTGAGGACATCCCACCTTCTCCCCCCAAGGTCTCTTCTCTCCTTCTGCTTTCTCTCCTCTCTCTCTTCGGTTAGGTGGATTCCCCCAGCATGTAGATAGATAGAGGGCAAGAGATGAAGACAAACCCGTGTAATACGTAAAAGCAGAAATTTGAATGCCCTTTAAGAGAAAAACGACGAATAATCTTATGGCCTGTTCTGGAACATTCTTCCTCATTCCATCTTTCCCTGTCTATGACTAAGGATGTTATATTTAAATCAGGTCAACTTGAGCAAAATTACAAGAAGCCAAGAAGGACGTCGATGTATTGCTTCATAGAAGGCGTGAGTAGCCAACTTTAATTTGTGTGATAATATTAAAAGATGAGTTAAACCTAATAAAATGGGGTGAAACATTTTTCAGTTTTTTACTATGGTGCCATAAAGTCCACCTTCGCCCTCACGGTCTCCCCACTCGGCCTTCACCCCATTAAAAATTCGAACACCCCCTGTAATTTCAATTCCTAGGAAAGCACTGTTGTAACTCCTCCCTCTGCTAACATTGTTGCTAATATTGTCTTTGGGAGAGTTGAGAGACACTGACTGAGGTGCATTGTGGTGGGATGGCGGGAGGGGCGAACCGCGAATGTAAATACCGCCAAATACGGTTAACTCCGTTAAAACCAATAACAGACACACACATTGGCGCCTATCAGCCAGAAAATGTTCAGTATATTTCCTTTATTGTTGTAAGATCTCAGTTTACGGATTAATCTTCTAAGCGGTACAGTGGCTTTAAATTAAAGCCTGGAATACACTACTATATACAGTATATTTGAAGTTTATTTGGTATGGTAAGCAAAGTTGTTTCATATATTTAATTGACCCCCCTTATATACATTAAGGAATAAAGGTTTAAGGCTTTATTTCTAAGTCAATTAAACTTCATTGGGTAACATCTCTACAAATAATTAAATAGTAGCGTATGTATAGGAAACGTCCTAAGCTCCGCTCCCTGTATGAGCGATCAAAAGTCACGTGTCTCCTGCTACTACCTGGAAATATCTCTACCCTGCGTGCTCAGTTGACCGCTGCAAGCCCCGGATCTCAGACGTATATTTGAAGATTTCTCACGTAGACGAAAAATAGTGATGGCTACCTTTGATATTGCGCGTACGACGTTTATGAAGTGGTATTCGGTAAAGACGGAAGACGTGGCGAACACTGAAAGACACCCTAGTCCTCCCTCCTTTGAGAATTTTAAGACTACATTGAACCGTGCGAAGCTTGAGGGACAAGATGTTTAAATACTTTATGGATATTCTGGCGACAGTTACCCCGAAATACAATCTATTTTTAATATAAAGTTATATTATTATTTTTTGTAATAAGGTTTAAAGATATAGTGGTGTCTTAACGATAAATTTATATTGAAACAAAATAATTGGCCAAAAGAGGAAAAGTGAAATAGTTACACCGAAATAGAATCTATTTTGTTTTAAAAATTATATTAATGATTTTTATGTTAGGGTTTAAAGATAAAAATGTATATTAAAGATAAATTTGTATTGAAACAAAATAATTGCCCAAAAGAGGAAAAATTAAATAGATATCCCTAATTTAATTTCTACTTTGTTTTAAAAATCATATTAATGCTTTTTATGTTATAGTTTAAGGATAAAATTGTACATTATGGTGGAAATTTGTTTTGGTATTAAACTTAGTTCATCTTATTCGATTTTTTGTATGAACGTCAGATTGGCCTCGTGGTGTTCCTTGTGAGAAGTTTAATATAAAAACTATTAGTGTCGCCTCTTTTTTGAGACCTTGTTGGTCTACTTCCTGGTCTCATAAACGTATTTGTTTATGTTTAATAGCTTTGTTTATTGGGTCGTATTTAGAGACCTTGTCGGTCTACCAGGAGCTGGTAAGTAAAATCCGTGGGTAAGGTGGGTTTCGTTAGGTGATGGTAAGCTATACTTAAACGATTTGTGGTTGTGGTGTCTTTTTTTGTGGGGGGGTTATGCTCGTATATATTTTGCAGTTGGGGCTTTACATGCATTTTTTTATACGTTGTGTGTGTGTAATAATAGGGGATCTATGGGCGTGCGCTTTTTGGCTGTTCAAACGATATATACTGTACACTGTGCCAACTGGCTGTTTAAGCCAACTGGCGGATTTCTGGTTCTAAGCCAAGTGATGCTACCCTGAGCTTCCAATATGCACCTGGTTGTCCAGGTGAGAAGATGCTCTGTCTTCCACTCTCTCTCTCTCTCTCTCTCTCTCTCTCTCTCTCTCTCTCTCTCTCTCTCTCTCTCTTAGGTTAGGTATACCCGTTTCGGGGGTGAGGCCGTCCCAACGTCTCCCCCAAAGAAGTTAGGTGGACTCTCCCAATTTACTGGGGTGGATTCCCCCCTTTTTTTTGCACCTGTGGGGCACTGGGGGAGAGGGTTGGCACCTTTGGTGGGGTGGGTGGCACTGGCACTCATTTGATCAACATTGCAATTGCTCTGCACTCTCTCCTTTTGCGTTCATACTAATATGCTTGTATGTTTAGTGAGAAACAGAGAGAGAAGTGTGTTTCAAAGCATGCTGGACCGTTCACAGGGGAGATAAGCTGTGTTGAATGACCATCTGAGGAGGAGTGCCAAGAGAAACGGGAGTTCCAGCACTCCATCTCCTGCCGAACGTTCCTCCTGGAGTACTTCCCTGGTTTTTTGGTGTTCGCAATTTCCTCCTCTAATACAGACACACACACACACACACACACACACATATATATATATATATATAACACTGTATATATATACACACATTGTGTATATACTGTGTATATACTGTGTGTGTATATACACAGTATATTGTATTGAAAATAATTTATTCTTCAACGTTTTTATTTATTCTTCAACGTGTTATTGTCGTTATTATAATTGTCGGTGCGCTTTTCGCGCTTCTCTTGCTGACGTCATTTATCCTCTTCACCTTGACAGTTGTTGACCATTACTCTGAACTTGAAGTCGGCCGATGCGGACGTCTGGATTTTGCTGTCAATCGATACTGAATGTTGACGGGGAAACAGTGTATAATATTCTGTGTACACTGTACAATATCGAGGTTCGGTTGGTAATCTCAGCGGCCCAATGGTATAAGTTATATTTGTTTACCATTTCCCAAACTTAGAAGTTATTAATCTGATTGCAAACATTCGAAGTGATAAAGTGATTACCGAGTTTATTGTATTTCATGAATTTGTCAAATTGTGTAACGGTAATCATTGCTGTACTCTACTGTATTTAGTTACGATTGTTGAATTCCACTCTCATAAGTTACGCCAACACTCAATAAGGTGTAGTCTTTTAAGTAGCAATTTGCCTTATTTCCATGATAGTTACATGGTCTGATAATTTGGTACTTTATTCATTTCATATCCGAAACCCCACCTTTTTCTTTTTATTTATCAATACAGCCATCCCTTAAAATGACACATTTATTCGTTTAATTATGTTTTCACTAGAGTCCACGCGTTCTAATAGGCGCACTAATTTAATCTACAACTCAGGAAGTGAAGTATTTTTAATTAATGACAATAAATGCAAAACGTAGCACAAACAAACCGATTTATATATGTAATAATTTACAACACTAGCACCTATCCTCTATACAACAGCGAGATTTCAGGGCTATACCAAAAAGTAGCAAAAGGTGAGCGACCTCTAAATATACTCCTATCTGCGTAATTTTTGGCATACCGAGTTCTTTAGTCAAATAAAATAGAAAAAACCTTTTGGAGCGATATACAGTATATCTGATATTTATTTTTACATTATGTTTTTGGCCACCCTAATTTAAATATGTATGAAAATGTTTTTTGCCAGACCAGTAATCCATATGGCAAATAATAATAATACGAACGGAAGATAAAAACAATGAAAATTTAAGTACTACTACTACTGCTAATAATAATAATAATAATAATTTTATTATGCTTTGCTACAAATATACAGAGTAACATATAACACACATCTATATATACATATGGTGGTGCGACAGTTAGGTCATTCCTAAGTATATGTAGCGTAGTAGAATAGACAATATAAAGCAATAGTAACAGCAACAACAACAATCATAATATCAATATTACAATTTATTAGTGTTTTCATACCAGTTGGTGCACATCAGTTGCTATAGGAAGCACACACACGCAAGCGTGACATATACATACACTTGCATACACACACACAACACACACACACACATATATATATATATATATATATATATATATATATATATATATAAGGGATTGAACTCAGAATGGTCTCTTGAGGTGTTTTCATGATACACACAGACCGTGCATGGAACAAGGAACGCTTCTGGGAAAATTAAATCCACTATAGTCCTAATAAGTAATGGTAAATGACAAACACTATAGTTTTTTTCTTTTTCATGATGTTAGCCCGACGTGGGCAACGGCTCACTCGCAAAGAGGCCACAAAAATATAGCTTCCCTCACCAGCTATCTGCAAAGATAGGATCCAGCTTTGGGACAGGATCTAGGGTTTAAAGCATCCCAGGCTAACTATATTCAGAACCTCAATATAAGCAAAAGACTCGTTGAAAGCTTTCACGTCGGATTGAGTACATCCTGTCCCGAAGCTGGATCCCATCTACTTTGCAGATAGGTGGTGAGGGAAGCTATATTTCTGGGGCCTCTTTGCGAGTGACTCGTTGCCCACGTCGGGCTAATATCATGAAAAAGAAAAACTATAGTGTTTGTCATTTACTATTACTTATTAGGACTATAGTGGATTTAATTTTCCCAGAAGAGTTCCTTCTTCCATGCACCGTCTGTATTATATATATATATATATATATATAAAATATGCACGCATGTGAATAACGTCACAAGTTTTCTGGCTGCCATACGCAAACTGTCAGAACGCCTCTCTGTATGTAAAATGGTATATTTTTCAACATTCTATGGGAATTAATTTCCTTAATTTATGGGATGGCATTTGTATGTATACGCCTATACAGATTAAACGACATAATTAAATTCTGGGGAAACTGATGGGGGTTACAGACACCCAAAAAATAAAAACAGGATACGGCACTGAAAGCTATCATAAGTTTATGTATTTGTAAGAGTAAACATTTTAAGACTAAAAATATAGACGCAAATTTTGGGTTTATTAAAAATTTAATTAAATAAAAAATCAAAATGGAATTAAATATTATAAATTAAAATTATTTAATTAATCTATTTATCATCCCAAATACTTTCAGCAAAGCGTTGTTACTTGAGTTCAGTTGGCACAGACTCGGCGTCGCGGGGGTTACGGGCATGCTAACCACAGCACTATCTGTACTTTCATTATGTTTGTTCGATTTATAAATTTTCCTAATTTATCTTTTTTGTATTACTATCAATGACTGTAGCGAAAATTGACGTGTGCTTCCGTAAGCACCAATGCAGTATTGTAGATGTGAGTACACCATGGTGAAGCATATAGATCGAAGAACCAGTTTTGGGAGTGCTGCACCAGCTTTCTTAAATATGAATGAGACGTTGGCTAATTTGTTGCATAGATCTTCAGTGTGCTCTTTGACTGAGAAATTTGAATCTATGGTAATTCCCAGAAGTTTGGCCGATTGCACTCGCTCAAACAGGGATTGAATTTATGTGTAGTTTTAAAGGGGAGCAGCGATTTCTTTTTGTGATGACTATATAAGCTGCTTTTTAATATCTAAGAATATTTTGATGGTACTGAACCACACACAAACACTTTGGAGTTCACTG
Source organism: Bathynomus jamesi (assembly GCA_023014485.1). Taxonomy (NCBI): domain Eukaryota; kingdom Metazoa; phylum Arthropoda; class Malacostraca; order Isopoda; family Cirolanidae; genus Bathynomus; species Bathynomus jamesi. Next base: position 494,184 of record JAJOZX010000120.1, read on the forward strand.
TTGGTGATTGTTTAGAGTGGTAGTGAGTCTTTATGTGAAGTTATGATTGAAGTCTCATTTGCATACTGGTAACAGTAAGAGTTATTTAGTGATCTGTGGAAGTCCTTTACATAAGGGAAGAAGAGGATAGGTGCCAGAATGCACCCCTGGAGTACCCTGTGTGAGATGCGTTTTGTCTTTAATGTAAAAAGAGTCCTGTGCTATAAATTGTGCCCTGTTTGTGTTTACTTAGAAAGCCAAACTGTTGTTTGTCTATGATTTTGTATTTGAATACGAATTTTATTATTTGATTATATTCATATAGTTTACTGAAGTGAGGGTTGGGAGGATGGAAATAGGTCTGTAGTTTGAGGGGAAGTTTTATCACCCGATTTATAGATAGGACATAGGCCTTTTATAGGCCGTCTGGGAAGATACCATTTTGAATGGACAGGTTTATGAACTTTGAAAGCGTGGGTGCCATTAAGTTTGCATACTCTTTTTTTAAATTCTGTTTGGGATTGTCTAGCGTACAACTTTTTTGTAAGTGTTTTATGGTTGTCATTAGATCGTGTGTTGTAGTCGGGGATAGGAAGAAAGAGTATGGTAACGGAGGGCGTAGGTTACGTATCGAAAGACCGCACCGTGGGTAGTATTTTAGAAGAAAGGTTGGCTCCTACTTTGGTCAAATAACCGTTGAAAGTATTTAAAATATTTATTTTGTCCGTTATGGGTTCACTATTTACTAATAGCTTTTCCGGGGTAGAGGGTTTTGTTAGTTTTTTATTAATCGCTTTGTTAATTGGGTTCCAGTATAGTTTGGGATCACCTTTGTATTCTTCGAATTTACAGTATGTTTATAGTAATTAGCTTTAGCCTTCTGTGTTAATGAATTAAGTCTTTCTATTGTGAGTGTAGACTTTCTTTGGGATTAGACTTTCCTTCACATTTTTATATAATAATAATACAATTAAAGAAAATTATCAGTCGAAGTTGAGTTAAGTGGAACTACAGACAAACGTTTTCATACCATGAATTCCATAGTTTAGAGGACATTATGACAAGACTGATGAATAACTTGGAAAATTGGGTTGGCTAATTTTTTATTCTTTGCAATGCACTGTTTTGAGCACGTCTTCTGACCTCCGGCAGGCTCGAGACATTATGGTTAACAAACATTTGCGAAGTTGAGCATCTCTGGTGTAACGTATGCAGGAGTCTGAAAGATCTGTTGTAAAGCGTATTTAGGGCTATTTTAGCATTTTTTATAATTGACACAGAATTGCTGCTCATGTGTATTAGTGTAAAAGGTACGAAAAAGAATGTCTTTAGCTTCACTTGTACTGAACCGGAAGTTCCTCATAATCATATTTCTTTAGTTCAGAGACTTTGATAGTGTTTTCTTCGGTATTGTTTTTAATTTTCTTTTAATTTCCTTCGCTATATAGATATAAAACTTTTATTTTATTATCTCACTGCTCTTATACATGTTTTTATCATAGCAATAATTATGTGTACGTTACAGAGTTACAGAGTTGGGGGCTAACAAAACCCTAAGAACCACTCTAGGCTAGCCAAAAAAGGAAGTAGAAAAGTTAGAAGTAACAATGTAAAAAAAAGAATGCTAAAAACTTACACCATGCCTACACTTATAGACATGTAAAGCTTTCACACAGAAATAGTAGTAATAGTAAAGTATAGAACACAAACAGCTCTCTCCCTCCTCCGCCAGCCACTGCTGACAGAAAACCGTGGTTAAAGAAAATTTGTAGGAAAGTAGGAAAAAATATAATGAAAAGAAAATCTTCAGAGTTCATTCACACCATGCGTATACTTCTCGTGTACTGAGTTACGCATTAGAAGAAAGGGAAAAATAAAGGATAACATGAATACTAAACTATTTAATCTAATCTACACCATGCATTTTTTTTTTAAGGAATTATTTATTATGTACAAGAAGTCATAATTTCGTCGTTGTATCATTTCTCCGTAGCCTGCCAAAGCTACGGTACCGAAGATTTATGATGTAGTAATTTATATTGCGTCCTTCGCATAGGAATTATTTAAATAAAGGAACACTTGTCTAGAGGGCACCTCCAGCTGGCCGAACCAACAATTTAAGAATTCCTCATACATAATGGGGAATAATAATATATAATATGCATATTTTTTTTCTTGCGAAATTTTTATGTACAATATTTAAAACTAAAGTTCCATTCTAAGTAGCTTCCCTGAAGATGAGTATGACTATGCAGAGGTTTTGACTCCCAAGAGATTTCGTCAAGCTTCTCATCATCTGAGAACTCCCAGTGCTCTGACAAACCAAACCAGTCCAGCGCCTTCTCCTACATTTATTGCAAAAGAAAACATCGCTACTTCTGTATAAAACTATAAAATTTTCTCTAGCTAGCTAAGTTAGATATTCCGTGATTTACCTAAAAAGTACTAACATTCCTGCACTGTAAACCCAAGTAACATCCATAATTGAAGACAGAATAGGTTAATTACAGGCAGAATAGAGAGTAAAAACATTTAAATTAGGAAGTTAAATTCATTTAATAAAATATGAGAAATCATTCAATTAGTGAATATGAACTGAAAGCAGTTATTTTCAAAGGCACACAAAAATTTACTGAATTTTCTTTTGAAAAACACACAAGAAGCAAATGTATTATCTTAAAGTGTTAGTTTTGTTTATAAGTTAGTCTTTATATATGAATAAAGAAAAAAAAACTTTCATAAAATTAAGTTCATTTTTAATTTTCATAAAACGAAATGGAATGATCGAATAATTTAGGTCACATTCAGCACAAAAGGATGCATACCATAATACAAAACTTTAGTTATGCAAATATAGTGACTTATGGAATCGATGTTCTGAATCATGAACAATAATGTAGGTAAATGTAAATAACACTGAAGTAAATCTACAAGTTAATTCAAGCTGGTAGTATAAAATAAACTATTTTTATTGATGTTTACAGCAAATGTGACAATAAAACCCATACTAATAGACGGAGTTTATTTCCACAACAGTTTCGATGCCCACTGGCATCCTCTTCTGGCGGATATAGAAAAACGAAGGAACAAAAGTGAGCAATGAAACAATCCAGGAAAGGTAAAGAACATTCTAGAAGGCCAGAGACCATTAAGAAATTCACACCAAGGTTAGATCCCGTTCACCCGACGCTGGATGGGATTTTTTGACCAAGAATCTCATTAAAGGGTCCAGTTTATAAGTACCTTCGCACAAATTAAAATTATCTTCTTGTTCTATACATACAGATTCTATTATTTTTCTTTTGACATAATTATTGCATTTATAAAGTAACTTACTTGATTCCCAATCTATGGCATGATTATTTTGGCTGGCGTGATAAAAAATTGCATTATTAGTGTTACAACGTCTGAAGGCCATATTTATGTTCTTTAATACGAGTTTCAATATTTCTTCCAGTTTCTCCTACATATGTATACTAATAAAAATTTTTTACAGGAGATGCTGTATACACCCGCTTTCTCCTGTTTTGCAAAGTTATTCATAACCAATTTACTTTTTACAGTCGACGAATATTTGAACACTAAATCAAACCTAAAATCTTTCGTCAAAGGTTTTACACTTTCTAAGCCGGAAATGTAAGGCAAACTCAAATATTGTTTTTGGTTAACTAACGGTTCCCGAGGAGCATTTAAAATACGCCTTTCTGATAAACCACTGAGGATATTTTAAATCCTCAAAAATGTTCCAAATCTTTGTGTAAAAAGATGTTTAAATCTTCATACTTCCACTTAACTATGCCTGAATGCATGGACGATTATATATATATATATATATAATATATTATATATATATATATATATATATATATATATTATTGTCACATTCTAAGCAATGTTTATTTAAGACTGAGTTATGAGCAACAATACTTCGAGTGTATTTGTGCTGATAAAGACAACGTTTAAAGTCAATGGTCTCGCTAATATAACATTTAGAGCAATTCAAATATGGGATTTTGTAAACCCCAATGTTAGAGGCCCACTCCGGTGGTTGGTCTCTTCGCAAAAAAGTATGAGTAGTGCGAGGTACTTTAGAAACCATATGAAAACCGGATGATAAACTATTACGAAATGACTTGGAATTGAAAGGAACAACTAAAACATCTTTAAATCCTAAGTAGAAGCGTTATACTCCTAAAAAAATTCTAGCAACAGTAAGTGCTTTTTCAATAAAAATATAAAATAAAAATATTGGGGTAACCTAATTTAGTAAAAGATTTTTTTATATAGAAAACTCAGCATCCAAATACGAGGGGATGCAAATCCTTATAGCTCTTAAAAACACTAATAAAGATACCTCTCTTTGTAAAGAAACTATGAGACGAAAGCCATTGAACATAAGAGTTGGACTAAGTGGCTTTTCTGAAAACAGTAAACTCAGATTTAGTATTATTAGATCTTATATATATATATATATATATATATATATATATATATATATATATATCTCTCTCTCTCTCTCTCTCTCTCTCTCTCTCTCTCTCTCTCTCTCTCTCTCTCTCTCGTGGAATAAGTTTTGCGAGCTACGGGCGCTCTTAGCATTAGAATACCAGGATATCGTTGCATCACCGAGTCCTGGATTCATAATGATCGTAGGGACTACGTTAGGGAGTTGGAGATTCCCGGGTATAAAATGTTTCACAAGGACCGCACCCGTGGGGAGGGAGGAGGGATACTAATCTACGTCAAGGACACGTTGAGTCCGGTTGACTGCCAGTTCCGGTCGGAACGGGAGCTGCTTGGCGTCGATCTGAACCTGGGAGGGACGATATAGGTTAATCTTGGTGTTCAGACCTCCGCATCTCCTCCTCGAGGAGGATACAGCCCTGTACACCGAACTCCGCAGCCTGCTAGGGGACAGGGTGTGTGTAGTTTTAGGAGACTTCAACTGTCGCGGCATAAAGTGGGAAGACAGGACTGCTGATGCCGAAGGAAGGAGGCTAGTTGACTTTGCTGATGAGAACTTCCTGACTTAGTAGGTCAATGGGCCTACACGAGGCGAAAGCGTTCTAGACTTAGTATTCACGACCGAAGACAACCTCGTCACTGGCCTCGCCGTTGACGAATCGTTGGGCGGAAGTGATCACGGTCTGATTAGGTTCTGTGTCTGCGTCCCTTGGGTGAAGTGTAGTAACTCGAGAGGCAGTAAGCTCGATCTACGGCGGGCGGACTTTGTTGGCCTCCGGGATAGCATAGGTGAAATGGGGTTACAGGTCGGTGGTGATGTTGAGGGAGTGTGGAGTGCATTCCGGGACCGGTTTATGGTGCTGCAGTCTGCTGCCATACCCTCAAAACCGGTCATCCCTGCTTCAACGCAGCCTAAGTGGTTCAGTCTGGACATCGCTTCGGCTATCCGAAATAGGAAAGCTGCGTATAGGAGGGTGAAGGCCAATCGTCCCCATGAGAACAGTGAGGCGTATATCCGCCTGTGCAAGGAAGTGAAGGAGGAGGTTAGGCTAGCCAAACGTAACGAAGAACTCCGGGTGGCAAGCCTCTGCAAGGGGAACCCTAAGGAGTTCTTCAGTTATGTTAATAGTAGAAAGCCCATTAGAAGCATGATAGGCCCGTTAAAGGACCCCAGCGGCGTGCTGCGGACCTCCGATACGGACATCACTAATATGCTGAATGAGTACTTTGCGGGAGTGTTCACCAGGGAAGACACCCACGTCATCCCCGAACCAGGCGTCAGGCACGAAGGTGCTGGCCTGGAGAGTGTTCGGTGTACCGCGACAGTCGTTACCGATAGAGTAGGCAAACTGAGCACGTTTAAGGCTTCTGGCCCAGACCAGTTCCTCCCCAGAGTGTTGCGGAAGTGGGCCACCAGGTGGCTCTCCACTTGGCTACAGTCTTCAATAAATCGTTGGAGACGGGCCAGGTGCCTGGTGACTGGAGGGAAGCCAACGTGACCCCTATCTTTAAGAAAGGGGATCACGAAATTGCAGGGAACTATCGTCCCATTAGTCTCACTTCGGTTGTAGGTAAATTATTAGAGGGAATAATAGCGGATAGGATCGTTGACCATTTGGATTCCTACAAGCTGCTTGGGGACTCCCAACATGGGTTTAGACGGCATAGGTCGTGTCTCACCATCCTGCTCGAGTTTTTCCACGTTATGTGGCGTGAGTATGATGAGAGTAGGGTGATTGATATACTTTATCTCGACTTTGAGAAAGCCTTTGATGAGGTACCTCACCGCCGGCTAATGACGAAAGTGCACGCGCTGGGTATCGGTGGGGAAGTAGGTAGCTTGATTGGAAACTGGCTGAAGAATAGGAGGCAGAGAGTTGTAATTAAAGGGGCTAGCTCGGGTTGGGCCTCGGTCACTAGCGGGGTTCCTCAGGGTTCCGTTTTGGGGCCACTGTTGTTTGTCATTTACATAAATTCGTTGATGACACGAAGCTTGGGGCCAATGTTGGGACGCCCGAAGCGATCGAGCAACTGCGTGTGGACCTACGTAGGATAGGAGAGTTGTCCGAAAAATGGCAAATGCCGTTTAACTTGGGTAAATGCAAGGTGATGCACATTGGCTACGCCAATCCCAAGTCGGCCGCACTTGGAGTATGCTGTGCAGTTCTGGTCGCCCACCCTCAGGAAAGATATTGAGAGGCTGGAGAAAGTCCAGGCGAGGGCCGTAAAGTTAATCCCTTCCGTTAGGCATATGGGCTACAATCGACGCTTACGCGCCCTGAATTTGTTTTCGCTCGAAACTCGGAGGCTGCGCGGTCATCTCATCGAGGTTTGCAAGCTCCTACACGGGTTCAAAGATGTCGATTTTAGAAACATGTTTAGTTTAAATGATAACTCAAGTCGCAACAATGGTTGTAAGTTGGATTTGAAACAGTTTAACACTAGTGTGTGTGGGAATTACTTTACGTATAAGATCTGTGACACGTGGAACAGGCTACCTTCAGAAGTTAACAGTTCTTCTGTGGATCTGTTCAAGTAAAGGTTAACTCGAATCTTGCACACTATTTGAGGGTGTATGGATTTTTCCCTGGCACCCGTTGCCATTGGTACCTCCTCGGTATGGGCCGCAAGGCCTTTTGAGGTACTTCTTTTCCTTGTAACTCTCTCTCTCTATCTCTCTCTTTATCTCTCTCTATATCTCTCTTTATATCTCTCTATCTCTCTATGACCCCAGTCAAACAAAGCTGTGTGGGTTGAGCCACTCCACGCATGAGAAGCGTACTCCATTCAGGGGCGGGGAAGACCGTGCATAGAGACAGCAACTGAATGAAAGTGAAAAACTGCGGAGCCAGTATAGCACACCCAACCTGTTTTAGAAAGAGAGTATATGTGATCTTTCCAAGAAAGATGAGAAAAGGAAACGCCATAAATATTAAGAAAAAAAGGAAGGATTGAATTGTGTGTTGTTGATGGTGAGGGGTTAGTCGTGTGGAAGATTGTGACGAGTAGACATATGAAGAAACCGAATTTTTGAGGCATTAAAAGCCACAAGGCTTTCTCTTCCCCAGTCAGAGATAGTATAAAGATCGGAGGTCAGGTGCACCACAGCCGTCTCACGCGAAGTATGGAATGACTTGAGAGGGACGCTTTTTGAAGCGGGTGAAGAAGTGAAGAGTGGAATGATTGGCAAAGGAGTGGATAGGAAAGGAAGTGCGACTTAATAGATCATTGATAAATAAGAGTAAAAGAGTGGGTGACGTGGCAGAGCCCTGAGGAATACCATTGTTGATAGCTTTAGGAGAACAACAGTGGCCATCTACAACCGCAGTTATAGATCGGCCAGAAAGGAAATTAGAGATGAAGGCACAGATAGAAGGATAGAAACCGAAGGAGGGTAGTTTGGAGATTAAAAATTCGTGCCAGACTCTATCAAAAGGTTTTTGATATGTGTCGCGCAATAGCAAAAGTTTTACCAAAATCTCGAAAGGAAGACCAAGAGTCAGAGAAATTTCTTTTAAGTCTTTCTTAATGTTATCACTTATATTAATTAAAGAGTTAAATTAAAGAGTTAATTAAAGAGTTAAAGACTGGTTCTGCGTCAGGGGTAGATCACTTATCGAATGAGCACTTAAAATATGCAAATGACGTAGTATGTCTGCATATATCATTGCTCCTATCAGCCATGCTTGTTCATAGCTATATCCCTGCAGAGTTCATGAGGGTATATATCTTGCCCCTGGTCAAAAATAAGTACGGAGACATTCTGTCCAGCAATAATTGCAGGCCTATTGCTGTCGCTTCCTGCTTCTCGAAACTACTAGAAAAACTCTTGTTACTCCGATTAAATGATTTCCTATGAACATCTAATCAGTTTGGCTTTAAAAGGTCCCACTCAACTGACCTGTGTATCTATGTACTTAAAGAAACAATATCTAAATACATTGACAGTAATTCAACCATTTATAGCTGTTTCCTTGATATAAGTAAGGCATATGATAGGGTGAGCCACAATATTTTATTTGCAAAACTAGAAGACAGGAAGGTTCTCATGTACATATTAAATTTATTGAAATTTTGGTATTCCCACCAATCTTTCACTGTTAGGTGGGGCAATGTACTATCCGAGTGTTTTGGCTCCTCTTGCGGGGTGAGACAAGGCTCCTTGCTCTCCCCTATGCTGTTTAATGTGTATATTGACGGATTAATTGCCTCACTTAATGAGGCAACAGTAGGATGTTGTATAGATAACACAAGGATAAATAACTTAGTTTATGCCGATGATATGGTGTTAATAAGTCCCTCTGTTAAAGGTCTGGATCGGCTACTAAATGTCTGTGAAGTGTATTCGCAGAAACATGATATTCTTTTTAATGTTACAAAAACTAAGGTTATGCAATTTCATCCTAAAAGCTGTAATCAGCCAGCTGATATAAGGTTTAAAATGAATGGTGAAGTAATTGAGGAAGTACAAGAGTTTAAGTATTTGGGTCAAACTATTACCAGCTCCTTGAGTGATGACTCGGATATAAGAAAACAATCTCGAAGCCTGTGTGATAAAGCGAATATGACCATAAGGAACTTTCGTTTCTGTACAAGTGAAGCTAAAGACACACTCTTTCGTACTTTCTGCAGTAATATATACGGTCAGCAACTCTGGGTGAATTATAAAAAAGGTTCTGGCAGAACCCTAAATTTGCTGTACAACAGGTCTTTTAGACTCTTACATAAATTACCCCCGAGATGCTCAGCTTCGCAAATGTTTGCTACCCGCAATGTCCCGAGCTTCCCGGAGGTAACAAGGCGTGCTCAACACAGCCTAATGCAAAGAATTAAAAAATCAACCAACCCGATCATCCAAGCTATCCATGAGTCCTGCCATTTATCCTCTAAGCTATGGACTTCTTGGTACGAAAACGTCTGTCTGTAGCTCCACTTAACTTCAACAGTGCAGTATTATTTCTAATCAATTGTATATATTTCTATCATTAGTGTATGAACTGTCATTGTATTAATAATATTTGTCATATGGACTATAGTCTGCCAATAAACCTTTTCATTTTCATTTTCATTTTCATATCCATAGTATGGAAATTTGATATATTTGATTTCTTTGGGAACCTTATAGCTGGGGCCAGGAGGTTGATATGTGTTACTCAGAAACTGTTTGACGTTCTTATAATAGAGACCTGCGCGGTACGAGTTATTACAAAAGAATTTGTATAAAAAAAATTTTCTTCGTCAAAGGATACCCAATTCGAGCAGAGATGGTATGCTCCGTGGATAAAGATTTTGATTGAATTTACTTTATATTTAAAAGGACTATAACTAAAATAATTAGTACCCAATCCCGTATATGTAGGTTTTCTATATACCGAAGTGTGAAAGTTGTTAATTGTTATTTAAATTAAAATATCAAGAAAACTTAGTGTGTCATCAACTTCTTTATCCACTATAAACCTAATGTTTCGATGTTGTGAATTCAAGCATGTTGAAACTGACTCTACCTGATCTTTACTATCAAAAAGGATAAATGTGTCATCAACATATCTTCTATATAAAATAGGTTTAAACTCCATAGGGTATTGTTCCAGCCACTTCACTTCTTTTCATGGTAGCAGAGGAATGCATTTGTCAGGGATGGGTCCCAGTGGAGAACCCACTGCTACTCCATCAATCTGCTTATAGAGATCCCTATTAAACCAGGATATATTATCCTTGACTGCCAGTTTTAGTAAGTTTTGGAACTGCTGTTTATTAAGATTATTAAATTTGAGGTACTGTCAGTAAATATTTGTTCAATTAGTATATTCATAGTTTCTTCTAATTCTTTTAATTTAAAAAAATTTAGCAACTTCCACACTTCGGTATATAGAAAACCTACATATACGGGATTGGGTACTAATTATTTTAGTTATATTCCCTTTAAATATAAAGTAAATTCAATCAAAATCTTTATCCACGGAGCATACCATCTCTGCTCGAATTAGGTATCCTTTGATAAAGAAATACATTTTTTATATAAATTCTTTTGTCATAAATCATACCCCTCCCCAGGTCTCTACAGTATTATAAGAACGTCAAAGAGTTTCTGAGTAACATATGTCAACCTTCTGGCCCCAGCTATAATGTTCCCAAAGAAGTCAAATATATAAAATTTCCATACTATGGTTATACAAGTGATAATATTAAGAAATACTTAAAATATTTTAACAAAATTTCTCCCCAAATTGACTTTAAATTTGTGTTCATTAACACTTTTTTGATTAACTCATTCTTTAAACATAGGGGAAGTGTGCCCTCTGCTCTTATACTTATGGTTGTGTATAATTACAAGTGTTGAAGCAGCAATGCTGAATATATTGGCAGCTCAAAGTTCCAATTTAAGGTGAGAGTAGATCAACATCTCGGTGCATCATCGCACACCAACTCTCAGTTGAAAAGATCCGAGTTTTACGGCAGTTAGAAATCACTGCAGAGATAAAGATCATCCACTAAGTAGGGAGTCTTTCATGATTGTTTCCAAATGCACTGATGAAATTGAACTTCGAACTATGGAATCTATATTTATATTGAATAAAAAATCAACCATAGGTGATAATGTCTCTTCTACAAAAAATGTACATTATCTAATACTTGTCTCGACCTTTCTTTAAGAGCTTAGAGTTGTATACTGCTTTTCGTCTCTTGGAAAGAACCCCACATTGGCTTTATAACTAATGTAGCGTTGATGTATTTGTGCAGTGTAATTTTGTATGTGGAGTGTTTTATGTGATGTAAAATGTTGCATGTAAATTGTTTTAATCCTTCTGATCATTTAATGTGTTTTTAAAATTACAGATTCTAATAATGAGATGAGCTAATCTCGAAACATAGTTATGATTAATAAACCAAGATGATTGTGGCACATGTTTATCTATTTCTACTGAAGATACGGTTTCCTAGGACAAGAGCGATTGCTGATATACAGTATATACACATATAATGTATATATAATGAAAATAACCACAAAGAAAACAGGAAATAGTGCTTAAGCGCTTTCGTCTAATGACATCCTCAGGAACACTAAAATTAATCACAAGATTGAGACTATATATAGATCACAAAGAAAAACAATAATAATAATGATATGATTGGTGCAGAAATATATTGTAGGAGGAACATACAATTCGTGTGGAAAAGCTACCAGAGTTTAAGGGCCTTGCTCTTCTTGTCTAATCTGTTCTGAATGAATTCAAAACAACATGATCAAGTGAAAAAAGGCCCTGACTAAGGTTGAAATTGTTTGTAAGTTGAATAATGGCAGACTCAAGAATATTTATGTTAACAATGTTGCTTGAGTGAAACATAATGGAAGCATTATATTATTCCAATCAGTACAAAGGAACAACTCGGACAAATGGACAAAAAGGGCAGTGGACGACTGTCCCGTTCTAACGGAATATTGATGTTTTTTACACGCGTGTTCAAATCATTTCCTGTCTGTCCAATGTAAAAGGAGTTGCACTGTTTCCAACCAATTTTATAAGATAATGCCTGAATTATTGGTAGGACTATTCTTTATTTTGACATTTTTCACAATATTGTTATATGAAAATACTATATTAATGTTAAAAATTTAAGTACATTAGCAATGCCTAAAAAGCCTGAGAAAAATGGAAGTACTAAAATATTCTTCGACAAAATGCGAAGGTTATTATTCACACGATAGAAAGTTCGTTTTGCTTGTTAAAACAATATTCCCAAAAAAGCAGGTGGGTAACACAAATCATTTCCAATATTGTCCATTTTTTCGAACTCACCATCCATGTATCCTGGACTGGCAATCATAAGAGTACAGAGAAACATTGAAGAAAATATGGCATTCTTGATGTGAGTGTCATGTCCGGAGTAAAAGTGTACATAGGAAAAATTTTGTTTTTTCCGATAGATACTGAACTCAAAACCTGGGCTTTCCTTATGTACACGCACATCCAAAACCAATTCGGAGTTGTTTTGTTGCATTTCTAAAGTAAACTTAATGAAGGGGACTTGATTATTTAACTGAATGAGGAAGTGGTCTAGGTCATGCCTCATAGCCCAGATACACAAAACATCGTCAACGTACTGCAACCATGGGATGTCAACCCCGAGGATTCTCGGGAAGTAAGTTATTCCGAGAAACTCCATATAAATTTTGGAGAGAAGGGGCGACAAGGGATTACCCATACTCATCCCAAAACCTCTGCCCTGTTGATAATATTGACCATTAAAAGTGAATTTGCAGTCTTTGTTGTTGCAGGTTGCTTTGAGTCCGTAGGTTGCAAATGTAGTAACTTACTTGTGTGTATATCCAGGGTGGAACAAAATACCTGAAATTTCTTAACGTTTATTTAAATAAGTCCATTGAAGTGATGATTAAAGAAACAAATTAATTGCATTGGAATGGAAAAGTTTGTCACGAAAAGAAACTATAAAATTTAATAGTTTAGTGATATAAAGTGAATTTTATTTTTCACTCTCATTTAGTACAGGGAGAAAGGTTATATGATATGGTTCATACAAATTACAGAGAGTAAGGCATATTTAATAACATTGGTCGGAGTTAATTGACAATTATTTCTTGATAAAATTTCACAAGATACTGAAGGTTCACTTTAGCTATTACTGCTAAGGGTCACTTGGAAAAATATAATATTTATTCGGACGAGGTAACGTCACTCGAGTTCACAAAGTTTCATGGGGACAGGGACAAAAACTCACTGGAAAAAACTCACCAGACAAAAACTCACCACTTAAGTGCAAAAGAGGACAAAAACTCGCCAGACAAATGTTTTTGTGAAATACATAAACTCTAGTCTAGATCTTAAGATCTCAAGATTTTAGACTCACTGTAGAAAACACCAGTACACATTTGAAAACTTCTCGATCGATTTTTACAAACTAGTTGGTGATTCCATATAATTTGAGTGCGCTGATCTCAAAAATAGAGTTAGTTTTTCCCTATCACGTATGGTTTTCTTACTACAGGGTGTGTCATAAATCCCCCATTTATCCCCAAATGTGAACCATCTTATCGAGATCAACATTGGATTGCACATGCTAAACCATAAATTTTGTTGTTATAGACTACAGTAACGCTTACATAATAATGTAGGGTAAATATATATAACAACCAGTCCCGTTCTCAGCAAAATACTCTCTCCCTTCCCATCAATGGGTGGTTAACATTTGGGGACAGATGAGGTATTACAACACCCCTTGCAGCACGAAATCTTTAGGTGATAGAGTAAAACCTAATTAAAGCAGAATTAAATAGCTCCTAGCTCTTGGCAAGCATATTGCTTGTTTATGAAAGAATAAAAAAATAACTGAAAGAAACAAAATATATTTACCTTCTTTACTTGCAAACATTTCAGGACTTATTCCAAAGACTTAAGACTACGAAGGTAGATCTGACTAATGACGACTAAACCGGTGCTTCTTTGATGTTTTCTTATGCTGTGCGTTAGGCTGATCTCGTTGCAGACACCAGCAGTAATCCGCCATCATATTTGTATGCCATCTTCCTTGATATCTTCTTTCCATGGTTTTGATGTCCTGGTGAAATCGTTCTCCTTGCTCCTCACTGACATCTCCGAGATTTTCTGGAAAACGGTCAAGATGCGAAAATAAGAAGTGAACTTTCAGGCTCATGTTGCAGCCTAAGGCGCAAAACTTTTTAAGCATATTTTCCACCAGTCTTTCATAATTTTGGCTTTTGTAGTTTCCCAAGAAGTTTTCAACAACATCTTTGAAACCAAGCAATGCTTCTTTTTCTTTATTGGTCATTGTGTTCAGGAAATGATCGTCTGTCAATAACTTTCTAATCTGAGGACCTATAAAAACACCTTCCTTTATTTTCTCGTAGCTAATCTTTGGATATTTTGAACAAATGTACTTGAAACACTCACCGTCTCTATTCAATGCTTTGACATACAGCTTCATCAAGCCTAACTTAATGTGCAAGGGTGGTAGGAGGATTTTATTTGGTTCAACTAGATGTTCATGTAAAATGTTCTTTGATCCTGGGGTAAGATTCTCTCTAGGAGGCCAAGTTTTCCTTTTCCAGTGCTGGTCACGTGCTCGACTATCCCATTCGCAGATGAAACATGGCATCTTAGTGTATCCTGATTGCTGCCCAAGTAACATGCAAAGGACTTTGAGATCCCCACACAATATCCATCTGTGATTTTGATACTGAATTTTTTCCAGAAGCAGTTTCATGTTATCATAGGTCTCTTTTAAATGAGTAGAATGGGCCACTGGGATTGATGCATATTTGTTACCGTTGTGCAGTAACACTCCTTTTAGACTGGTTTTAGAGGAATCTATAAACAACCTCCAGTCACTGGTTTGGTATTCGATGCCTAGCTTGCACACTAATCCTGTGATGTCCTTGCAAAATACCAAGGGACCATCTTCTTCGAAAAAAGGCACGAAGTCTTTCTCACGATTTCTGTACCAAGCGAAGTATGTGTCGGATGCCAATAAATTGTTCTCCTGCAATCTAGACCCCAAAAGTTCTGCAGAGTCCTTAGGCAGATTCAAATCCCTGACTAAGTCATTTAGTTCGGCTTGGGTTAATGGTTTAGGAGGATCTCGGTCAGCTGTTGGCTGTTCATAAACATCATCATTGTCTGGATTTGGAGCTGAATCAGAATCTGAATTGTATTGATCCAGACTCTCGGGTGGGCGGGGAATAGGAACTTCTTGACCATGGGGTACCGGCCTTATTGCAGATGGAAGACTTGGGTATTGAAGGCGCTATTTTTTCTTTGCATTATAACTTTTAACATTGCAAGAACAGAAGTAGCAGTCGTCGGTATGGTTTCTAGGCTCGCGCCATACCATAGGGATCCCAAATGGCAAACTTTTCTTTTTACCTTTCCTCCAATTCCTTAGTGCCGCAACACACGTAAGACAAACCTTGTGTGGAGCCCAACTTTTGTCTTGATCTCCTAATTTAATTCCAAAATAAGCATGATAAGCTCTCTTAATGAAGGTCGTTACATTTGTCCTTTGTTTTACAACAACATACCGACCACAAATGTAACAAAATATGTCTGGACTATGGGTACATCCTCTAGAAGCCATTATTAAAATTTTAAAGACGTAATGTTAGAATTATCTATCTGAAAAATATGAAAAAACGAAATTAATTAAAGATAAAAAAGGTAAAAAATTATAAAACGCCCCGAAATTGTTTTGCTAATAACTTTAAAACTGTGGGTGATAGAAAAAAACTGGTAGCATTTTTGAATTCAGCGCAGCGAACTGCTTCAGAATCACAACTCAAAATAAAGAAATCGATTTTCATGCAGACCGGTGTAATTACTCATCTTTCAAAGTGTTCATCTTTCAAATTGTTCTGTTTTTACCCAACCAACCAATCTTTCGTTATAACGTATCCCGTTTTTTATGGCAGTTGTTTTCTCAACTCCAACGTTGAAGGTGAGTTTATATCCCATTTTGGTTTTGCTATTTTTCAATGTTTTATTTTTGTTCAGGTTAACTGTACGCCCTTGATGATTGGTTAGGTTAAGTCGTAATATTTTCATTAGTTAGCCTTAAACCCGGTTAGGTCAATAATGCCCGGTTAGGTCAACTGAATGCCCGGTTAAGTCAACTGAATACCCGGTTAGATTCATTGAATACCCGGTTAGATTCATTGAATACCAGGTTAGGTTAGGTTGAATGCCCGGTTAGGTCAACTGAATACCCGGTTAGGTTCATTGAATGCCGGTTAGGTCAACTGTACGCCCTTGTCGATTGGTTAGGTTTAGTCGTGATATTTTCGTTAGTTAGCCTTATAAAGCTAACTAAAGAAGGCTGGGGGACCCTGATCTTCAGGTGATCCGAATTTTTATATAAATTTTGTAATGTTCCGAAGGACCAAAAGTGTTACCTCACAGAAAAATTACCCCATTACAACTGTGAATTATTACACACTCGACCTCACTTATCCCCACTTAATTACACACACACACACACACACACACACACACACACACACACTGAAAATGAAAAGGTTTATTGGCAGACTATAGTCCATATGACAAATATTATTAATACATTGCCAGTTCATATACTAAGGATAGAAATATATACAATTGATTAGAAATAATACTGTAATGTCGAAGTTAAGTGGAGCTACAGACAGACGTTTTCGTACCAAGAAGTCCATAGCTTAGAGCCACGCTTCTCAAACTAGGGGTCGCGTAAATATTATTGGGGGTCGCAGAAACATTTGAAAATATTATTTTTTTCATAAATATAGTGTTAGTACCTATTGCTTTTATGACATTGAGTGAAGGGTCGCGAAAAAATTTCTGATCCAAAGGGGTCGCAAGTGAAAAAAGTTTGAGAAGCCCTGGCTTAGAGGATAAATGGCAGGACTCATGGATAGCTTGGATGATCGTGTTGGTTGAGTTTTTAATTCTTTGCATTAGACTGTGATGAGCACGTCTTGTTACCTCCGGGAAGCTCGGGACATTGCGGGTAGCAAACATTTGCGAAGCTGAGCATCTCGGCGCTAATTTATGTAAGAGTCTAAAAGACCTGTTGTACAGCACATTTTGAGTTCTGCCAGAACCTTTTCTATAATTCACCTAGAGTTGCTGTCCGTATATATTACTGCAGAAAGTACGAAAGAGTGTCTTTAGCTTCACTTGTACAGAAACGAAAGTTCCTTATGGTCATATTCGCTTTAGCACACAGGCTTCGAGATTTTCTTATATCCGAGTCATCACTCAAGGAGCTGGTAATAGTTTGACCCAAATACTTACTCTTGTACTTCCTCAATTACTTCACCATTCATTTTAAACCTTATATCAACTGGCTGATTACAGCTTTTAGGATGAAACTGCATAACCTTAGTTTTTGTAACATTAAAAAGAATATCATGTTTCTGCGAATACACTTCACAGACATTTAGTAGCCGATCCAGACCTTTAACAGAGGGACTTATTAACACCATATCATCGGCATAAACTAAGTTATTTATCCTTGTTATCTATACGACATCCCACTGTTGCCTCATTAAGTGAAGCAATTAATCCGTCGATATACACATTAAACAGCATAGGGGAAAGCAACGAGCCTTGTCTCACCCCGCAAGAGGAGCCAAAACACTCGGATAGTACATTGCCCCACCTATATATATATGTATATAGAGAGAGAGTGAGAAATAAGAGCACGAGGAGATGGTATATGTTTAATAACAGACGTTTCGGAAAATTTAAATTAACTACAATGAGTCTAAATCTTGAGAGTGTATGTTAAGATCTAGACTAGAGTGTATGTATTTCGCAAAAACATTTGTCTGGTGAGTTTTTGTCCTCTTTTGCATTTAAGTGGTGAGTTTTTGTCCGGTGAGTTTTTGTCCGGTGAGTTTTTGTCCGGTGAGTTTTTGTCCGGTGAGTTTTTGTCCGGTGAGTTTTTGTCCGGTGAGTTTTTGTCCGGTGAGTTTTTGTCCGGTGAGTTTTTGTCCGAGATTCAGTTTCATGGCCAGTTGCTTAAGGGGCGGATAGCAAAAACAGTCACCTACTGGAGTGGCCTTGTTCGAAGGGCACAGAATTTTAAGAATAGATCACGGGTGCCCAAGGGCGACCTTGTGCTGAGGCCCACATATTTGGAAGAACCAAGAACAAGGGTTTGCTCGAGGATAAGTAACCTTGGTAGGCGGGAATTTTGTAGTTCAAGAATACCCTTTTTGGGCGGTCCTCTCCGTTATCTGCCTATGACATAACCAGGGCCGTTTCCTGGCATAAGCAGACTAAGCGGCCGCTTAGGGCCCCGCTGCTAATAGGGGGCCCCTAGACAGGCTCCCAGGTCATAGCTCAGTGGGCAAGAATAGGAATATAGCTGGTTAGTATTAATATTATTATTATTATTATTATTATTATTATTTATTATTATTATTGTCGTATTAATTAAAGTTTTTATGAGACAAATGTGATAAAACGGAGACAAACGAAACGTTTTGGTCGTTATGTGTAAATAACTATTGTGAGATCTTATTTCTATATTATTTAACTTTATTCTTACTATATGCTTATACTTTCCTAAATGCTTAATTTTTCTAGTATTGTAAAACATTATTTCACTAATTTACTAATTATTAAGAGATTTTGTAACACTTTAAAACCTAGGATTATTTTCGTTATGTTTTCAAGTTTATTAATTCTTTTCTCATCTTTTTCAGATAATGTGAATTTGTTGGTTAAAACCTAAATGGTCTGATTATTTGAATGTATTTGATTAACGTTACAATTATAACAATTATTATCATTATTATTATCATGATTATTATTATTTAGCAGATTAATTGTGGTTAACTAGATGTGACTTCGTGCATCTTGGAAAATGAAACATTATCCATCAGGAGCTGAAAAACGGAAAAAGAAGAAAATAGAGGAGGAGAAGCTTTCCATTAGCACAGGTGAGATGTGCCACAGTAGAAGTAGAGCCTGATGAACCAACAAGTGGCCCATCTTCTGTTCAGCTTCAAACACCACACAGGCATTTCTACTGAGCAACAAGAACTAAGATCTGCTCTATCGCTTGATCCGTATGACTGGCCAGTTGTCCTGTCAGATGCCATGAAGACAGATCTGGTGTCTCGAGGACCATTTCAAATCAGTCCAGATTTCACATTCCCTAAAAGAGAGGACGGTAGAAGCGTTCATCACCATTACATGTACAGAACATTAATTAATGGGGAAAAAATAAAGCGAAGTTGGCTGATGTACTCTAGAAGGAATGATGCTCTTTATTGCTTCTGCTGCAAGTTGTTTTCAAGGAAGTCGTACAAACTAATTACGGATGGACTTTCAGACTGGATAAACGTTGGTTCGCTTCTGAAAGGCCATGAAAATAGTTCAGGACATGCAGATAACATGGCAACATGGAAGGATCTGGAACTGCGGCTAAAAACTGGGACGACCATTGACCAAACTGAAATGTCATTAATGGAGGTAGAACGAAGACGCTGGCGAGATGTTTTCACACGTTTTGTAAGTATAATCCAGTCACTGGCAGAGAGAAACCTTGCTTTCAGGGGGTCTTCCTCTACATTGTACAATCGAGACAATGGCAACTTCTTGAAGGAGGTTGAGCTGCTTGCCAAATTTGATCCAGTGGTGAAACAACACATCAGCAGAGTCGAAAGTGGCCAATATAGTCATTCAAGTTACCTAGGAAACATCATTCAAAATGAGCTCAGTGGGTCCATTAGTGGGAAGATCTTGGATGCCATTGTTGCAGAAATAAAACAAGCTAAATATTACTCACTCATTTTAGACTGCACTCCAGACATAAGCCACCAAGAACAGATGTCGATTATTATCAGAACTGTTAAAATGGGTGAAGTACCAGAAATAAAAGAATACTTCTTGGGCTTTCTTGAGGCTTCAGAAAGTACAGGCCTGGGTTTATCAGTTCTGATTCTGAAGAGACTAGATGAACTGAATATTCACTTTGATGACTGCAGAGGACAGTCATATGACAACGGAGCGAACATGAAGGGCAAGAACAATGGTGTTCAGGCAAGGTTATTAGAGAAGAATTGTCGTGCACTCTATGTTCCATGTGGGGCTCACACTCTGAATCTTGTAGTGGGTGATGCAGCTAAAGCTTCCACAGATGCCATCAGCTTCTTTGGCAACGTACAAAAATTGTACAACCTTTTTGCAGCAGCTACACAGAGATGGACAATCCTAAAGAAGCATGTGAGCATAACACTCGAGTCTTGAAGTGAAACCAGGAGGAAGAGCCGGCTTAAAAGCATTGGTGCTGTGCGATACCAGAGCCACAACATCAGAGAGGCCCTGTTTGAAGTCAGAAACAATGCCACAGATGCCATAGCCAGGACTGAAGCACAAGCACTTGCAGAGGAGGTAGGGTCTTATCGCTTTCAGATTTGCACAGTAGTATGGTATGACATTCTTCATGCAGTTAACCATGTGAGCAAACTTCTGCAGTCTCCTACAATGCAGCTTCATGTGGCAGTCAACCTCCTCACAAAAACAAAAGACTTACTCACCAGCTACAGAAACACAGGTTTTGTTGCAGCACAAGTCGCAGCTAGAGACATATGTGAGGAAATGAATGTGGAGGCTGTGCTGAAGGAGAAGAGGCTCAGATCCACAAAAAAGCGCTTTGCTTACGGAGCTCCTGACGAACCATTTACAGAAGCCTTAAAGAGGCTGGAAGTCAAACTTTTCAATGTGGTGGTGGATTGTGCCATCGGGTCAATAAATGAGAGATTCAAAACATTAGATGATGTGAGGGACATATTTGGGGTTCTCCTAAACTTCACCACAATGAACAAGGAAGACTTGTCCTGCAAGTGTGAAAAGCTCTCTAAGATACTGAGCTCTGGAGCTGACTCTGACATTGATGGAAGAGAACTGGCCCTCAAAATTAAGAACTTGCCGACTTTACCTTCACACAACATGACTGCATTGGTTGGAGCTTCTCTCCTTCATTCATCCGAAGCAACTGGAGGAACTATACCCCAATCTCTGGGTTGCACTAAGAATTGCCTGCACTCTACCTGTGACAGTAGCGTCAGCCGAGAGGAGCTTCTGTAAGATGAAGCTAATCAAGAAATACCTCAGATCATCAATGGGGCAGGATCGCCTCAGTGGCCTTGGCATCATAAGCATCAACCAGGACGTTGGCAGGGAGATTTCATATGATGTTATTGATGATTTCGCCCAGAAAAAATCTAGGAGGCAAAAATTTTGAAGATACAAACTGTTCTGTATAACTGTTAGCTATTACACGATTGTATCGTAGAGTTAGTAATTGTTTGGTATGATAGTTGATGATTGCATTATTTTTTTATACATACTGTAGTTCTGTGTCATTTATTCTAAATAATGTATAAGCTAATTTTCAGGAATTTCATGAGTATTTTTTCTGTTTGTCTTCTGAAAGTACATATTTGTTGTTTTGGACATAAATGTTTCATTAAAATTGTTTCATAATTGTTTTTTATTAACACAGCCATTTTTTGTATGTGTGTGTTGAGGTAATGTAGTAAGGCGTAAGTTGGTGGATGGAGGGGTGGGGCCTCAAATGGGTATACTGCTTAGGGCCCCCTAATGGCTAGAAACGGCCCTGGGGATAACGATCCGCCGAATAGGGTGGGGCGCTCTAACAACCTGAATTTTTAATTGGTAAAACTTGCATGGAAAATAACCAATGGAAGAAGACCACTACCTTTTCACCAAGATCTTGACGTTTGAAAAGAGCCAGATGCGGTAACTAAACCTTTAAAAAAATAAATGGGGAAAACGTGTCCAAAAATAAATGGGTAATAGAGGGACTTGGCTGGATGAAGTGAAAATTGATATTATATAATATGCGTTTGTTTCGAAATGTAAAGTTTACGATGTCAGCCCTGTATTTGGAAGGGGAATGATTTTTGGGATGAGGTTAACCGCGTGGCACTAAAATCGGCAAGCGTTCAGGGGGTGTAAAAAACTTTAAATGTAGTTCTATTCATTTTTTTTCTTTTTAATCAGGATATTTTAATGAAAAATACATTCGTTATGACGAACTGATTAGGCACATGGAATTTTATGACCATTGTGACAGACACACACACACATACTGTATATATATATATATATATATATACACACGAGTATAAATATATATATATATACACACACGAGTATAAATATATATATATTATATACACACGAGTGTAATATATATATATATATAAAATGCACAGTTAAAATAAAGTTTTTGAACAAATAACTTTTGAGACTACAGTTGGAAGAGATTTACGATGTGAAATGAGAATAAAAGACTCTGTGACTTTAGTATTACAGAGATTAAAAAGTTATAGCATTAATAAGAAAATGTGCTGTTTTATGTGACAACATAATTATGTATATATTATGCAAAACATAAATGTAGTAGGATGTTCTCGTGAGAAACGAGTAAAACAGTAAGATAGAAAGAACCCATAATTATTAAGAAACAAATGTTTGTATCCACATCTCGGAGAGTAAGTTTTGTTTTATACTACTAATTTCGTGGATTTGCGCTCTCACATGGTAATGTAATGAAATGAATGAAATTAAAAATTATTCGCGATCATTACCTATATGTCCACTGCAAAAAAATTCAATTCTTCCCGACTATGAAACATAAACACAAACTGATGATGATATTACAAAATCTCGAAAGCGCCACCTACCCCAAATTTAGTTTTTTTTAACTATTCGATTGGTTCATATTTGTACAAAGAAAAGTCGCTTCTCTTTCTTTCTATCATAATAGTAACAATTCGGTTTTAAACGTTATCATCATCGATACGAATATATCGTGGTATCGGAACAAAGTCGATCCACAGACATGCGTAATTTCGATGCTTAAAAGTTAGTTTCAATTACGTCAGATTAGGTTCATTTTGGTTAGGAACGTTGGTTAGGTTACATCATGCCCAGTTAGGTTACGCTAGGTTAGGTTAGGTCAGTCATTTTCACTGAAAATCTGAAATTAGTTTCAAATCTGAAATTCATATACTTGCATAAAGTCGAGCGTCGAATATATTGCAAAACATTTTTAACGTCTCGGGTTCTACATTTGAAACTACAGTCTCTCTGATAATTTTTTGAAACGCGAGAGAAGACGCCTGAGAACAGTGTTCAGTATTCCAATTCGGTTTGTTTATCCTGCCTTATCTTTTATTTATGAAAGTTAAGCCTTCAGTGGCTCTTGCAAGAACTGAATTAAAATTTCTTTATTTCGTAGTATTCATAAACACTCGCTTACAAGGGAATTCTTACAAAATAAATTATATGAAACTATTTCTTCGAACCACATTTCACTTATTCACGCGCTCGTGCGTGAATAAGTCGTAAAATGGTTGAAGCGGTTGAGCGATCTTAAATTGGTGTTTGAATTTCCCTATGGCCTTCTACAGTTTTTAGGTTTTAACAAAAGGAATACAGTATCATTACACACACACACACACACACACACACACACAAAATATTTATTTATTTATTTTCAAAGGGTTGAACACATCTGCAGATTCTTCGATCATGCTTTACAACTTGGAATACGTCATGTCCTGTATCAGATCGATATACGGATGCATATTATATTATGATATTATGTTTAGAACCCTAAATGTTCTCATATGATGATTTTTCTTTTTAACCCTTTAACGCCAGGAGTTTTTTTCCCGAGACTAAATAAAATGTCTGGCGTTAGCCAGAACGAACAAACTCATTAAAGTAACACTATACACTAATGGGTTAAATAAGTTTATAAATAGCTTTTAGAAAAGACTTAAATAGTTTTTAAAAGGGTCCGTTTGGATGGTGCCTGATTCTAAACTCAATTAAACGTTTGGTTATGCGAAACTTTGTTCCACCTTTGTAGCATTTGAATGTTTAATATTTTTATATTCATTATACATTTTGTCATTTGTTACATATTCCACACTTATAATGTGCCCCAATTTTTTCATACAAAATTGGTTTATTGCCCGAAGCAAACTGGGACAAATTATACGTGTGAAATATTTCGGTGGCAAAAGTAAAAAATCATGCAACTAAATGTCGAAATACGAAAACATTTACAGTAGAATGCTGCGAGGCTGGAACAAAATTTGCATCACCTAACGCCAACACTGCCCATGTTTCACGAGCAGGCAGTCCAGTCAGGGTTACTTACGACCCCATAGGTTGCAATAAAATAACCTACATCAAATAAGCATTAGAATGATAGAAAAGTGGCAAATTAGTTTTATCACGAATCTTCGATTGCTAACTGAAAACTACAGCTCCATTATATCGTTCGTGTTTACTTCTCTTTTATAGATCTTTTTATTGAGAGCGGGCGTTGCAGATTATAGTAAATTAATCTGTGGACAAAATTTTGCAGTTATTTATAGTTTATTATTTGTAATTTTGTCTGTAACTATTGATTTCGGCCCGGTGCTGCGCTTATTTGATGTAGCTTTTTCCTTTCACGGATATAATCTCATAAGCTTAGGATTCAGGGGCCTTCAACCTGGGCGGTAGCGCCCACTAGTGGGCGAATTGTGATTTTAGGTGGGCGGTAGAAAATTTTCACGAAAACTGTAATTAGATTCACTTAAGGGTGTGGTAAATATGAAAATTTAGACTTCAAAAGACCCGATCTAAATCGACGAAAAATATAGTTAGCACTAAGATCACACACACGTACGCACACACAAACACAATCGTTTTCTTCTACAATCTACATCTATTCTACAATAAAAGAAAATTGAATTGATTGTTATCAATCAAAGATGATCTCACAGCTAGTGACTTGGAAAAATATAGTAGTCATCTTGATGCACTAAAAATTGACACGGAAAATCGTATTCAAGACATTATCAACCTTAAAGTCGATGCGTGGATGGAGACTCCTTTTATTATAAACGTATGTGATGTTGAGGTTACCTGTCAAGAGGAATTATTGCAATTAAAATATGACGCTGAGTGCAAAGCAAATTTCAAAGAAGGTGGATACCTACAACTTTGGCAGAACAAAAAAATACCCAAGCTCTATCCACATTTATGGAATAAGATTTCCACTCTACTAGTAGCTTTCCTTACCTCATATCTGGTTGAATCAGGATTCAGTGTAGTGAACCACATTCTTACCAAGGAAAGAAATCGTTTGAATATAGCAGAGAGAGATGATCTTCGTTTGTTTCTTACTAAAATAAAACCCAACTTAAAGTTTTAATTAGCAAGCATCAACCACAAGGCTCTCATTAAAGGTAATTAAACATTTATTTTCTTTTTTCTTTTATTAATTATGATGATTTATTTTTTTGCCCTAAGGTGGGCGATAAGTTTTTTTAATTCTCAAAAAATCAAAAAGTGGGCGGTAAGCTAAAAAAGGTTGAAGGCCCTTGGAGCGCTCTCATGAAATATGGGTCAATGTCGACGACTTTGGTCATTAGGCCCCGTCGAAACGGGTCACTATTATCAAGCCCTTTTTAAGTTCAAAGTCTTTTCTAAGTGCCCGTTTTATTAGGTTCTAAAAGAAAAACACCAGCATACTAAAACAGTAAAAGGGTTTTGAATGAAATATAAAACAGTTATTTCATATTTCGAGTGATTATTTCAAAGATAAAACTGAACATCGAATTACCTTTGGAGTGTATGAAATCATGAAATTTAGAAAATTATGAACACTGTTTCGGAGCAATCGCAGATAGAATCGCTAGGTGCGGTCAAAGTTGAAAACGTAACAGCTGACCTTGCTGACTATTTAGAAAACGATAGCAAAGTTGTCACAAGCTGCAACGTTGGTCAGCGGTGGAAGGAGAATGTTTTTTAATTTAAGGCTCTAAAGGATGCAGCATATACAGTACTATCAGTGACAGTTACACAAGTTTCTGCCGAAGGACTTTCTTCAGGTTTTCAGAATAAATTGAATTCATTAAGAAACAAAATGAATAGAGAAATGGCAAAAGCTGGATTACTTGTTTGTGTAAACAAAAATAGAATGTCATAAATACACGAATATAAGTTAAAAAAAAAGTTTTAAATTTTTATACTCGGAAGTTTTTTCAAAATTCTTAAGAAGTACTTTATACAGTATTTAAGCATAGGATCCTAAATCAAATTTTCTATTAAAGGCTGTAGAGGAATTTTTTTAAATTTTATATATGATTGTCAATACTGTTTTATAATATACAAAAGATACAAAAGAAACCCTTTAATTTTTTATTCTTCTTTTCCAAACATTTAAAAGTTATAGTAATATAAACGCAAATGATAAGTATAGGGATAGGTATAGAACGATATAGGTATAGAAATAAATTCCGATACCCATTCCCTGAATATATATTTACACATATATATTTATATATATATATAGTGGTCTGTTGACGATAGGCCCTATACTAATGTAATTACATTAATTAAAGATAGTTTTGGGGTCACCAATTTGACCTTCCGATCAAATAAGTAAATGTCATTAATAAAGGAAGTTGATTGATAAGCTTCGTTGGATTTTCCTTTAATTAAACAAAACGAGTAAAGGATAAAAGTATCAATAAAAAGGTCGCAATTGAGCGAACGCAAGTTCACAGAAAAAATGAGTTGAATTGAATGATCGACTAAGTTATAATTATACAGTAGCTTATTAGAAGAATTACAAAGATGTGCAATGGTAAATTAAATGATTAACGAAAAGTGTTACATATTCCATGTTACATCAAACTGATTTTTAAAGAGGTGAGGTAAAGCAGCAACCGGCACACATCGATATGCGATAGCCATAGAAGACGTTCTCAGAAAGCTGTTTTCTAGTTAAAAACAATAAGCGCTTCGCTCGGAGAGGGAGAGACAAGAGTCGATCGAGGGAAATCTTGTATCAGCATGAAAACGAGAGAAAGATGAAGCTTCGAAGGTATCTCTCATATATAATATATATATATATATATATATATATATATGTTACGCCGATTAAATGATTTCCTATGGACATCTCCTAATCAGTTTGGCTTTAAAAGGTTCCACTCAACTGACCTGTGTATCTATGTACTTAAGAAACAATATCTAAATACATTGACAGTAATTCAACTATTTTTAGCTGTTTCCTAGATATAAGTAAGGCATATGATAAGGTGAACCACAATATTTTATTTGCAAAACTAGAAGAGAGGAAGGTTCCCATGTACATATTAAATTTATTGAAATTTTGGTATTCTCACCAATCTTTCACTGTTAGGTGGGGCAGTGTTCTATCCGAGTGTTTTGGCTCCTCTTGCGGGGTGAAACAAGGCTCCTTGCTCTCCCCTATGCTGTTTAATGTGTATATCGACGGATTAATTGCTTCACTTAATGAGGCAACAGTAGGATGTTGTATAGATAACACAAGGATAAATAAATTAGTTTATGCCGATGATATGGCGTTAATAAGTCCCTCTGTTAAAGGTCTGGATCGGCTACTAAAAGTCTGCGAAGTGTATTCGCAGAAACATGATATTCTTTTTAATGTTACAAAAACTAAGGTTATGCAATTTCATCCTAAAAGCTGTAATCAGCCAGCTGATATAAGGTTTAAAATGAATGGTGAAGTAACTGAAGTACAAGAGTTTAAGTATTTGGGTCAAACTATTACCAGCTCCTTGAGTGATGACTCGGATATAAGAAAACAATCTCGAAGCCTGTATGCTAAAGCGAATATGACCATTAGGAACTTTCGATTCTGTACAAGTGAAGCTAAAGACACTCTTTCGTACTTTCTGCAGTAATATATACGGACAGCAACTGTGGGTGAATTATAAAAAAGGTTCTGGCAGAACTCTAAATTTACTGTACAACAGGTCTTTTAGACTCGTACATAAATTACCCGCGAGATGCTCAGCTTCGCAAATATTTGCTACCCGCAATGTCCCGAGCTTCCCGGAGGTAACAAGATGTGCTCAACACAGTCTAATGCAAAGAATTAAAAACTCAACCAACACGATCATCCAAGCTATCCATGAGTCCTACCATTTATCCTCTAAGCTATGGACTTCTTGGTACGAAAACGTCTGTCGGTAGTTCCACTTAACTTCGACATTCCAATATTATTTTTAATCAATTGTATATATTTCTATCCTTAGTATATGAACTGTCATTGTATTAATAATATTTTTCATATGGCCTATAGTCTGCCAATAAACCTTTTCATTTCATATGTTAGTCAATGTCTAAAATCAGGCAATTTGTAAATTGATTGAAATTTTAGGCAGTGTGTCAAATTGATAATGCACACAAAATCTAACCTAACCTAACCTTTCTGTTAATGCTGCATGTGCATGCCTACTGGTATTTCCGAATATGCTGCCTAAAAATTCATTAGGTTAGGTTAGGTTTTGTGTGTATCATCAATTTGACACACTGCCTAAAATTTCAGTCAGTTTGCAAATTGCCTGAGTTTAGACATTGACTGTCATATATATATATATATATATAATATTAGTGGTGGACCGGATGTCAGTTTTTCAACATCTGCGGATGCGGATTTTTAATTTCAATATCCGCGGATGCGGATATTTAGTTAATCTATCAATATAATATAGAATTATGAATATATGACATAATTTTTCAAATTTCGTGGTATTACTGTTATGGCAGGCAATGCATAAGAATTAAAATTAATATTAATGTTTTCATTATGATAAAAATAATAACTTTCTCAAGAGTTTCAGCTAGAGAAAATTCAATGAAACAAGTTTCATTCACTTTTCTGTGTTACCAGGTATTTATATTTTGAGGTTTATATATTTGTTTGTTCATTAATAATTAATACTTTACATGAAATGTGCATGACTGGGCCTTATAAGCTACTTTAATTGTAAATTGCATAATTCATTAGAGGTAATATCCGCATAACATCCGCAGTCAGAAGTGCGGATGCGGATGTTAAAAGATGTGGATATCCGGTCCACCACTAATATATATATATATATATATAATATATATATATAATATATATAATATTATATATATATATATATATATAGAGAGAGAGAGAGAGAGAGGCGGATTTATGTAGAGGCGAAGTAGACGCTTGCCAAGAGCGGCAATTTTTGAAGGGCGACAAATTTGTCGTATTTCAACCTAAATAGGGCAAAGAAAACAAAAATAGAAAATAAATAACTTAGAAGCACTGACAAATTAAATGGATTCACAAATAAGTTTTAAATTAAAAAAGAACAGCAGCCTTTAATAGCAAACTAGCGATATCAAATGGCACAACTATAAGCCACTTTAATCCTTGCCAAGGGACGGCAAAATGCTAAGTACGTCTTTGTTTATATATATATATATATATATATATATATATATATACTGTGTATATATACACCGGCACCACCATTGGAAAACGAATCGGAAATACAAGTATGTAAAAACGAAAGGGAAAAAATAAAAATAATCCTAACCGACATTCAGGGCCTTAAATCAAACCATTCCCCGGACATGCAAGAAACCGGAGCAAATTTTGCATGCCTCACAGAAACCCATCTAAATGACTGTCAGGGGAACTGTGAAAACTGTGAGGTCTGTATTGACAAAAAAGAAATACAAATTGACAACTAAACATCCTCCGACCCGACAGAAGTGAGACGTAAAGGAGGATGTGCTATTTACACACGCGAAAGGCATATGGCAGAAATGACTATAAGTACCTTAAATAGCTACGTAGAATGTGTAGTAGCAAAAGTTGAAAAATTAAATATGGTACTAATTGTAATGTACAGACCCCTGAACACGCCAACCTCAAAATTCTCAAATTCCATCAGATGTAAGAAACTGGGTAAAAGATCTACATTCTCCAACCCCGAATATTTTTCTCTGTGGTGATTTTAATTTTCCATTCATGAAATATAAAAGGATAGGAAGAAGTATATGTATACACCAGGAAAAGGGAGGCACACAGGAAGATCAGGAACAGGTGAAAATGCTACTAGCTCTAGCTGATGAATTTATGTTAACACAAGAAATAACAGAAAACACAAGAAAAAATAACTGCCTAGATTTGGCATTCAACAGCAACCTAATCGATAATGTAGAAATATCCCTAACTATAATATCGGATCACAACATTATTGAAATAACCAATATAAAAGCAATAGGAAAGGAAAGAACACGAACAACAGAAAGAAGCAAATTCGAAATTTTTAATTTTCACTCCAAAGCTATAAACTGGGAAGGTGCTGCATCCAGCATAGAAGTAATAGATTGAAAACCATCTTTCCCAACGCCAGGACAACGGAAGAGATGATAATGACCTTAGAGGAGAAGGCGCTGGAAACTGTGGAAAGACATGTCCCAAAAATACAACAAAGAGGTAAGAGAAGCAGGTTCGACAGAAAAAAAGAGGTTATTGTTCCGAAAGAGAAAAAGAGTGACTGCCAAATTAAATAACTAGAGATAAAAACTGCAGTTTATCATAAACTTGGAAGGTGCTGCATCCAACATAGAAGTAATAGATTGAAAACCATCTTTCCCAACGCCAGGACAACGGAAAAGATGCTAATGACCTTAGAGGAGAAGGCGCTGGAAACTGTGGAAAGACATGTCCCAAAAATACAACAAAGAGGAAAGAGAAGCAGGTTCGAAAGAAAAAAAGAGGTTATTGTTCCGAAAGAGAAAAAGAGTGACTGCAAAATTAAATAACTAAAGATAACAACTGCAGTTTATCATTTTATATTTTTCTGGTGAGTATCGATTGCATCATACATGAACTAATTGAGAAGCATACAGAAAAAGAAGACGACAACGCTATAAAAACGATAAAGGTTAACCCAAAGTACTTCTATAATTTTGCAAAAAGGAAGTCGAAAAACCACACGACCATCGGACCTTTTAAAAACGAAGACTGCTTTATCTGATGATCTACGAGAAGTATCTGAAATATTAAGAGCTCAGTACGAATCATCTTTCAGTATCCCAAAAACTGACAAACTGATATGCGATAGAAATGCGGTCTTTGAAGAAAAACTACAAGGGGAAAGTATAACGGACTTCTACTTCACGACAGATGATATTACACAAGTATAGGGAAACTAAAAGCACACTCAGCGGCTACATCGGACAAATGGAATGCCATGCTGATCAAAAACTGCAAGAATGCAATCGCTGAGCCCCTATATTTGACATGGAGACGATCACTAGACATGGGAGAAATACCGGGCATCCTGAAGAGCGCGAACATAGTCCCAATATATGAAGGAGATCGATCCGAGGCCAAAAACTATAGGCCAGTGTCGCTTACATCTCATCTCACGAAAATATTTGAAAGAATAGTTAGACAGAAAATTATGACTTTTTGGAAACTCAGAAAAAATTAAATGATAACCAACATGGGTTTCGGTCAGGCAGATCATGCCTATCACAACTAATGGGACACTACAACAACATTATTGATGCACTGGAAAGTAATGAAAACTATGATATAATATACACAGACAATAGCAAAGCGTTCGACAAGTGTGACCATGGAATCATAATACATAAACTGAAATATATGGGAATAACAGGAAAAGTAGGGAAATGGATATATAATTTCTTTAGTGAGCGGCGGCAAGTCGTTACAGTACAAGGAATATCTTCATCAGAATCAGAGGTCCTCAGCTCAGTACCACAAGGAACAGTATTAGCCCCACTACTCTTCATAATCATGCTAACTGACATAGATGAGGACGTTACCAGAGACAGCACAGTAACATCCTTTGCCGATGACACAAAGATCAGTAGAAAAATAAGAAACCCAGAAGATATAGGATCTCTACAAACAGACATGAACAAAATCTACAAGTGGACGGAAGACAACAATATGAAGTTTAACACTGAGAAATTTCAACTGTTACGGTACGGAAAAAGAGAGGACCTAAAATCCATGGAATACTACGGGGCTCCAATAAACCTTAGCTCCCCCGCCCATGGCCTAAACCATTAGAGGTACAGTAAAACTAAACATACCTTACAAAAGCGAATTTAATCCTGCATTTAATGAGAAACAATTAAAACTTGGTGTTCCCGCCATTGGCTTCCAAGACAGCCTGAATTCGCTTTGGGTAGCTTGCCAAAAGTGACGTGAACAGATCTTGATCGTTACGCAAATTTGCTAAAACAGTTTCAATGTGTTGCGTCATTGTATCCTTCGAAAATCGATTTGCTGCAGGTTCTTGAAACAAGAGACATTCAACCTTGTCCTTTATAACTGATCCAATGTGTTCACAGACGTTCAGGTCAGGAGAATTTCCTGGCCATTCTTCATTTCCAAAGAAATCGATCTCATGGTTCCGCAACAACTGTTGAGTGGCTAATGCCTTAAAGCAGGGGGCCTTATCGTGCAGAAGTGTGACCTGATCGACATCCATAACATTGTTTGGGTTTCTTAGAAAAGGAATGACATGCTGGGATAGAATAATATCACGAAAATATTGTCCATCCCAACTCTGACCATTTGGCTTCAGCACCCACATGAGCTTCTTTGCAGTGAACAAAACAAACACACCAACACAGTCTGGACTTTTTAATAATTCGCGATAATGTTCATTGTCATCGATTTCATCTGGTGTTGTGGCCCACACTCGATCATTTTGGTAGTTAGGCCGACGTGTTACGTAAACAAAAAATTCATCGGAGACAGCTAAATGCATGAAATCATCCACATCCCAATCTTCAAGATAATGGGCAAACCACATTCTGTCATCGATGTTAAGTTGAGTTTTTCTTGGCTTTGGAAGTTCATGCCAAGGCTTTAAACCTTGCCTATGACGGTACAGTCGAATGATCTCACCACTAACGATCTTTCATCTCAACACTTCGATCTCTCTAGAAAGTTTAGCACAACTGTTTTTCCGCTTACGCGTACCGCTTTCAATGATGTCCTTTGTTTCCTGAGAGAGTGGCAAATTTGGGCGCCCAGATTTGGTTGTATCCATTTCACATTCATCCAAAGTTTTATTCCAATTTCTTTTGACGAAGTCCTCACTTCGCAACTTTTTGGCAACCCATGAACGTGTTATAAAGGTGGCTTCAGTATCACGAGCTTCCCGAAATGTTATTGCTCGTATGCGATTTATCACACGTTGCCTCTCCGAATCACCAATTAATTGAGAAGCCATTATATTATCATTTTATCAGCTAGAGTAATTTTAATACCTGCAATAAATAAAAAAATTTATATATTTTTATAATCACTAAAAACTATTTCGATATAAGTAAACATGTAAGCTGCAAATGTGGGGGCTAAGGTTGTTTGGAACCCCTTATACCCAAAATGGACAGGAAATTCAGAAAAATTCTAAAGCAAAAGATTTAGAGGTTGTAATGATTGAT
>JAJOZX010000120.1:532500-612500 GCA_023014485.1 Bathynomus jamesi
ACCTGTAAGCTACCTG
Source organism: Bathynomus jamesi (assembly GCA_023014485.1). Lineage (NCBI taxonomy): Eukaryota > Metazoa > Arthropoda > Malacostraca > Isopoda > Cirolanidae > Bathynomus > Bathynomus jamesi. The sequence goes on from JAJOZX010000120.1 coordinate 532,517, forward strand.
TTCGTCCCTGTGATGACAATGCTGTGAAGTGCAAGAAAGAAAATTGTCGAACACAGCACATAATCTGAACTTGTCCTCCCAGTAAAAAGGTAATACTATTATTTTTTAAACTTTTAACTGGCCTAACTTAGTGCGATTAGGTGCCTTTTAAATGGAAGGAAATTCAATGCTTGTAATTTAAAAATATCCGCATTTTCCTCCTGTAATCTTCCTTCCCCCCCACCCCCTGTTAATAGAAATTAATAATCAATTTTTTTTCAGGATTTTATCTCTTATTTTAGATCCGCTAATTTGCTGAGGAGACCACTGGAATGATCTCAGTAGCGACCAGAGGCTTCTTTTGGAGTATGTGCTTGGAATTTCCAGGGGCAAAGTCAACCCAAGATTTGCTGCCTGAAAATTGGACCATTAACCACGCAAGATGGTTGACTTTGGCAATTAGATTGATTGTCTGTGGACCAGAGGTGCTTACCCTCCAGAACTACAGGATAAGCTTTACCAGGCCATCAAGTTCATTGTGGAAGTGTATGCAGTCAGTTGGTTTAGATCAAAGGGACAGCAAGTTCCACAATCAGCAGCTGTACATCTTCACATGATCCAGAGGATCAAGCAGCAGTCTGAAGAATCCAGGGTGTTGCTTTCAAGAACCCTGAAGTACAATGCTTTTGCCTTGCTGCCCGAGAATGTGCTGTACTCCATGATGAAGTCTGATGACTTGGAAGTGAGAGAAGCTGCTCTCAAGAAAATTCTGTCCATCAGGTAAGCATTTATTAATTTTAAAAAATGTGAAAAAAAATTTGATTATGGGGATTTATTTAATAAAAAAAAGGCCCGATTCTATAAATCCCCATAATCGAATTTTTTTTCATTTTCTTATCCCAATTTCCCCCCTCCCCTCTGATAATGGAAATAATCTTAACCTTCTTTCTGAAAAAAAATTCGATTATGGGATTTATAGAACTCGGGTTTTTTTTTTTAATTTAAGTTTAATTTAAATCAGCAATTCTGAGACTAATAGGGATTAAATCTTAAACTGGAATAAAAAAAATTAATTATTATTCTTTCAGAAGTGGGAAGCCAGCCAAGAAGAGGCTGAAGAAGATCACAGCTATCAACATTGAAGCTACCCACTGGTCAGAACTAATCAACCTTTCTCAAAGTGGCATCTGTGAACCTGCTCTCACAGAAGACTTTTCTGACCAGGAGCTTCAAGAAGCATTGCTGAATGGCACCAAGCTGGGGCTGCCTGATCTGCCTTCACATTCTCAGTGTTGAAGGGGCCGTGAAGCTGACATCTGAAGCTTCCCATACTCAGAGATGGGCACGATCTTGATCTTCAAGATCAGATCGTGATCTTGAAGATCAAGATCAAGATCGTGATCTGATCTTGATCTTGAAGATCACTTTTATTATGGTGATCTTGATCTAAGATCACTTTATTTCTTGTGATCTTGATCTTGAAGATCACTTTAGACTTCAAGATCACTTTTAATTTCAGATTCTTAAATATGCCGCTATGCGAATGTCATTTGTTTTTTGTCCAAGCGACATCTGGTGGCAACTTTGTTCAACACCGACTTTTATGTTTTCTGTTAGTTGGGTGACTTGCGTCATGCGTGGGCTCATGGAAGGTGTAGTTGCTGTGGAATTTAGGCTCTTAAAAAGTGTAATTTACTGTGCAATTATGTTAAAAGTGTTCTATTAATATATTATTATATATAGGCATAAAATATAGCCTATAGGTCCGTATTCATAATAAATTAATTCTAAACATATTTTATTTACAGATTGAATTTTTTAATAATGAGTGCAATTTTACAACTTCAACAGGCTCCCAAGGGAACCAAATATTCTAGGTTGTCACCAGAACAGTATTCAATATATTTAGATAACAATGTTGGTAATAAGGATCAATCTGTGCTATTGAACGGAAAATATTTTCAAATTGTCGAAAAAACTGGAAACAGTATCAAAGTTATTTGTAGGCAGTGTACAAAGAAAACTACAATTCTGTCTGCTGGCCTCGACTCAACAAGCAATCTTCTGAGGCACCTCAGGGTTAGTACTACTTAGTAACTAAGTAGTAAGTAGCAACATTAACATAATGGTTCAAGTCATATTTTAAGTGACTGGTGCCATACAAGACTAATGCTACATTTACATAGACGTCCATTTGAATATATTGTGCACTTCAGATATTAATAGATTATGGACTAGTAACTACATTAAAAACTGCCGATATCCAACTATAATAAAACGCCAGGTGTATCTGTCTTTCTCTCTGTCTGATCCATGTCTGTAATTTCTCCTATTTAGTTACTGAAGGACGAAATTCGGCTTTCAATTTAACATAGGATAAAAATGCACTGATCATGGTGAAAATAATTTTAGTTAAAGAAACAAAATTTTAGAATCTTAAGTATTAATTTCAACTAGAAGTTTGATACTCTGATAAATATTATACAGGGTGTTCAAGAAGTCTCTCCGCATGATAATAATTTATTTTCTTGTGCAGAAACTACATTCGGATCTTTTGGGTGAATATGAATCGGAGAAGAAATCTCGCAAGCGTCCAGCTAAAGAAGAAGATGCCAGCGGCAGCAATGCTGGCCCTGCCAAAATTGCCAAGCAGTCAACACTAAGCATGTTCCACATTTCCAAGCAAAAACCAGGACCACCAATATGCAAGGATATCCTTGAAAAGAAGATTCTCTCGCTTGTGGCTAATGGGCTCCTACCATTGAGCCTAGTTGAACTACATGAATTTAAGGATCTTCTTTCATGTTAGTATAACTCAAATATTTTGCTATTTTTTCCATAGCTAATATCTGATTAAAATAATTAATCATATTATTTGTATGAACATTAGACTATCGCTAGCCTAGCTAAATATTTGATATTTTTTCCAAAGCTAATCTATTGTATTTGTTTTAATTTTTAAATATTTTTTTCAGACGTCAACCCGGCTGTTCAGGTGCCATCTAGACGCACCCTGGCTAGATCTCTTGCAACAACAACCAGTACAATGAAGGAAGACATACAAGCAAAACTGGCAGCAGTTGACCATGTGTGTGTTACATGCGACATATGGTCAACTAATCACCGCAGTTTCATGGGAGTCACTACGCATTGGGTATGCTATTGATTTAGTGTATTATTTTTATATAATTGATAAATTGACCATTGGTGATAGACTGATAGTCTGATAGACTTATAGTATAATCTTTTCAATTATTCGACATGTGTTCCTCATTCATTAATTTGGTGACTCTTCATTTTGCTGTGATTCACAGTAATTTCACACTGATTCTGTCATCTGTCATTGTGTCTGATTCACAGCAAAATGTGGAAGAGTCCATATTCACAGGCTGTGAATATGGACTCTTCCACATTTTGCTCTTATGGGATGGGTCACTGATGTGGTGGTATGGTAGGCGACTCATCGCTGAATTGCCTCCTTTATATCACATAGTTCTTCTCTTCAATGTTTGGTGGCGCAGTTTAGCTGGTGCGTGTCTAACCAATATTATTAAATTAAGCTTAAAAAAATGTTCATACAAACATTGATTTTATATTCTTACATTACAGATCAATGATGACTTGTCGCGAGGATCAGCTGCACTGGCATGCCGAAGATTTCGTGGAACACATAGCTTTGATAAAATTGCTGGAATATTGGACAGGATCAACTCGGAGCATGGTTTATCTTATAGAAAAGTTGTATCTACAGTCACCGACAATGCATCGAACATGGTGAAATGCTTTAAAGAGTTCGGTGTTCGTGTTCAGAATCGTACTGACGACATTGATGAAGATGATGATGATGAAGATGATGATGAAAAAGATTCAGATGAAGAGGTTATCATCAGCAACTTTCCTGAACATTCAGGAGAGCATGGAGAGGAGTCAGTGAAACTATCATCCCATATTCGATGTGCCTCCCACACATTGAACTTGGTAGCAACAACTGATGCAGATAAAGGACTGAATTCACCTGGACTAAAGAAGATAAAGCATTCTGCAATGGGAAAATGTTCGGCGCTGTGGAATGCTGCTGGTAAACCCAAGTCAGCAGAAAAAATACAGGAAATAACTGGCGTCCAATTTAGGTACCCATGCGTCACCCGATGGAACTCAATGTACGACTCATTAAGCCAAATATATAAACATAAGAACGACGTGAATGTAGCTCTTGAACTGAATCTACCCATCCTCAAAGACAATGAATTGGAATTTATTTCAGAATATTTGTCTGTTCTAAAACCAATTGCAGCAGCCCTCAACAAATTACAGGCAGAGAAAGAATGCTACTACGGTTGTCTCTTCCAACAGTCCTAGTGACTCAAGATGCCCTCGCAAGATTGGAGCCTATCCAACCAAACGACCTGCGCTTGAGACACTGCATGCCATTACTGGCAGCAGTCGTCTCTGGCTTCAATGCCAGATTTGGTCATTTTTTGTCGTTGAGCCCCGAGGTAACTGATGCCGTTTTGGCCTCAGTATCTCATCCGTATTTCAAACTTAGATGGATATCATTGTTGCAAGGGCCTAATTTCGGCGATCATGAAGCAATCAAGTCTCAAGTAAAAGACAAGCTGCAAATGGCTGTAAGAAATTGTAATTCTGACAACAGTGGTAATAGTTCGGTGAACTCAGACTCATCATCTGAAGACGATTTCTTCAGAACTATGGACGGCTCATTCTCTGCTCCTAACAACAAGGAAGACTTGGAAGTCCTCAATTATTTGCAGGACACCAGTAAGGCACTCGACTCTTTAGATAGGTATCCTGCTATAAAGAAGATCTTCAAGAGGTATAACACCACGCTACCTTCCTCTGCACCAGTGGAACGGTTGTTTTCGTTTGCTGGCATGGTTCATAGCCCCAAACGAAGTCGTCTCTCGGATGGTAACTTTGAACAATTGGTTTTGCTGAAAGCAAATGTTTACAGCGGTTGAACATTAAATTAACACTCTTAACTTGCGGTTTTTACCCTTATATTGTCAGTAATTGCGTACTGCAGTAAAACTGTAAAATTAAATTCTATGTAAAAAATGTTTACTTATATATGCTGACCATTCATTGATATGGGTTATGGACCTGGTGAAATGAGAATTGAGAAAAATAGAACTAAAAACTATATGTAGGTCATTTAATAGTTTTTTCTTTGCTGATAAGTTATGATAATACTAAGTTTTAAGTTTACCACCTGAAAAACTGAAAGGGGAATCGTCAATCCCCGTAGTTTAGATCAGGTGACATGGGTAGGATGCGATGCTTGTATTGCCTCAGCCCTCAGGGGAGTATTAGGAGTGATACTTTTCAGGAGTGATTAACAAAATAATTTGTTTTGTTTACTCTACAAGAGTACAACTTTTTTCAATTCATATAAAAGTGATCTTAAAAAGTGATCTTGAAAAGTGATCTTCAAGATCACGATCTTGATCTTGATCTTCAAGATCACATTTTTCTGGTGATCTGATCTTGATCTTCAAGATCACATTTTTCTGGTGATCTGATCTTGATCTTCAAGATCACCAAAGTTGGTGATCTTGCCCATCTCTGCCCATACTGTTTATGGACTCGAATCAAGGCACAAACACATTCTGGCCAAAGCCCTAAGGCGCCAGATGAGGCCTTTCTTTGCTTCTAAGGGCTCTTACAGTGAAAATTATGATGATCTTGGGATCTAAATGTGTGTATTTGACTCTGTACATGTTTTTTTTACTTTTTTCTCAATAAAATTGTAACTTTTTTCAGGATTTTTTTATGAAAATAGCGTTTTTTTCGGCCGAAAATTGCGAAAATGCGGTATTTTTCGGTACGATTTTTTGACGATTTTTGAAACGGTTTCCTCAAAAAACGGTTAAAACTAGGGATCTGAAATGTTTTGTCAGTTATTATCATATTAAGTCCTGACTATCTCGACTAGTCCAAAGTCGATATCTAAAAAAATGCGGAAAATCAACTTACCTTAATCGCTATCCAACTCCTTACTGACTTCGCATATGTCTCTTCCCGGAATCGTGCAAAATCTGTTCTTCGACTCGCCAAAAATTTCTTCATCCGACAAAAACGTGAAAACCAATCCAATTCAAATTCTTTTCGCTCTTTCTGGCATCTAGCCAAAAACCTCTCCAACAACTTTACTTCTTCTTTCCTTCCTCTTTCCCACTGCGATATCTCAGTCGCCGTCTCTTCTAAAGGTAAAGCAGAACTCATCGCTCAAACCTGTGCCTCGAACTCAACCCTGGACGATTTCGGTGCTGTTCTTCCATCTCCTCCCCTTCTGACTTTATTATTTCTGAAATTAGAATCTCTTTTAAATGTTTTTTCTGCCCTATCTGGGCTCAACTCTAGGAAGACGTATGGTCCTCATGGTGTACCTTCTGTCGTTCTCAAGAACTGTGCTCCTCTGCTGACACCTTGCCAATGCAAACTCTTTCGTCTTTTTATTTCATCTGGTACTTTTCTTTCCTACTGGAAGTTCGCTTTTATTCAGTATGTTCCAAAGAAGGATGACCGCTCTCAACCCTCCAACTATTATCCAATTTCTTTGATTTCTTGCCTTTCTAAAGTTTTTGAACCTATCCTTAATAGGAAGATTCTTAAAACCCTCTCTTCTCAAAAGTTTCCTTCAGATCGTCAGTATGGGTTTCGCAAGGGATGCTCTACCGACGATTTTCTTGTATATCTCTCTGACTCTTGGTCATCCTCCTTTCGGGATTTTGGTGAAAGTTTTGCCATTGCGTTTGACATATTAAAAGCTTTTGATGTAGTATGGCACAAATCTTTAATTTCTGAACTGCTTTCGGTTTCTATCCTCCTATCTGTGGTTTCCAGTAAAGCCTAAAGCTTAAGGGCCAAATTAAATTAAATAAATAGTCGAGCTTCACAATTATTCATGTCATTGTAAATTGAAAAAATTTATTTATTTTATTATTATTAATAAAGGTTATTCTATCTATCTATCTATCTTTCATGTCTAGTTTCCCTTCTGGGCTGATCTATAGCTGCGGTTGTAGATGGTCCGTTAATGATCTATTAAGTCGCACTTCCTGTCATATTCACTCCTATGCCGATGATCCCACTCTTTACTTCTTCACCCGCTTCAAAAAGCATCCCTATCAATCGTCACTCCATGATTCACGTCGGACGGCTATGGTGCACCTGACCTCCGATCTTTCTAGTATTTCTGATTAGGGCAGAGAAAATCTTGTGGCTTTCAATGCCTCAGAAACTCAGTTTTTCCATCTGTTTACTCGTCACAATCTTCCACACGACTATTCCATTATCTTCAACAATACACAACTCAATCCTTCCTCTTCTCTTAACATTCTTGGCGTTTCCTTTTCTCGTGATTTTCGCTGGAAAGATCACATATACTCTTTCTAAAACAGCTTCGAAAAGTTTACGTGTGCTGCACCAGCTCCGCAGTTTCTTCACCCCCACTCAGTTGCTTTCTCTGTACAGGGTCTTACCTGCCCCTATATGGGGTACGCTTCTTATGTGTGAGGTGGTTCAACCCACACGGCTCTATTTTATTAGGTGGAATGAAAGGCTTTTCGTCTCATCGTTCACTGCCTCTTATTAACTTCCTTCAAACACTCACTATTTGCCGCAATGTTGCCTCACTCTCACTTTATATCGCTATTATAACAGAGAATGCTCTTCTGAGCTCTCTAACTGCATGCCTCCTCCCTTAAGGAAAGCACGCAGCACAAGACTTTCGACACTTTCTCATTCCTTCTCTGTCCAACTCTCTAAAGCAAGGGTTAATCGGTATTCTCAATATTTCATCTACTCAACCGGTCAACTCTGGAACAATCTTCCTCATTCCATCTTTCCTCCTGTCTTTGACTTCGTCTTTTTCAAACGCGAAGTTTCCAGGCATCTCCAAAACCCTGGAACCTGATTTTGGCTCTCTTCTTCCTCAATCGAGAGGTTTTGTTGGGTATTCACCTTTGTCATAGGCGGATCCAGAAGGGGGGGGGGCAGGGGGATTAATTTGGAGGTCCCATACATCCTGGTTAAACGAAAATAGGTAAAATATTTGAATGCTTATGTCCACGTTTCTTCAATTAAGCTCCCTGGCCCCCCTCTGGATCCACCTATGGCCCTTCTCCCCTCCTTCCCGCATAAAGAAAAATATTCATTTGCAAATATATGTACATTTGCGAGGAAAGTCGAATTTAAAATCACTGGTTTATATTTATTCTCAGATTCATATATTTTTCATTATCATTTCGTATATATATATATATATATATACACAAATTCAGAATGGTTCCCTGAGACAATTATATGTTAAACACAGACCGTGCATGGAACACAGGAACTCTTCTGGAAAATTAAATCCACTATAGTCCGAATAAGTAATGGTAAATGACAAATACCATAGTTTTTTCTTTTTCATGATTTTAGCCCGACGTGGGCACGGGTCTCTCGCAAAGAGATCCCATAAATATAGCTTCCCTCACCAGCTATCTGCAAGCAGACAGGATCCAGCTTTGGGACATGGATCTAGGGTTTAAAGCAAGCCTAGATCCCTACATTCAGAACCTCTATATAAGTAAAAGACTCGTTGCATTCAGTCGGGTTGAATAATCAAAGAAAAAAGGGGGTAACTATTGTATTTTAGCCCAAAAAAAACCAAAACTTAAACCTCAACCGGGACATTGAGTGTCCACTTTCAAGGCACGTAACACGTCATTTACCATTACTTATTCGGACTATAGTGGATTTAATTTTCCAGAAGAGTTCCTTGTTCATGCACGGTCTGTGTTTAACATATAATTGTCTCAGGGAACCATTCTGAATTTTTGTATATTAAACGGACGTGTTACGTGCCTTGAAAAGTGGACGCTCAATGTCCCGGTTGAGGTTTAAGTTTTGGTTTTTTTTGGCTAAAAATACAATAGTTACCCCTTTTTTCTTTGATTTATTCAACCCGACGTGAATGCAACGAGTCTTTTACTTATATAGAGGTTCTAAATGTAGGGATCTAGGCTTGCTTTAAACCCTAGATCATGTCCCAAAGCTGGATCCTGTCTGCTTTGCAGATAGCTGGTGAGGGAAGCTATATTATGGGATCTCTTTTGCGAGAGACCCGTTGCCCACGTCGGGCTAAAATTCATGAAAAGAAAAACTATGGTATTTGTCATTTACCATTACTTATTCGGACTATAGTGGATTTAATTTTCCCAGAAGAGTTCCTTGTTCCATGCACGGTCTGTGTTTAACATTATAATTGTCTCAGGGAACCATTCTGATTTGTGTATATTAAACGGACGTGTTACGTGCCTTGAAAAGTGGACGCTCAATGTCCCGGTTGAGGTTAAGTTTTGGTTTTTTTTGGCTAAAAATACAATAGTTACCCCCTTTTTTCTTTGATTTATCAACCCGACGTGAATGCAACGAGTCTTTTACTTATATAGAGAGTTCTGATGTAGGGATCTAGGCTTGCTTTAAACCCTAGATCCATGTCCAAAGCTGGATCCTGTCTGCTTTGCAGATAGCTGGTGAGGGAAGCTATATTTATGGGATCTCTTTGCGAGGACCCGTTGCCCACGTCGGGCTAAATCATGAAAGAAAAACTATGGTATTGTCATTTACCATTACTTTTCGGACTATAGTGGATTTAATTTTCCCAGAAGAGTTCCTTGTTCAATGCACGTCTGTGTTTAACATATATATATATATATAAATAAAAGCATATGAAGTTGTACAGGACTTTTGGAACACCCTAAATGTGACAAGATTTGATTTATTGGAAGGATATGGATGCCATAAAATTGTATATTATCTTGGAGATGATATAAACGATAGCAAAAATCAAACAATAATAAATTTTTTTTAAAAATTGGACTAAAATAAAAATAAGACACGTACTCAAACAATGACAATAAAAACGACCCAAAATTGAGAAGACAAGAAAAGAAGAAAATATATGAAAATAAAAAATAGATGTAGTGAAAATACAATATATATATATAATATATAATATATATATATATATATATATATATATATATATATATAAAGGGTGTCAGGAAATGATTGCCCCCCCCCCCTGTACAGAAGAAACTGAAAGGAAGGAAAAAACAGACAAAACACGCGAAAGAGCGTTTAATTTTGAATAAAAAACCCTTGTTTTAATATCGGGTGTTGCCCCCATTTGCAGCTCTGACGGCCATTAATCGACGGGGGTATGATCCCAGAAGTGTCTCAAAGAGATCGGTACTGAGCTCATTTCTTCAAGGACTTCGTTGATCTTTGCAGTCATAATTTCTGTTGAATACCGATTCTGAATGGGTTGTTCCAGCATTAAGGACTCCACCCGATCCTTCATGATGGATCCGACATGTTCACAGACATTAAGATCGGGAGAATTGCCAGGCCATTCATTATTTCAGAAAAAATCAATGTTATTTCCTTAAGCAGTTGTTGAGTCGCAAGTGCTTTCACACAGGGGGCTTTGTCGTGAAGAACGGTTGCCTGTTCAACATCCAAAACACACTCGGGGTCTTTCAAAAACGGAATTACATGTTGGGCTAAAATTACATTTCGAAAATAAGGCCCATCCCAACTGGTTCCTCTTGGTTTGATAACCCAGATGAACTTCCGAATAGAGAACATAATGAAAACACCCACACATGCTGGATTTTTTACTATTTCTCGATACTTCTGGTCGTCTGGGACTTCATCAGGAGTTGTTGCCCAAACCCGATCATTCTGAAAATTTGGTTTTCTGGAGACATAAACGAAGAATTCATCGCTGACAACCAAGTGAAGGAAATCGTCTTCCGTCCATTCCTCAAGATAATCACAAAACCATAGCCGATCTTCAATATTAAGATCACTCTTCCGTGGCTTAGCTATTTCATGCCAAGCACTCAAGCCTTGGCGAACTCGAAATTGATGCACAAGTTGCCGATTGACTATCTTACCACGACGGATAAGTATCTCTTTCGCTACCTCAGAGCAGCTCTTCTTTCGGCGCCGTGATGCAGCAAGCACAATGTCTTTCGATTCTTGAGATAATTTCTCCGGTCTTCCTCCTCGAAATTCTGTTTCACAATCTTCAAGATTCTTATTCCAATTCCTTTTGACAAAGTCTTCTGATCTTTTTAATCTCTCAGCCACCCAGTGTCGAGTTATGAAAGTTGCACCAGCTTCCTTTGCTTCACGAAATGTGACAGCTCGAATGCGGTCAAGAACTCGCTTTTTCTCTGAATCGTTCAAAATAGATGATGCCATGGTTTCTGTGGGGAAAAAAATGGTAAGAATTAAAATCACAGGAATAGAATATAATGGTTTTTATTCAGATTTTAACGCTCTTTCAAGTGGTCTCGCTGGTTTTTATCTATCTCTTCTAGTTTTTGCTCTACAGGGGGGGCAATCATTTCCTGACACCCCGTATATATATATAGGCTCTGAAATCTTAAACGAAAGACTAAGCAAATAAATAGGTTTTATTACTTTAGATATATTTACAAACTTACACGCTTACATGATTTAAAGGGACAAGGAGTGGGCACTCCTTTTAGCATCCCCATCCCGTTCCCCTCTCCCGCCCTACCCCCACCATATGCACTGCGAATCTTCCGTTTAATAGTAAAAGTTTTGACGGTGATCGCCGGAAATGTATGTTTCATTACAGTATAATCGTACAGTGACTCCGCGTGTATACTTTTTGTGTCATAGTTAGTAATAGTTACATAATTAATGTGAAAAGATGCCTGAACATCGAACCGTTGGTATCCCGAGCATGATTTAAAGGGACGAAAGTGGGACCCCTTTCGGCGTTCCCCCCATCTCCACCCCAACCACCCCCACCAGCTACGTCCCCCGCAAGCCGTTACAGATACAATGGGGTCGTCTGCTGTAAATCTTGTAGAAAATCCTGTTATGTTTTATATTGACAAAGTAGATCATATTAGGTCAGACCTTCTTGTATCTGTCTGTCATGATTTTTATGATTCAGAAGAAATAGAACATGCGAGGGTACAATTAAACACCCTGTTCGGTGCCCTCCCAACTCGTAGAGGTAATTCTAAAACGAGAATACCCTGAAAGACATTATAAATAAAGTGTCGACCCTCCGGGATAATGAGAATAATATTACCTTTTACGTTACTAACTTCCATAGAATACCGGTAATCTCTATGGGTGACGTAACGTCTCGGTGCTCCTCAAACAGTATAATGAGGTACAAAAGTCGATAGTTGAACTGAAACACCAACACGTGGTGTCAAATCAGAAAAACGCGATTTCGCTAGAACATTCCGGTCAGAGTTAGATGCGTTGAAAGAGACGCTCCTCCCAAAGCCCAGTTACTCGGAAGTAGTTCAGCAAGCCAGATCTCCAAGAAGCGCGTCGGGCAGCGAGGGAAACGAAATCCCCGCCTCCAACTCCCCCCTGAAGGTGGGGTGGAAACGCAGCATGCAGGGGTAGCGGTCAACCCCCTCCCGTTCAGGAAAGGACCCTGCTCCCGATCTCACAATGAGGAACAGGGACGGTCCAATGCCGAGAGTCGAGGCATCATTGCCCTCTTCCCTGCCTCCCACTGCAGAGGAGAGGTGTTCGATTACGCCTCGCTCGGTGCGCAGTTCCCCCCCTCCCACCGAAGAAGGGAGGCACGCGCGGCCGTCAGGGTATAAACACCGCTAACAGACCCTCACCAAGCCACAGAGTAAGGGAGGGGCCTCCTATCCCCCAAAGGTTGTGCCACCCATCCCCCAGGCAGGCGAACCCTGCCTCAGGGAGATCGAGGGAGAGGACGGGTGGGTAACTGTTAATAGGCGCCCTTCCCAAAGGTTCCTCAACCGGTCTCCGCGGCGAGGCCACCGATGGGAATCTCACCCTCTTTGTGTCGCGAATTCAGCTCTCGAACGAGGCAAGCGATATTCGACACATGATAGAAGAATCATTGGTGAACACAGTATAGTGATAGTTAATAAACTAAACACGAAATCTCCGTATTATAACTCTTTTAAAGTAATAATTAAAGGTGTAAATGCGCATTTCAACCCGTATAATATGAGTCAATGGCCAGACGGTATTATTGTTAAGGAGTTTATTCACTTTTCCAGGAGATTTGATAACAGGCAAAATAATAATAATAATAATAATAATAATAATAATAGGCGCCCTAACGGTAATGCCTGAAAGTTGTACTGTGTATAATAATAATAATATCTAATAATAAATTTCTATCAGTCATGGCGGATAACTTGTTGAAAATAGTCTCATATAATGTAAGGTCAGTGAGGAATTCAACTGTAGATGTTCATAAAATCTGCGACAGTGCAGATTTGATACTCCTGCAGGAGCACTGGCTACCTAAGCAAGAGCTAAAATTCCTCTCTACCATCCATGATGACTTTATGTACCATGCGTCATCAGCAGTAGACTTGTCAGATGAATTAATGTACGGTAGGCCTTTTGGTGGTGTTGCTTTCTTATAAGGAAAAATTTGTCAAAACATAAAATTTTTAACAAGCGATAATGTAAGGTTGTTAGGCATTGAATTACAAGTGAACAATGATTGCATATTAATTGTAAACTGCTATTTACCATACAACAACGGCAGTAATCTAGATGAATACATTGATTTGCTGTACAAAATTAAGTCATTATCAGATAACCCCAAATATTCTCACTGTATAATAATGGGGGACTTTAACGCACATGTGAACTCGGAATTCTTTGTAGAATTGGGTAACATGTGCGAGTCGGCCAATTTAAGTATAAGTGATGTAGATGTATTAGGGATAGCCAGTGGTAATTTTACATACGTTAGTGATATGAGTGGTACTACCAGATGGATTGATCATTGTCTCACTAGTAATCTAAAGGATCGAATTATTAGAGTTCATATTTTGCATGATTTCCTTCTTTCTGATCATAGACCATTAGAAATATTAATTAACGTTACCAATTTATGCGCAACACGACTTGACAAGAACTCAATAGGTAAGAATAATCGCGTCGATTGGTCCAATGTTAATATGCAGCAGAGAATAGAATACAAAGACAGAACAGTCACCTCTTTAATAATTTAGAAATTTTGCACCTTGCCTGTAATAATCCTTGCTCAAATGATTCTCACTGTAAACTCATAGATAGGTATTATAGTAAGATAATATCCCTGTTAAGAGAAGCAGGAAGCCCCTGATTAAATCTTACAACTATCATACTAAGTTATTCCTGGATGGAATGATTTTATTGCCCCCCTGAAGAGGGAATCGAAAGACGCCTATGATTTGTGGTGCTTTCATGGTAGACCCAGATTAGGACCAGTATACATGAATATGTGTAGAAGTCGGGGTCAGTATAAGGCGGCCATAAGGCGATGTAAACAGGAAGAAGAGTCTATTCGAGCATCAAAAGCCTGTGAAGCTCGCATAAATAACGATAATAACAAATTTTGGAAATTTGTTAAGAATCAAACGGGTGTCAAAAATGTCCTCCCTCCGACAATCGATGGGGTGTCGGGGGAGGATGAAATTGCAAAGCTGTGGAAAAACCACTTCTAACATTCTTAACAGTGTGAGTAGGGATAATCTTAAGATAGATTGCAGCGAAACGATTGTGGGAGGGACAAGGGAAAATACTTTGATATCATTTTCTGAAGTAAAGAGGTTAATTAAAGAGTTAAAGACTGGTTCTGCGTCAGGGGTAGATGACTTATCGAATGAGCACTTAAAATATGCAAATGACGTAGTATGTCTGCATATATCATTGCTCCTATCAGCCATGCTTGCTCATAGCTATATCCCTGCAGAGTTCATGAGGGTATATATCTTGCCCCTGGTCAAAAATAAGTACGGAGACATTCTGTCCAGCAATAATTACAGGCCTATTGCTGTCGCTTCCTGCTTCTCGAAACTACTAGAAAAACTCTTGTTACCGATTAAATGATTTCCTATGGACATCTCCTAATCAGTTTGGCTTTAAAAGGTCCCACTCAACTGACCTGTGTATCTATGTACTTAAAGAAACAATATCTAAATACATTGACAGTAATTCAACATTTATAGCTGTTTCCTGATATAAGTAAGGCATATGATAGGGTGAACCACAATATTTTATTTGCAAAACTAGAAGACAGGAAGGTTCCCATGTACATATTAAATTTATTGAAATTTTGGTATTCCCACCAATCTTTCACTGTTAGGTGGGGCAATGTACTATCCGAGTGTTTTGGCTCCTCTTGCGGGGTGAGACAAGGCTCCTTGCTCTCCCCTATGCTGTTTAATGTGTATATGACGGATTAATTGCTTCACTTAATGAGGCAACAGTGGATGTTGTATAGATAACACAAGGATAAATAACTTAGTTTATGCCGATGATATGGTGTTAATAAGTCCCTCTGTTAAAGGTCTGGATCGGCTACTAAAAGTCTGCGAAGTGTATTCGCAGAAACATGATATTCTTTTTAATGTTACAAAAACTAAGGTTATGCAATTTCATCCTAAAAGCTGTAATCAGCCAGCTGATATAAGGTTTAAAATGAATGGTGAAGTAATTGAGGAAGTACAAGAGTTTAAGTATTTGGGTCAAACTATTACCAGCTCCTTGAGTGATGACTCGGATATAAGAAAACAATCTCGAAGCCTGTGTGCTAAAGCGAATATGACCATAAGGAACTTTCGTTTCTGTACAAGTGAAGCTAAAGACACACTCTTTCGTACTTTCTGCAGTAATATATACGGACAGCAACTGTGGGTGAATTATAAAAAAGGTTCTGGCAGAACCTAAATTTGCTGTACAACAGGTCTTTTAGACTCTTACATAAATTACCCCGAGATGCTCAGCTTCGCAAATGTTTGCTACCCGCAATGTCCCGAGCTTCCCGGAGGTAACAAGACGTGCTCAACACAGTCTAATGCAAAGAATTAAAAAATCAACCAACCCGATCATCCAAGCTATCCATGAGTCCTGCCATTTATCCTCTAAGCTATGGACTTCTTGGTACGAAAACGTCTGTCTGTAGCTCCACTTAACTTCGACAGTGCAGTATTATTTCTAATCAATTGTATATATTTCTATCCTTAGTATATGAACTGTCATTGTATTAATAATATTTGTCATATGGACTATAGTCTGCCAATAAACCTTTCATTTCATATATATATATATATATATATATATATATATATATGATGAATAAAACCACGAAGGAAAGGAAACACAGAATGGTGCTCAAGCGCTTTCGTCTAATGACATCCTCAGGAACACTGAAGTACATAAAGAGTTACAGCCTATAATATAGGTTACAGAAAAAAAAAATATATATATACAATAAACGGAGAAACAAAATTAAAGGATTGTGGGAGGGGCACACAAATATATAAGGAAAAACTATCGATTTTTAGCACAAGATTAAATGAATTGTTTCCAACCAATGTTATAGATAAAAAAAAAATATATATAAATTTATACTGGAAATCTACCCGGGTTTTAGCACTCTGCTCTTTTTTTGTATATAAAAATTGAAAAATTATCGATTTTTAGCACAAGATTAAATGAATTGTTTCCAACCAATGTTATAAATAAAAAAATAAAAAATTATACAAATTTATACTGGAAATCTGCCCAGGTTTTTAGCACTCTGCCCTTTTTGTATATAAAAATTGAAAAATAAAAGTTATTAGGGTGGCATACAAGTTTACCAAAGATTTAGCGTTCTACCTTTTTTATCTATATATGTGTGTGTGTGTGTGTGTGTGTGTGTGTGTGTGTGTGTGTGTGTGGTCATGATAACAATATAATCTATATTATATAATCTGGCTTTAGCTCTGATTTTTATGTAATTGTTTGTCTGTGATAATCTAACACTCAATAACTCGAAGAACCGATATTATTTATTTTTTAAATGTTTAATCACTTACGCTTTCGTTAAGGTAGATGGAGAGGGAATTCCATTAAGAAATTTAAGGAAACGTTTTTCTTTTTTAACATTTTACATTGATTATTTTTTCGAATTTCACCCTCGTGTGCGTTTTAATGCATAACTCGGATAACCCGGATGATATTTTACCCACGTTTTACACATTTTGTTATTTGTTTTGTTACGTTAGCCTAACCTTAAAAAATAATTTGCAGAAGAAAATCCATGATATTTATTTCCTCCTGCATATTGCCTATACAGATAGTATAAAATCCGAGCTGAGGGAAATATATATATATACGTTTAAATCATCACATCTTCTCGCTTTCATATTCCGAGTGAAATTAATTCAACCCAATTTTTAAATCTAAAATGGCCAAATGTGGATAAAACAGTTTAAATTATTTATTCATCATTATCAAACTTCATTTGAAGATTCTATTGAAGGAGCACCATAGCGATTTCGTTTGGTTATATCATTGTTAATTTACGTTAAGTCAGATTAAGGTAAGATTATGTTAATATAATTTGTCGATAAAATTTCCCATCAATAAAATCACTATATATCGGACTCGCCATATTCTGGTTGTGTATTTAGGTGAAGGTGAGGAATTGGCGCGCGTTAAGGATAAATTTTAATATCCGCTATCGTATTGAAGATATACTTCTAAAAAAATTTGTATTTTTTCTGAAGGTTCTATTTTGTAAATCACTTTCGTTTTGCGAGATTGTTGAACCAAAACAGGATAAAACATGTAAAGCCAAAAAATTGAGGTACGTGCGGTATTCCCCACACCGAGGGGTAATACCGTTTTACGTGGGGGACAATAATGCGCATACTGGATCATCAAAAGAACTTTGCAAAACCTTTTATTATCTTGCAATACATACTCATCCATGAGTAATTCAAATGAAAACATAGATTAAGCCTCACATTAGACTAAAATTAGAGCAAAAACAAAGATTAGAGCAGTATCATTGAACCTCACTTTCATTAAAAGCGCCACTCCTATTGATGGTGGTGTCCTCTAGTTTTCTCAAACTGATCTGAGGGTTCCGTTTCAAAAATAACTCCAACCCGTCTTTTACGGATTGCTTGGACTTCTTGAAGTTGTCTTTGATGTTATTATTTTCGACAAATTCATAAGCCAAATGTCGGAGGTCAACGGATGTCATGACAAAAAACATATTAGCCAATTTAAGAACATGGTCAGCCAATTCTTGCTCTTGTGCCCTGGTAAATATCGGCTTTCGTCCCATCTCCGCGGTATTCCCCCAAAGCACATGGACTTCGTTCATCGGACACCAGAAAATAAAACAATAAATAAAGTAAATCTATTCATGCATAAAATAATCTTCAGACACTACAATATAAAACACTATGAAGCAAAACATAAAATTAACAGACCAATGTGCTCGCCTGTTACCATAAGTACTCACAAAAGTTAGAGGAAAATTGATGAAAATCGGTGCTACTATAGCGTGCGGTCTACAAAGATATTTACACTATAGCGTACGGCCTACAACATATTTACAAATTCAATTACATTAAAACAAAAAATGTAAAGGACAAATAAAACAAACAATTCATTCTATGGGATATAATGCCCGGTTAGGTCAACCGTATGCCCTTGACGATTGGTTAGGTTAAGTAGTGATATTTTCGTTTAAACAACGAAAATATCACAACTTAACCTAACCAATTGTCAAGGGCATACAGTTGACCTAACCGGGCATTCAATTAACCTAACCGAGCATTATATCCCATAGAATGAAATGTTTGTTTTATTTGTTCTTTAAATTTTGATTTAATGTAATTGAACTAATATTTGTCTTCATGATTCCCCCTTTTATAGTCCTCGTTGACCTCACATTCGCCCGCAAAGATAAAGTCAAGTCATTTCAGGTCAGGTCAGGTCAGCACAAATTCAAGTCAGGTCAGGTCACTTCATCGCAAATTCTTTTGTAGACTGAAGATATCTTTGTAGACCGCACGCTATAGTAGCACCTGAAAATCTTTGTCGTCCTTTCTCTAACACACAAACAAACGAAATGAAACCTACCCTATAAGGGTAGGTGGCAGCATCTATCATGGCCTGAGTCACGCTGCCCAGTATCGATAAACACGTGTGCGTGGAATTACCCAGTGCGCGCCACTCCCCAACCTTCCCCTAATTTCGATTTCGTAATCTTCTACTTTATATGTATATATAGTATATATAATGTTAAAAATGAAACTGTACTTTTCTAGAAAAAAAAAAATAAAAAAATGGCATGATGGAAATTGAGATGTTTGATCTAGAGGTGTCTCGGAAAACAACCGCGTGCTGAGATGCATGATCAAGACTGAGATGGCTTACTCTTTGCCTTAAAATGTTTTATTATTTACTATGAAATGTATTTCTCACTCCTCAATCATGATAAGCGTTTTACATACAATGCATAAGTTCTTTGCTTTTGTCTTTTATTCTTGAATTGAGCACTGATACGAAGCCATATATTTATATATGTAAATGGTAATATTCTGGAATCTGTTGTACAGTACATGTTGAAGTGAAATGCATGTAATAATAGTAATAACAATAATAATAATAATAATAATAATAATAATAATCAGTCAGGAGGGCCAGAAACTTATACAGTTTCCATGTCCACTGCGCTAAGTCCTGTATTATTATTATTACCATCATCGTCGGGATTCGAACTTCGGTCCTCGGTGGCTTCATTTCGCTTATAAGGAAACGTTGTTACCTACTGAACTACGGACGCTGACCAAACTGTATGTAGGTAGCAAGTATTAAAACCTGATAAACTTGGTTGTCAATTTTCGTCTGAAATCATTTAAATAATAATGATTATGAAAAGTTATGGTAATTTTTTTTTATAAAAAGAAGGACAAAAAGAAATAGTTTTCTCAGTTTACTGCACTTAGCGTATTAAATGAAGAAAGAAAGACATTTCCTATTTTCTCTCTCCGAACCCACCCCTTTTGCTTTAAGACAGTGGTTTTCAAACTTTGTAGAATCTCTGTTCTCGGACCCCTAGCCTATCAACTGGTATAATTTAAAACAATAAAAATTAAAAACGTAGAACATAGTGTTTGGCTACCTATAGAGCCCACAATAGACATAGGCAGAAATATCACAAACTAAACAAAGGCCTTCGGTGCTGCTGACCAAAAAGATTTAATAAGAAATAAAAATATACACGTAAAAAGTGTGCTCACATTAATGTGAAGCATGTGTTTGTCGGCTTGAAGTTTGGAGTGATCTCTGAGAGGTGCAAGCGCAAGTCGGGTTCAGCATCAAGCTTATTGTGATATTTTGTCTTTGTTGCTGCATATCTTGAGAATCCCGTTTGACACAAATACATAGTTTCGAAAGGCAATATTATTTTTGTTGCACGAGTTACGATTTCAATAAGCTGAATTCAGAAGTTAGTAAGTGATGTTGTCTGAAGAGGTAATTTCAATGTTCAGTGAGTAGAAATATCGATAAACTGTCCGTGCTCATTCACAAGTAAACCATTTTACGTTTGCGGTAATTGACTCATCCAACGGATGGTGCAACCATTAAGGTTGCTCACTCATGGCGGGAAGATATTCCTGGAGAGTTAGACGTAAGTGGGTCAGATGCCGAAGATAAAATCTTCGTTTTCATCAAGCTGCACTCATTTATGGCCAGAAAATCTTGTAGGGAGGGGAAACGTTTGAAATTGTTTGATTCACTGCAATTTAATCAACACTTCATTTTTTAAAACTGTGGATCGAATTATATATTTAGCAATCAATATGTTTATTTTTGTACTCTGCAGTGACAAGTTAAGCTTATTCAGACGTGAAAAGATGTCTGCTGGGTAGGCTAATTTTTAGAGCCAGACTTGGTCAACCATGCACAGGGACGGATTCAGACATTTTTCAGGGGGGTTCACTGCTGCCGTTGATAATTAATCATAGATCGGAAATATAATCCACCAACAAGATTTACTCACATCTATATAGTTCAAACTTCAAGCTCTGTATCTCTTTTCATAAATACATAATTTGTTTATTGTTGTTACTAGAGCAAGTGAGTTACAGAAATTAAAAAAAGGGTTCGCTATTGCTCGATCTAAATTGTACTATGTAAGGTTCTTAAAAAATTGTTATAATCATCAGGCATTTAATGCACTGTGTGAGATAGGGAAGCTTAGTTTCTAACGATTATATAAATCATTAATTACTCTCAAGTATAATATCTTGTTACCATATCTTCAATATTTCATGAGAGTACCATGAACTACAGCAATGTCATTTGAGGTCATCTGGCATGCGCTTTCTTGTGAGAGACTGACGATGGATGGTGCAGTGCCTATTTTTCCCATGAGGTGCGACATTTTTTTATTTGTGCAGTCACACGATTTCCATATCATAGCTTTTGCATCATCAGTACACACATCTAGGCATCTTTCCCATGAAATGCAGTCATGAAACCATCCACAATATTAAAAACGTTCTAAACTGTCGTGTGAGTTGCTAAAGAGATCTTTGAAGAGATCTTTATAAACTTGTTTTTCAAAAAAAAAAGTTCGTAGATTTATAAAGGTGCATGGAAAACTTAAGCTCATTTTCATACTCTTTACAGTGTAGAGAATTTACGTTTTATCTACTTTTAAGTCCGAACGTATATCTGACTTTAAATTACTTTCGAATTACAAATTACGTTCGAGCTCCGAACTTACACCAAATGCCCGAAAGTACAGCTGACATTAAACACGAGAAACTACTAAAAATGTATAAAGCATTAATTAAGTTTATTTTGGGTTTAGTCCCGTTCCAACTTACCACATTAGGCCTAATTGAATTCTCTGGAATTTAATTTTTATACTAGAATTTATTTAACTCTAACTTAACTACCGTATATTCAATTATACACATTATACAGGGTGTTTCAGGAGGAAAGGTCAATACTTCGGGAGGTGATAGTATCGGTCATTGTGAGAAAAAAAGTTCATGTGAACATGTGTCTAATTCTGAATGGTTACGGAGATAGAGCTGTTTGAATCTGATGCGCGCGCAGCTCTTCCTTCCCCCTTCCCTCCCCTATAACCTTGAACCATGTAAGCTGTAATGTAAGCATGTAACATAAGCCAATCGACAGCTGACTGTTGTGAGTGACATTGTTTGGTGTTTGAAGCAGTGTTAAGAATGCCACACACCTTCACACATGCAGAATATGCAGATATGGTGTATGTCTACGGTTTTTGCGATGGAAGTGCAACGGCTGCTGTTGCAGAATACCGTCGACGGTTTCAGAACCGCAGAATTCCGGATCGAAGAGTGTTTACCCAGGGTTTTCAACACATTGCGTGAGATTGGTACAGTTCCCAGCGCTCATGTTTCATCTGAACGTGAAGGTCAACAAGATGCGGATGAAGTGGAAAACATTTTTCAGTTGGTAGAGCGTAGTCCTACTACTAGCTCACGAAGAATTTTTACACGTCTCGGTGTACCACACACAAGAGTATGGCGAACATTACGTGAGGAAGGCTTGCATCCATATCATGTACAGCGTGTACAACACCTTCAACCAGGAGACGCTGCCATGCGACTGGAATTTTGTCATTGGGTTAATGCTAATCGCCGATTGCTTCGATTAATACTCTTCACCGATGAAGCTACGTTCACCCGTGACGGTATCAACAACACTCGTAACTCTCATCGGTGGTCAGACGAAAATCCAAATGCCACTGTGGAAACAAATTTTCAACATCGCTTTTTTGCCAATGTGTGGTGCGGTATCATCGATGATCAGCTGATTGGCCCTGTTACTTTAGAGAATCGTCTTACAGGACAAAGTTACCTAGAATTTCTTCAAAATGAATTGCCAGGACTATTGGAGGATGTTCCTTTGGCTACACGCGCTGGTATGTACTTTCAGCATGACTGAGCTCCTCCACATTCTACCCGTCTGGTGATGCAATACCTAAATCAAACTTTCCCTGGTCGATGGATCGGCCGCAGTGATCCCATTCAATGGCCACCAAGGTCTCCAGACCTCTCTCCGTTAGATTATTTTTTGTTGGGGTGGATGAAAAGTCAAGTTTACAAAATAAAGGTGGATACACGAGACGAATTGCTCGCGCGCATTTTGGATGCTGCTGCCCGCATAAAGGAACGTCAAGATCAACTCAGATGAACAACACGCGATCTTCGCACACGAGTTGCAAAGCGCATTGAGGTTGACGGTGGGATTTTCGAAAAAGTATTGTAAACTGTAACAAATTTGTCATTTCTGTATCTGATACCATTCAAAATGCCAATGTTTAAACATTAAATGTTAGAAACAGTAATTGGTTTCTCTTGATTACCATTAACAATGCTTTTGTATTTGTAGATTCAAACAGCTCTATCTCCGTAACCATTCAGAATTAGAACATGTTCATATGAACTTTTTTTCTCACAATGACCGATACTATCACCTCCCGAAGTATTGACCTTTCCTCCTGAAACACCTTGTATATGAAGAAACAAATGCATAAGTTTCTTCCACTTTTCGGTTTGAATCGACGACAGCGAGAGCTTCCACAAAACGTACAGAGTCATTATCCCATTAGGCCACTCGGTGTTAGAAAGGTAACTTAACATAACGGGCATTTAGTTTTTCTCTACATTACAGTTTTATTAAATAACCTTTTTGGGTGAAAATAAAATCTATTTCCATTTAATAAATTTATATTTAGAAGAAAATACTTAAAAAAAAAGCATTTTAAAAATCTAAAGGCTTAATTAAATGTTTTTTTAATGTGTGAACTTCTACACATTGCGCGATTCTGTCCAACGCGGTATGATGATGCTCCAAGACCATTTTTATTGTCATCACATGGAAAGCGTCGCAAACAAGAAAAACTGCTGTAAAGCCATCAAGTTTTCTTTTGAAATACTCTGTGAGATTGCCTTGCAAATGTGTGTTTTGTTTCTGAGTGTCTCTTTAGTTTTATGGGAACAATGCTGCTGTCAGACAGACTTTGACCACATTCTATACACGTACTTCAGGCTTATGAAGGTCGCTAATCCACGTGAAACCAAGTTCATTATACTTACTATCATATTTTTTTCTGAAGCTTTAGCTTTGATCGCTCCACTTTTCCGTTTAGCTGCAATGAAATGGCTACTTTATGGTGACAACAACATATTGTATCATTAGTATTATCTTTATTATCCTGGTTTTAACTCAAAATATCTTTCTTCTTGATTAATTCTTTTAACATACATACTGTACATTATCAATACCCCGTTTCCCAACAAAGTGGAGTGAGAAGGCAAAAACAGGCCAGATGTAAAATACAGAAGAAAGTGAAGAGGAGAAATAGCAGAAACTTAAGTGTACATATCCATTTACACACACATCCTGGTGGACTAGTGCCGTCCCTTTCACAACCAGTTTTTAACCACTATCTTTATTATCCTGGTTTTAACTCAAAATATCTGTTTCTTCTTGATTAATTCTTTTAACATACATACTGTACATTATCAATACCCCGTTTCCCAACAAAGTGGAGTGAGAAGGCAAAAACAGCCCAGATGTAAAATACAGAAGAAAGTGAAGAGGAGAAATAGCAGAAACTTAAGTGTACATATCCATTTACACACACATCCTGGTGGACTAGCGCCGTCCCTTTCACAACCAGTTTTTAACCACTGACCCATTTTTGGTGTAAAACTAATTTAGAAAAACCACAATATAATTAATTACAGAAGAGAAAAGAACCTTCACCACCCCCTACTTGTCTACGAGAAGTGAAGTGAATTTTCTACCTGAAGACTACGGTCCATGCATATACATATAATTAACAGTATGCCAGATGCAAATGAAATCCCCATTCGAGTAGAATTTAAATATTCTTGTACAGTATATCCGGCAATACAATATCATACTTCCCCGTACGGAGAATGTGGTATGTGACGTAAGTATTAAGGGGTTATATTTATTATAAGTGTTCATTAATAGGAGGAGATTGTAGACACCACTCGACCAGGGAAGTACTCCGGGTGGGACGTTAGACGGAAGATAGGGAGTGCTGGAATTTCCGTTTCTCCTGTCACTGTCCTCTTTAGCTGATCTTTTTCCGTGTCTCATCTACCCTGTGAGCAGTCCAGCATGCTCTCAAATACACACTTCTTTCCTTATTCCTCACGACATATACATGCATCTTACACATTACATAATCTTTTCAAAATTAAAAAAAAGGCATCAACTTCAAGAGCCTCGGAGTCCCCTGGGGAGGGGAACATAAATGTCCCCACTTCTGGCTCCCCCCCCTGCCGATACCGGGAACGCAGACCCGGGTAGAGGGGCTAGATCTGCTACCGCCCATTCGAGATGGTCTGGACCTCTGTCTGATTCACTTTTCATAAAATTCTGCAGCATTTGTGGCTTTTCCTCGAATTTTCAATCTGTTGAACACCACCTCTCCTCCTCTAAACCTCATTTTCTTTTCCTCACTGAAACTCAGGTGTCTGGGACGACTGACAGCAACCCCTTTTCTGTACCCTCTTACTTTCTCTACACTCAATTTCACTCCAAAGGTGGATGTTGCGTATATGTACGCAATGACCTAACTTGTTCTCAGATTCCCGAACTCGAATCTTTCGAATTCTATACCCTCTGGCTACAGCTTACATGCTAATCTCAAACTAAACACATCTGTTTACCTTTCCCCTAATTCTACTGACTATCCAAAATTCTTTGACTACCTCACTTCCAAAGTGGAATACATTCTTTCCCCGCTCTCCCTTCGCTGAAATCTCCATTTTAGGAGATTTCAATGTTCACCACCACCTTTGGCTGTCCTCCCACTTCACTGACATCCCTGGCGAACTAGCTTACAACTTTTGTATCATGAATGACCCACAGTAGAGCAGATTGTACAGCACCCTACTCGTATCCCCGATCGCCTTAGAGATAGTCCCAATATTCTGGATTTATTTATTACCTCTCATTCTTCTTCTTACTCTGTCAAACTTTTTCCCCGTTGGGCTCCTCCGATCACAATCTTATATCTGTTTCCTGTCCTATCGCTCCAATTAGGCCTTTGGATCCTCCCAAGATGACACGACTTCGGTACTTCGGCGCCGCTGATTGGGAGGCCCTTAGGCAGTACTTCTGTGATTTCCCATGGAATGATTACTGCTTCCGTGGCCGAGACCCTTCTGAGTGTGCAGAGCGCATCACAGAGATGATTCTCTCGGGCATGGAGACGTATATTCAATATTCTATTCCTAATACTAATGCAAAAAAACCTTGGTTTAACTTTAGTTGTTCTAATGATATCCGCAACAGAGAGGAGGCTTTTAGAAGGTACCGTCGCCATCCAACTCCTGACTCTCACTCAGCTTACATTTCCGCCCGGAATCGTGCAAAATCTGATCTTCAACTCGCCAAAAATTTCTTCATCCGACAAATATGTGAAAATCTATCCAATTCTAATTCTTCTCGCTCTTTCTGGCATCTAACTACAGTGGCGTAGCGACGATTCATGGCGCCCGGGGGCAAGGGTAGAGAATGGTGTCGCCCTCCCGATGGCTGCCGAAGGCAGCCCGAGTTAGGCGCTAAAGCGGGGGGTCCGGAGACCCTCCCCCGGGAAAATTTTGACTACAAAGAGTCAATTTCATGATCTGAGCCCTATTTTCAACTATTTTAAACACGTATTTTCAAGGTAGATTAATAAGATCATGTTATTTTAACCTATTTTATTTTACTTCATAAATCACTGTTTTCATGAAAATTTGAAAATAGTATACCAAAGTAATGAACAAAAACTTGAAAAATCAAATTTTGCACAAATTCAATTTTGCCTTCATCTTTCGATTATATTTTTATAAAAAAAAATCTAGATGTGTTCACAACATTTGAATTTTTTCTCAAATGTATTTCTAATTATATAATAGGTTTAGTTATATACAGTACACATTAGTCAATGAAATGTAATATATTGTCTTTTTTACCTAAAATTAGTCTTTCCAATAATGTACTCGTACATCCTCGAACAAAATTGGTTAAAGCTCGTGATATCCTGATGAGAATAAATGAGTTCGAAACCGGTCGGTGTCTAGCTTTTCATCGCTATTTGTGTGCTCAAATTATACATATTTCACTCATTCTGTTTGAAGGCTACCCGCTCATAGCAGAAACAAAATCAATTTTCGGAATCAAAATTATAATAGTGGTTATT
The DNA here is from genome assembly GCA_023014485.1 of Bathynomus jamesi. Lineage (NCBI taxonomy): Eukaryota > Metazoa > Arthropoda > Malacostraca > Isopoda > Cirolanidae > Bathynomus > Bathynomus jamesi. The sequence continues at coordinate 559,626 of JAJOZX010000120.1, forward strand.
TAAATATTTGTCATTCACTAACTATATGAATACATTACAATCTGTCACAACCACAATAGTTTATATAGCACACTTAAGGCAGTGGTTAACTGCTAAGCCGTTGGCTCAGTTGGCTAAAGCTTGTGGCAATGCACATCATATTTCTATATTTTTGTCACGATTTTATTCAATACACTTCTTTTGATACATTTGCTATATTAGCATGTATGTATCAATTTGTTTCTATATGTACCATTTAATTTTTTTTTACCAGAAATAAACACTATTATTATTACTACTATTATTAATACCCCTGTCTGTGGTTATGATACATGTCCAAACTTGCCTCCCGGCCGCGGATGTAAAAAACGCAAATGTCATGGTAAAAAAATTGCTCGTTCAGCCGATCTGGCGACCCCAGAAACCGGCGCCTAGGGCACGAACCCGCCCATTGCCCCCCTTGCCCCCACCTCGCTACGGCAATGTTCAGCTAAGAACCTCTTCAACAACTTTACTTCCTCTTCTTTGCCTCCTCTTTTCCATTCCGACGGCTCAGTTGCCGTCTCTTCTCCTGACAAAGCTGAACTCTTCGCTCAAACTTTCACTTACCATTCAATCCTGAATGATTCCGGTGCTGTGCCTCCATCTCCTCCCCACTCTGACTTTAAAATGTTTGAAATTAGAATCTCTTCTAAAGATGTTTTTTCTGCCATGTCTGGGCTCAATTCTAGGAAGGCGCATGGTCCTGATGGTGTTCCTCCTGATGTTCTTAAGAACTGTGCTTCTGTGCTGACACCGTGCCAAGGCAAACTCTTTCGTCTTTTCCTTTCATCTGGTACTTTTCTTTCCTGCTCGAAGTTCGCTTTCATTAGCCTGTCCCAAAGAAGGGTGACCGCTCTCAACCCTCCAACTCTCGTCCAATTGCCTTGATTTCTAGCCTTCCAAAGTTTTTGAATCTATCCTTAATAGGAAGATTCTTTTAAACACCTTTCGTCTCACAATCTTCTTTCAGATCGTTAGAATGGATTCCACAAGGGATGCTCTACTGGCGATCTTCTTGCATATCTCTCTGACTCTTGGTCATCCTCCTTTCGGGATTTCGGTGAAACTTTTGCTATTGCGCTAGACATATCGAAAGCTTTAGATAGAGTGTGGCACAAATCTTTAATTTCGAAACTGCCCTCTTTCGGTTTCTATCCTTATATCTGTGTCTTCATCTCTAATTTCTTTTCTGGTCGATCTGTACAGCTGCAGTTGTAGATGGCCACTGTTCTTCTCCTACAGCTATTAACATTGGTGTTCCTCAGGGTCCTGTCCTATCATCCACTCTTTTTCTTTTATTTATTAATGGTCTACTAATTCGCACTTCCTGTCCTATTTACTCCTATGCCAACGATTCCACTCTTCACTTCTCCATCCGCTTGCCAAGCCGTCCCTCACAGCAGTCGTTTCATGATTCGCGTAGGACGGCTATAGGACACCTGACCTCTGATCTTTCTGCTATATCTGATTGGAGCAGAGAAAACCTTGTGGCTTTCAATGCCTCAAAAACTCGGTTCCTCCATCTGTCTACTCGTCACAATCTTCCACACGACTATCCCGTTAACTTCAACAACACACAACACAACTCAATCCTTCCTCTTCTCTTAACATTCTTGCCGTTTCCTTTTCTCGTGATCTTTCCTGGAAAGATCACATATACTGTCTGTCTTTCTAAAACAGCTTCTAAGATGTTAAGTGTGTTGTACCGCCTCCGCGATTTCTTCACCCCCACTCAGTTGCTGTCTCTGTACAAGGGTCTTGTTCGCCCCTGTATGGAATATGCTTCTCATGTGTGTGGTGGTTCAACCCACACAGCCGTACTTGACCGGGTGGAATCATTTCCCCACCTCTTACTGATTGTCTTCAATCTCTCTCTCTTCTCTCTCTTCGCCGCAATGTTGCCTCATTCTCTCTTTACTATCGCTCTCATAACGGACCTTGCTCTTCTGAACTCTCTAACTGCATGCCTCCTCCTTTAGGAGAGCACGCAGTACCAGACTTTCTACACTTTCTCATTCCTTTTCTGTCCAACTATCTAATGCGAGGATTAATCGGTATTTTCAGTCTTTCATCTACCCAACCGGTCAACTCTGGAACAATCTTCCTCATTCCATCTTTTCTCATGTCTATGACCTCCCATGTTTCAAACGCAGAGTGTCTAGGCATCTCGAAAACCCCGGACCTTGATTTTGGCTCTCTTCTTCTTCTATGGGATGGGCACTTTTGCGGGCATCGCCCTTGGCCCCTTCTTCCTGCATAAAATTTTTTTATTACAGAAAAGTGTATAACGTAAATTTACATTACATATTTAATAATATTCATTACATCTAATTAGAAAATATTCACTCTTGACCGACAAAACAAATCCGATGGTACCAAAACCATTACAGAGTGGCCACAAATTCCCTTTGCAGTGAAATTCAGCATATCTGTATGTTGCCATTGTTTTTTATGCAAAGTGACTTTGTGGCACCCTGTACATTTATGCCCAGTCATTTGCAAAAGAGAGATCTGGAGAACTATATATAATATATATTAACTATGCTAAAACTTGATCAACATTACCGAGACCAGTCCAATTGAGCTGACCAAACAATGAAGTCTTAGTAAGTCATACGCCCAAAGGTTCAAAATACTCGACCGATTTTCTGATGCATATTTACTTGTTTGATATTTTTTTTTGTTTTTAAATTTGGGGTTTCAAAGTCAAAACCATTGGTCATTACAGTTTTCTTTTCGTCGATTCTCCTGGGAGTCCGAGAACACCAGGTTGAAAACTATATATATATATATATATATATATAATATATATTATATATATATACACACAACAACTTAGAATGGTCCCCTGAGAAACTTGTATGTTAAACACAGACCGTGCATGGAACAAGGAACTCTTCTGGGAAATTACATCCACTATAGTTCGAATAAGTAATGAAAAATGACAAATACTATAGTTTTTTTTTTCATGATGGAAAGGCCAACGTGGGCACCGGGTTACTCGCAAAGATGCCCCAAAATATAGCTTCCCTCACCAGCTATCTGCAAAGCAGATAGGATCCAGCTTTGGGACAGGATCTAGGGTTTACAGCTTGCACCTAGCCTACTACATTCGGGACCTCAATATACGCAAGAAACTCGTTGCATTCACGTCGGATTGAATACATCAAAGAAAAAGGGGTAACTCTTGTATTTTTAGCCAAAAAACAAAACTTAAACCTCAACCGAGACATTGAGCGTCCACTTTTCAAGGCACATAACAAAGAAAAAACTATAGTAGTTGTCATTTATCATTACTTATTCGAACTATAGTGGATGTCATTTCCCAGAAGAGTTCCTTGTTCCATGCACGGTCTGTGTTTAACATATAAGTTTCTCAGAAGACCATTCTTTGTTGTTGTATATTAAACGGACGTGTTATATGCCTTGAAAAGAGGACGTTCAATGTCCCGGTTGAGGTTTAAGTTTTGTTTTTTGGCTAAAAATACAAGAGTTACCCCTTTTTCTTTGATGTATTTAATCCGACGTGAATGCAACGAGTTTCTTGCGTATATTGAGGTTCTGAATGTAGTAGGCTAGGTGCAAGCTGTAAACCCTAGATCCTGTCCCAAAGGTGGATCCAATCTGCTTTGCAGATAGCTGATGAAGGAAGCTATATTTTGGGGCCTCTTTGCGAGTAACCCGGTGCCCACGTTGGGCTTTCCACCATGAAAAAAAAAACTATAGTATTTGTCATTTATCATTACTTATTCGAACTATAGTGGATGTCATTTCCCAGAAGAGTTCCTTGTTCCATGCACGGTCTGTGTTTAACATATATATATATATATATATACAGGGTGGGCCGTAAGTTTCCATACATAGGAAAAATTAAACGTGCGTCGGTATTTGGATCAGCAGTTTCCGGATGCTTGGATTGGTCGGCGTGGTCCTGTGGAGTGGCCTCCCAGATCCCCAGATCTCACCCCCCTTGATTTCTATCTTTGGGGGCACTTGAAGGCCATGGTGTATCAGGAAAAGATACGAGACATAAATCATCTAAAGGAACGTATCACCAACGCCATTACAAGCATAACGTCAACTGTGCTAATGCGTGTTCATCAACAGTGGGGAACACGTTGTAGTGAATACTCTTATTTTAGTTTCAAGATAAATGTTAATTTTACCGTCTTGAATTTCGGAATAGTATAAATTCATTTTAAATTAGTTAACCCATTATAATTCAATTGTGAACCACATTAATACTAATTTTATGTATACTATATTATTTTATTGTATGTAAACATAATTAATTATATATCACAATTGTCAGTTAATTATTTATATTCAAATATTTATTTTAATCTAATACCATGTCCATTTTACAAATAAATAATAGAAAACCAATGGTTATATTTTCCACCTTTGGTACTGTCGCAGTTTCGCCTAACGGACTCAATACGGCTAGTGAGATAATCACTGGTTGGCACTTAACTAGCGGCAGTGCTTATGGCTACATCATCCAGGTTAACCTATACCGGATAGATGCGCTACGGTCCCAAGCCGTAGCTTGCCTAGGCCAACGACGACGACGTAAACCAACAATTGGTGACCCCGGAGCTGGATTACCCCTTTTACCCGAATGACTAGGACTAGACTGTAATGTCGTTCGTGCCCATCACCCCTTCACCCGAACGACTAGGACTAGACTGTAACGTCGTTCGTGCCCACCACCCCCTTCACCCGAGCGACTAGGACCAGACTGTAATGTCGCTCGTGCCCTCTGCCCCTCACCCCTGCCCGTGCGCTCTGTGCCTGCGCTCGTCTCAACCTCCACTCCTTCGTTGGTAACCTGTCGTCTTGCTTGTACGTCAGCAAGCATAGGAGAAGATGCCTGACGACGCTGGTGCCATCTCCCACTTGAGCGTAAAGCTCCCCGTCTTCTGGCCGGGTGATCCATTTATTTGGTTCCACCAAGTGGAATCACAATTCAACTTGGGAAGGATCACCGCTAGCAGGACGAAATACGATCATGTTTTGTCCTCTCTACCAGCGAGCATCATCTCTGAAGTCCGTGACGTCATCGTATCTACTTCCACGAGTGAGGACCCATACAACGATCTGAAGTCTGCCATCCTGTGCCGCACCACTGTCTCCGAGCGTGAGAAACTACATCAGTTAATCTCAAAAGAAGAACTTGGAGACCGTAAGCCCACTCAAATGCTGAGGGCTATGCAGTGCGCTCTAGGCGAACGCGCACAAACCTTCGATAAGGACATCTTTAGACAGTTGTTCTTGCAGAAACTTCCTCCATCAGCTCAGCGTGTCTTGGCCACTATGGATCCTGCTACTCCAGTTGATAAACTAGCAGAAACTGCCGACAAAGTAGTGGAGATTGACACAGCTCCGGTCAACAACGTGAACACACAATCGGAACTGGAGTTGAAAGTGAAAGAGTTAAGTCAACGACTCAACCACGTTTGTTCTCTGCTACAAAATCAACGGCAAAGAAGCCATTCTCGGTCAAGATTTACGAAGAGGCATCGTTCGAGTTCCGGGAAGATCTGCTTCTACCACTCGAACTTTGGAAAGAAGGCTAGGAAGTGCATCTCCCCTTGCAATTTTTCGTCGGAAAACCCCAGCAGCGAGTCCTAATGGCGTCTAGTACTCGCACTGCCAACCTGTTATTCATAAAGGACAGGAACTCTGGTGTCAATTTCTTGGTCGATACCGGAGCGTCAGTCAGTGTATTCCCTCAAAAATCTGGTCATACGCACTCGGAATCTCCGCCTCTATACGCTGCTAACGGTTCACGCATACCCACGTACGGTACTCAGTCGCGTGAACTAAACTTGGGCCTTCACCGATCCTTCAAGTGGATTTTCATCTGTGCTCAAGTGCGGCATCCCATAATCGGCGCTGACTTCCTCCAGCATTTCAAACTCCTGGTGGATCTTGACAAGCGACGCTTATGCGACCAGGCCACACTGCTTTCTGTTCTTGCCAAACAGGTTGCCCTTCCGGACGCCTCGAACTCTGCACTTTCCCTCGTTCCCCCTAATTCCATGTACCAGTGCCTTTTCCAACGATATCCAGGAATTCTTCAACCTATGCAGATGGGTGATACCATTAAGCACACCATTACCCATCACATTACAACAAAAGGTCCCCCTGTGTTTGGAAAACCCAGACGTCTTGCCCCGGACAAACTGAAAGCTGCCAAATCGGAATTCCAGCTTATGATGGATCTTGGGATAATAAGACCTTCCAAAAGCAGTTGGTCCTCTCCCCTACACCTGGTCCAGAAGAAGTCAGGAGACTGGAGACCATGTGGGGATTACCGGTTTTTAAATTCGACAACCATCCCGGACCGATATCCGGTACCAAATGTCCAAGACTTTACTTCTCTTCTCCACGGCAAATCTATCTTCAGTAAAATAGATCTCGTTAAGGCTTTCCACCACATTCCCGTAGAGCCTTCGGATATTCCCAAGACTGCAGTTTGTACACCATTTGGGTTATTCGAATTTGTGAAGATGCCGTTCGGGCTACGGAATGCTGCGCAAACCTTTCAGAGGTTTATAGATGAGGTCACCAGAGGCTTAGACTTTGTTTATGCCTACATCGATGATTTGCTTGTGGCCAGCTCAACGGAAGAGGAACATAAGGAACATCTTTCACTCCTTTTTCAACGCTTAGAACAATACGGTGTTACTATTAATGCATCTAAGTGTGTGTTTGCACAGCCAACCTTGGAATTTCTTGGTCACACGATTTCGCAGCACGGAATTACCCCCCTTCAGGACAAGTGTGAAGTGATAAAAAATTACCCTATGCCAAATAATCAGCGTGAGTTACGTCGGTTTCTAGGTTTGGTAAATTATTACCACAAGTTCATTAAAAACTGTGCTAGTGTTCTTGCTCCTCTACACGCTATGATCACACACAAACGCAAGGTAACGAAATTGGTATGGTGTAGCGATAGTTTACAGGCGTTCGACAATGCCAAAAATGCTATCAATAGTGCATTGTCTCTGTCATTTCCTATCAGTGATGCCCCCCTAACTCTGACGGTCGATGCATCAGATGTTGCGATCGGTGGAGTGTTGGAACAAACCATTAACGGTCAACAAGCACCCATCGCGTTTTACTCGAAAAAGCTGCAGCCAGCCCAAACGCGTTATAGTGCTTTCGGACGTGAACTTCTTGCCATTTACTTAAACGTGAAGCATTTTCAACATTTCCTTGAAGGCCGAGAGTTTTGTGTTTTTACCGACCACAAACCTTTGGTCACTGTCTTCAATAAAAACAGCTGTAACCACTCTCCCAGAGTCATCAGGCAACTCGATTATATCTCGCAATTTACCACAGATATCCGCCACATCAAAGGTGTCTTGAACACTCCAGCGGATGCACTTTCAAGAATAGAGATTACTTCTGTTACCCTCAGCTCTACACTGTGGAATGCTATTGCACAGGATCAAGATAAGGATACGGAACTACAAGACCTGCTCAGAGAAGACTCCACTCACTCACTTTCCCTCAAGAAAATGAGTATGCCAGGATTGTCTGTGCCCCTCTATTGCGACGTATCAACAGCTGCTATTCGCCCTTATGTCCCTCCATGTCACAGAAAAGCAGTCTTCACGGATCTTCATAAGCCCTCCCATCCTGGTATCCGTGCTTCGCAACACCTGGTTACCTCTCGCTTTGTTTGGCCCTCGATGCGGAAGGATGTCAAACATTGGACCAAAACGTGCCTTGCCTGCCAGCGTGCCAAAGTCCAAAGGCACACCAGGTCCCCCTTTGACGCATTTCCGCCCCCATCCCAGCGATTTGAAATAATTCATGTAGACATTGTTGGCCCTCTTCCAGTGATTCAAGGCCAACGTTATCTGCTCACCTGTCTCGACCGCTTTTCCAGATGGCCTGAAGCCATCCCACTTCCTGATATCCAAGCGGACACTGTTGCAAGAGCCTTTCTTCATGGATGGGTATCAAGATTTGGATTGCCGACAAAAGTCATCACTGACCAAGGTCGCCAATTTGAGTCTTCGCTTTGGAAGAAGTTTACCAGCTTGTTGGGTACAGTACATGCGCATACCTGTGCGTATCATCCGCAAGCTAACGGCCTCGTCGAACGCTTCCATCGCCAGCTGAAGTCATCCCTTATGTGTCACGAAGACTCCCATTGGATGGATAAGCTTCCACTCGTGTTGCTTGGTATTCGCTCTGCATTTAGAGTGATCTGAAGACTACAGCGGCTGAACTAGTCTATGGAACAACACTGCGGCTACCAGGTGGCTACTTCACTGCAGGGGATAAGTCATGTGATCCTACGGAATTCGCTCAAACACTTTCCTCTCACATGCAGTCCCTTCAGCCTGTTCCCCCTCGATTGACTAGCCAACAGAACATCTTTGTTTCCCCAGCCCTCCAATCTTGCACCCACGTTTTCGTTCGTGTACCTCTCCCAAAACGGCCTCTCCAATGTCCATATGACGGACCCTATGAAGTTCTCCGACGTACGCGCAAATCATTTCTCATCCAGCGCGGTTCCAAGGTCGACAAGGTTTCTATCGATCGTCTTAAGCCTGCGTTTTTGGAATCAACCTTAAGTGAGGTACAAGTAGCTACCAAAAAGGTTCAGCGGAAATCTGTGTCGTTCGGAACTCTTTGAACTTCCTCTCTGGTGGGGGAGTGTGTAGTGAATACTCTTATTTTAGTTTCAAGATAAATGTTAATTTTATCGTCTTGAATTTCGGAATAGTATAAATTCATTTTAAATTAGTTAACCCATTATAATTCAATTGTGAACCACATTAATACTAATTTTATGTATACTATATTATTTTATTGTATGTAAACATAATTAATTATATCACAATTGTCAGTTAATTATTTATATTCAAATATTTATTTTAATCTAATACCATGTCCATTTTACAAATAAATAATAGAAAACCAATGGTTATATTTTCCACCTTTGGTACTGTCGCAGTTTCGCCTAACGGACTCAATACGGCTAGTGAGATAATCACTGGTTGGCACTTAACTAGCGGCAGTGCTTATGGCTACATCATCCAGGTTAACCTATACCGGATAGATGCGCTACGGTCCCAAGCCGTAGCTTGCCTAGGCCAACGACGACGACGTAAACCAACAACGTATTGAAATGTGTTTTCAAAACAATGGCAACCATGTAGAGCATATTATATAAATAAAAATGGTTGTCCATAAAAAAATGTTTATTTTTCCTATGTATGGAAACTTACGGCCCACCCTGTATAATATATATATATATACACACACACACAACAACTCAGAATGGTCCCCTGAGAAACTTGTATGTTAAACACAGACCGTGCATGGAACAAAGAGCATCCTTGTTCATTCCTTGAACATTCCTTGTTCCATGCACGGTCTGTGTTTAACATATATATACCGTCTGCCAAAAAAAAGGGTTCACTCTAAAAACAGCCATCAAATCAACATTTATCAACCAATCACAATGAAACTACTCCAGAGCAAAACTATGTAAACAGTATATATGTACACCAATTTTCAGATTATTATGTTGAAAATTAATGATTTAATGAGGATTGTTTATGTTCAACATATTTTGATGGTGAACCTCGCTCCAGTTTTGAATTCTGGGAGTCCACAAAAGCGGTAAAACTTTGGTAATAAAATTTTTATTCTCATTTTAGTTATAAAATACATCATAAGATTTATAAAATATAGGAAATGCCTCCATTAAAAAACCATGAAAAAAAAAAGGATTTTGAATTTCGAAACAGAACTTAAATCCTAAATTTACAAAAGAAATCAAATTAACATTTTACTCTTTTGGAATTCCTATTAAAAATTTTTGTCAATATGTTTCCCTTCTGTTTCAACAATTTTCTTCAATCTTGGACGAAATTCATTAATGGTTCGATCGATCTGCTCCTGTGGTATCTCTTCCCACTTCTCCACAAGAAGCTGACGTAAGTGATCAACATTTCTCACCCTGCTCCTGTAAACTCTCTGTGCCAAATTTTCCCAGATTCCATGGTCAACAGGGTTCAAGTCAGGACTGTTAGGTGGCCAATTTTGGGGTTCAAGTAAGTCTAGGACATTATTTTTTAAGTATTCCACAGTTGTTATTGCTGTATGGGGCGTTGCTCCGTCTTGCTGAAAAAGATAATAACCACCGTTGGCCAGATTTTGCATTTCGGGAAGCATATTTCACAGGAGAGTATTTCGATAGTACTCGGCATTGACTTTTACACTAGGCTCAGTAAAATGAATGGATGTTTTTCCTAACTTTGATATGCCAACTGACACCTTGGCACAAGCTGAGAAATGACTTCTGGTTGCAAAAAGTCTGCTATCAGGTATTATTCTAACACTGGACGTGCGAGTAAATTCTGTCATTTTGACTGTTCCGAGGTGGCTCCACAGTGAATCTCTTTTCATCAGTGAAAAAGCCTTTGAAAGTTTATCTGTTCATCAGTTCGAGTAATCTTTTGCCCGTGCACTCTTTTGAAAAGTTTTAGTTGAAGATCTTGTTTAATTATGCGTCTCACACTAGTCTCTGACAATTGTAACTCTTTTGATATGCGAGCTGGTGTAATGTGGGTTCCTGGTTGGTTTTCCTGACTTAATATACGTTCTTCGACGTCGTTAATATTGTCTTGTATGCGAACAGTTTTTGGTCGCCCACTACCCTCTTTTCTTTTGATATCCCACAGTCTCGTCAATTTTCTTTAGAAGCTTTCCCAAACCACCAAGAGTCCATCCTTTGTTGGGGAATTCGGAGAGTAGTTTCGTTCGTCCATATACATTTTCTATTCTATAATGCTTAATTATAATCTTATCTTCCTCTGAAAATGGCATATTCACTGTATTTTATAACCCTACAAAAAAAAAAATCGTATATTAGAATTTACAAAAGTGAAAATGGAAATAAAGGATTCTTGATTAGTTTGTCGAGCATCAGTTGTAGTATTATTAGAGAAATATTTAATAAATCGTTATTTTTGATAGCTTCGAACTGAAAATTGGTTTACAGGTAGATGTTTTATGTATCTTTTGCGTATATAAGTTTCATATTGATTGTTTGAAAAATGTTGATTCCATGAATGTTTTTAGAGTGAACCCTTGTTTTTGGCAGACGGTATATATATATATATATATATAGAGTACTGGAAAAATTATTATGGATTTTTGTGAAATTTCGTTTTTTTGTGTTTGAGGGGAATTTAACTACATATTTACTGGATAAAACACATTTATTTTGATGTCTTAATGCAGATATGTCATATTAGTATTTAGTTTGGCCCCCCTTAGCTAATAATAGTGCCTGCACACGTTTTGGTATAACAAGAATCAAAGTCTGGCATAAAGTTTTGATTTTAGCTGAGTGAAACCAGACGTGTATGAGTCGTTCAATGAGCTGCACTTTAGTAGTAATTGGTGTTTGATGTATCTCATCCCTCAATTCATCCCATAAAGTCTCAATAGGATTCATGTCTAGTGAATTACCAGGCCATGGGAGCAATCTGACGCCATTTTGTGAGCACCACGTCTTAACTTTTTTTGCGGTATGGCATGGAGCTGAGTCTTGCTGGAATATCCATGCTTCATTTCCATACCAATCTTTTGTTTGACGCAGTAAACGATCTCTCAGTACCCCTATATACTTATCCTGGTTCATAGCGCCATTAATGATGCGCAACCGACCTGTCCCATGCACTGAAATAGCTCCCTACATCATAATTTTTTGCAGAAATGTAACTGTTTTCTTCAACCATTCCGGCAAAAATTCCTCCCCAGGTCGACACTGGACGGTTTGAACGCGATCATCAAGCACTGCTATAGTTGATTCGTCAGAGAAGACAACCTGAGATAAAATAAAGGCGTCTAGGAGAATTTGTCTAAAACAATTCGTCTAAAATACAATTTGTCTAAATCAATTTGTCTAAAACAATTTGTCTAAAATAGTTTGTCTAAAATCAATTTGTCTAATAACAATTTGTCTAAAATACAATTTGTCTAAAAATAATTTGTCTAAAATACAATTTGTCTAAACAAACAATTTAATATAATATGGCATACAAATTGTTGCCTGATGTACAATGCTATTTATTACTTGCCACGCCCCATCTTAAAAGGTTACCTCTTGTGCGGAATAGTACATCGAAATAGTTTGTCTAAAATAGTTTGTCTAAAAATAATTTGTCTAAAATACAATTTGACTAATAACTGAAGATAACTAGAAATGCATTTGTCTGCTTGATAAATTTTGGAGTGAGGATGAAAAGATTGAAAATGGGTTGATTTTATTTCATAATATACCTTACCTTACCTAACCTAACCGGGTTATGGGTTCCGGGATAACTGATTTCGATGTACTATTCCGCACAAGAGGTAACCTTTTAAGATGGGGCGTGGCAAGTAATAAATAGCATTGTACATCAGGCAACAATTTGTATGCCATATTATATTAAATTGTTTGTTTAGACAAATTGTATTTTAAACAAATTATTTTTAGACAAATTGTATTTTAGACAAATTGTTATTAGACAAATTGATTTTAGACAAACTATTTTAGACAAATTGTTTTAGACAAATTGATTTAGACAAATTGTATTTTAGACGAATTGTTTTAGACAAACTCGCCTGATTCGAAAATAAAGTTATTAGAACCTCCTAGACATGGAGACAAAGCAAGTTATCTCGCTGTATCCTTAAGATGTTTCATGTGAAAATGGAGGTAAGGTAACAGGGGCAGTAAGAAAGTTTCTAAACATCACAACTATTATGGAATATAATTTTACCTTCTTCCAATCATCCGAAGTCCACTTTTCATGTTGTTTTCATGTTGCCTCGGTGAGTCGTGGTTTCTTCCTAGGACGATAAGCTCGCAACCCACATTCTAAAAGTCGATTGTTTACTGTTCTTCGGCTCACAATTACACCCTCTTCTGCCAGCATACTAGATATCTTCCTGCATGACGCCCTTCGGTCGTTCAAAGCCATGTTTATTATTTTTCTATTCAATCTTGGATTAGTGCACTTCTTTCTGCCACAGTTTCCGATCCGTCTCGACTTGGTTTCTTCACCTTTAGCAATTTTTTTGTTGATCATACTGACTATTTGTGTTGATACACTAAGTTTTCTAGCTATTTCTTTTTGTTTCAGCGAGCTACTGTCCAATAAAACTTTAATTTGTCCTACTTTACAAGGACTTAAATCTTTTCTTTTATCCATCTTTGACAATATTCCTAGAAATCTTTTGTCAGCTGTAAAAATAAAGGAAAAGTATTGAATAGGTAGCTTCAGTTTAGAGAAACTATGCATATACAACATTAAAAACACAAAAAAATTAAATCAAACACGTAGTACTCCACCATACACCACGCACTAAGTAATACTGGGGTGACTGATTGTAGTCATTGTACCCAGCGTTGCCACTCACGTTAAAGGAAAATACCCAGATCACTTACCAATAAAAACCCATATGAGCAAAAATAAACCCAGATGATGAAAAATTAATGAAATTCAAAATTTAACGGGAAATATTACCTAAAATGATATAAAAATAAATAATTTAATACTTACGTTGTAATGCTGTAACATATTAATCCTCTTCATCCATTGCCTCAATGTTCATTAGCTCACGGTCTTCTTTTTTCGATTTCATTCTACTTGTGTATCTACGGTGACACGAACCATCCATGACTTCCTTGATTAATTCTGAGCTCGGGTCCCAGGAATTGCATGATGAACCATTTCTTGAGGTTGCTTGTTTCGTTAGAAGACGGTCAGTCACGGTATCTGCATTTAATCTATTTGTGAACTTCGTCTTTGTGCAATTTACTTGAGAAAATATTCGTTCCACGCAGGCAGAAGAATGTGGTAAAATAGTTAAATTGGTCATAAACTCTGAGAGCCTTTCAAATTTAGAATGACCGAGCCCATCTTTTATATTTCGCAGTGAATACCAGAAATCAGGGATACTTTTTCCTGAAAACATAATGTCTTTACAGTATCGAAATGAGCGCCATTCGTCATCAAGTTCATTTAGAGTACGCTCTGGTGCAATTGACGGAAAGTTCGATGCTAGAGGCACGATCGACTGTGGAGATTTTATGGCATCTTGCGCTACATTTGGATCTAGTATTTTCAGAAGGGCGAATACTCCGTTTTCATTGAGGGGAAAACGTGTTTTTATTTGATCACATAGTTCAATAAGAAATTGAAGGCAATCTTTCTTAAATCTGTCGGAGTCACCAATGATTGGTTCTTCTGCTAGATAATGCATTGCTCTTCCACCCAAGTAAAGCTCATTCAGACTTTTGTGATTTTTTTTTTCACAAGGATCGATGTCAGACAATTTGGCTAAAATCAAAACATCCTCTTTTACAAAGCAACTAAGGATACTGCGATATTCACACGATATCATAGAATGCAACAAATGCAATCGAAAGTGTTCCGATTGAAACTCTATATTCATAGCATTTACCTCCTTCAATATGTATTCCAAAAAAAGTAACACGTGTTTAGTTCCTTTGTTGATCATTGTTTCGTATATCCTTTTCGCTCCATCAATTTTGTCTACACGCGACTCTGACTGAAAATACAGCAATAGAGCATCCCACTGTTCCAATATAACTTTTATGACATTTTCACGCGATAACCATCTGGTTTGAGAGAGCTTTGGAATGGAGTTCTCCTTTGTGTCCACAACATTCTGTATTATTTTAAAATCATTAAGACGTTTACTGCTGCGAGCAAAGTATGACGTCAAATCCTTGAGAAATGATTCAAGATATGAAGGTAAAACCTTCACCGCATGGCTAGAACACAGTGCAAATGAGTGACAAATGCAAACAATAACAAATACAGCCGGAATGTCGTCTTTCAACAATTTTTGAAAGCCGCTCTTGCGACCCATCATGGTCGAGCAATTGTCACTACCGAATCCCAGGATGTTGCTCAAAGGAATATTTTGTTGGGTTAGAGTAGATTTCACATTGTTATAAAGACCCTGCGATGAACCATCTTCCACTGTAACAGCATCCAGAAGAGCATCTTTAACGTCACACGCTTGCAAATCAAAATAGCGTACAACTATTGCTAAAATGTGTGTCACTGATATGTCGGTACTTTCATCAATTAATAAAGAAAACTTTTGTTTTCTGCATATTTCTGAAATTGCATTTTTTTCGTGGTATGCAATCCCGTCTTGCATAATGTACGTTAACTTAGTTTTCTTCATATTCACATTTTTAGCTATCTCACTGTCAGGAAGAGCATTTTTGCAGACATCTATCAGATGATTTACATGAAGAAAAGGAACATGATGTTCAGCGAAATACCCTGCTATAAGTAATTCTGCTTTCGCCACTTTTTCATCAAGCGAAGTTGATTTCTTCACTAAAAACGAATCCAATGTAATGCTTGACTTTGCATCATTAAAAGCCTTTTTATGCTTGATAGTATTTTTATGAGCTATTAACATTGATTTGTTAGCATTTTTTAATTGAATGCGGCAACAAATACAATAGCTGGCGTCTGGATTGTCAACATCTTGCTTTAACCAGTCTTTGAATTCAGTATCTTTCAGCCACGCACTATTGAATCTTTGGGTGTACCACTTACTTTTTTTTGGGGGCGGAGTACTATCAGCCATTATTCCGATGAAGGGTTGAAATTCGAACACTTTAATAACTTCACTCGACACAAATCACAATATATAAATAGTTCACAGTTACCACACAAACGTGCGAGTGACCCGACCAACCCTCTCAAACGTCCAAAAATACTGAAGTACGATAATTTCGTTCGTGGGCTGAAAAATAATTGCGCTCAAGATTGTTGGAACTTTGCTCGTTAATTTAACGATGTATTAATTTTCATATGTAACGTGAATGAAACAAAAATTGCATATATCAGTTAATTAGTTAAAGTTAGAACATATGTATTACCATTTCTTTTCTTCTATATGACTATGAAAATAAAGTGATACGGGTACGGTTTCGAAGAACTGTCGTTTACACGTGAATTAAGGTCTTGCATATGTTTGAAACATGTTTGAAACATCGAGAGAGAGAGAGAGAGAGAGAGAGAGAGAGAAAGAAAGCTGCTAGCTTCAAACGCATGCGCACTTCGTGTAATTTTAAACTAAGTATAAAGAATTACCGCATGGGAAAGAAAATGACGTTATTTGATAGGGATTGCAAGATCTCGTGTCACGAATAATAAAATAATTCAGAGCTGGGCACTTGCGGTTTTTTTTGCGGTACTGCGGTACTGCGGTACTACCGTGTTGGTCGGTACCGCGGAAAGTACCGCGGGAAATTTGAATGCGGTAGCGGTACTGCTGTACTTTCAGCGATCCTTTGCGGTACTGCGTTATGCGGTACCGGTTTGGTAGTGCGGTAGTAGTACCGCAGTACCGCAGTACCGCAAAAAAACGGGCAAAAAAACGCAAGTGCCCAGCTCTGGGTCACTCACGATGCATGAATTTTACAAGATATATAAAAATTAGAAATTAATAAAGAAAAAAGACAAAAAAAAACAGATTTCCTAGAAATTTGAAAATAAAAACCTATAAACCCAGCATGGCATTGAAAAACCTAGATCTGGGTGGAAAAACCCAGCAGTGGCAACACTGAATTTGTACCGCGAGGTAGCTTGAATGAGTGTTGCCACTCTGCATACTCCTCAGTGTTGCCATATATGAACATTTTATTTACTGGTATGCCAGAAAAGTACTAACACAATATAACAATGGGTAAATAAATAACTTTTACATCAATTATTTAAGTTTAAGGAAGCTTTTAATACAAAAAACAGAAATTTTAGAAAAGTCCATAATAATTTTTCCAGTACTGTATATATATATATATATATATATATATGCAGCTATTATTTGATTGCAAGATCAAATTGGTGACCATAAACACTCTTTAATTAATCCAGTTACATTATTATCGGGTCTTCCGTTAACAGGCCAATATATATTATATATATATATATATATATATATAATATATATTTCCATTCATAAATAACCAAATATCCTTTCATCTTGGATCATTTATAACTCTTACTTTGACTGCTTGGTGTTTTCACTAACTTTTGACCTATTAAATAATTTACTCTCCTCGCAACTTATTCTATTTTCCGATATTTCAATAGCAACGATACCTTGAGGGCTGACACTAAAATTTGAATAAGAGCTGAGAACGAAAGATGACTTGCATTCTTATAATACTTTTTATTTAAAATTTTAAATTACATCTAATAGGTGGAGCTTTAGAGTTAATTATTAATTTACACATGAAGAAGAAAACGGTAAACAACATGCCTTATTACAAATACGGTTGCAAGCCTTGTGTTCGAATTACACTTCATGCAAAAATTATAATATCCTACAGTCCTACACTCGTAACAGCAGGAACGAGTTTGAATATGTGGATGCCCATAAAACCTCACATCAGCACCGAAGGGATATTTCATACAATATGTGGTGTCAGTTAGAAAATGTTGTAAATATAATACTTTTTCCGCTGAGTTCCCAATCATTTTAGGTCGACGTACTACTTTTTGCCACACGTTGGGAGGGCACTGCGGTGTTCATTCTCAAATTTTCAGCTTTATCAAAAATTTATATTTATTATAATAATATTCATAGACATTTGTACTGAATCAAACTTTTGACTTTGACCATGCACGTTATCATCAAATAATTTGAAATGTACCTGGAAGGCAAATTGGATGGCATTCATACCTGCTATCGGAAAAGTTGCGCGTTATTCATCCACAACTAATATTACTTACAAAACCATTATCATGAAAGTAATTATCAATTAGCAAGCTGCGTATTTATAACTCTGTTTTGCATACCACCTAAAAGAGCTGCACATACCATCGGTGGTACTCATATCATACGATGGGACTCGCTGCTTATCTGATTAGTTACTTCAAAACACCCAGCCCTCTCTCTCTCTCTCAATTTTAATAACCGTTACTTGAAATTCACAATTATTTCACATTCAGCCTAAACATTCCGACAAATAAATTATTCATTAATAATTATTTCATACACAATTACTATTTATTACGCAAGCCGCATAACATAAAATGAACATTGATGGAATCCGATGGAGTCCGATGGAATGTCATATCCTAAGGCATAAAATTTTTTTAATTTTTAAATAACTAAAATAACAAAAAATGTGTTGGAAACAGCTCAAATTTAAATTCACTTGAAATGCGTGGAACAACTTAAAAAATTGAGCTTCAAAACTACAAAACAAATTAAGTTCCGAAGTTGAGAGAGAGAAGCTTTTAAAAAATTATAGGTTTTGCAAATATTAGAGACATTTTGTGGCAAATTCGTTGATTTCTTGGCTGATAAAATAATAGCTGGTTCGAAGGTTAGAGGACAAAAAACAAAGATTTAAACCTTCATATTATTACCTTAAAAATAAACAACTATATAATTAAACAAATGAACGTACTTTCTAATCGTAATGTGGAAAAAAGGATAAATTTTTATGATGACTAAATTTCCATGGAAGAAACTAAATTAATGCCTATTTTCTTTACTATAAACACTGTACTACATAGTTCGAAAATATAAGTTAATAGTTTTACAAAATGGTATCCGCATGTTGCAATGCGCAAAGACATTAATGCGGTAAATGATTCTATATATACACTCTAAAAATGTAGTTAATCATTGCATTTTTACAAAAATCGTATCTGGTGAGGGCTTTTGTCCGTGTGTATGTAGTAGTGAATGCATCAATAAATCAGTGAGTCTGTATATATCAATATATATGTATACACAATATATATATATATATATATATACTATATATATATATATATATATATACACACACATCTATATATTCTTGAGTTGCATTGTGTGAATTAAATGTGCCATGTTCTACTGCAATTTGAAGTGTTTTTGTATTGATTTGTAATCCGAAAATGCAGAAAAATATAGTCTTTTAATTGTCGATCATTTGTTTACGTGGAAGATTTAAGCTTCTATAAAGAACAGAGATATTTAACTGTAATTTCAGACAAGCAAAGTCGAATCTAAACCCATTTATGCTTAGTATTTATAATAATTGGATTTTAGAGCAATGCAATAAATCAGTGTGCTGTATTCATGTGGAAACATTTATGTGCTCATTTTTCAGAGTAATTTTGAGATTTATGTGTGTATCTATCAAAATCTCTCTCTCTCTCTCTGTATATATATATATATAGAGAGAGAGAGAGAGAGAGAGAGAGAGAGAGAGAGAGAGAGAAAATGTATTTCGTCCGCGAGAAAAAGTTGAAAGATATTTATGTACTTTTCAGCTGAAGTGGGAATAAAAGACTCAAAACTCTTTTTGAATGATTTCGAATACCATCACATTTTGGTAAAATAATTCACCGTCGAATTAGTTGTTTAATGACCTCTCTCGTTTGAAAATTTGCGGCTGTGAGGGCATTCCTTCAGTAAGTTCCTGCAAGTTTGTCCTCGTTCCTCGGGGTTGATATGTTCAGTGTCTGTCTCTGTGTTGTTGGTTTGCCAGTTTTGAATACACTCTTAATTGTAGTCATGAGGGTTGGTGTAGGAATTGGCGATTTGCGAATTATCGGCGGACTTTTTATTTGATTCGATTTAAACTTCCTTTATATTTTTTTCTGTTCAGGCGCTACCTCCTTTTTTATAATGACCATGGCGACTTGTTATGTGGAAGTTTAAAGTTCTATATGAAGTATTAGCTTTCACAATATATATATATATTATATATATATATATATATATATACATATATATATATATATACAGGGGTTGGACAAAATAATATGAACACCCGCCGATTTCACCGGTTATCTTTACGGACTGCTCAGACACAAAGTAAACTGTCAAATGACTGGCAAACCTATTTAAATGCGTAACAGAGAGTGTATACGTCATGTTATAACCCTCACGTTGTTTTTACAGATCTGAGTGAATTATGAATTAGCAGTTATGAAAGACCTGTCAGACTTCCAAAGAGGGCAAATTGTCGGAGCGCGGATGGCTGGTGTATCGGTGACGAAAACCGCTCAGATGTTCAATGTATCCAGAGGAACTGTCTCTATGGTCATGTCTGCATACCAAAACCATGGAAAGACAAGCACCGACAAATGCAATAGTGGACGCAAGAAGAAGCTGTGTGATCGAAACCGCCGGGTGCTAAAGCGCATTGTGACAAAGAACCATAAGACCACAGCTCCAAAAGTGACTGCAGAGCTTAACCAGCATCTTGCAAGCCCGGTATCGACCAGAACTGTACGTCGCGAGCTCCATGGAGCTGGATACCATGGGAGGGCTGCAATTGCCAAACCCTTCCTTTCGCACATCAACATTGAGCGGCGCAGAAAATGGTGTAATGACCATAAGAATTGGTCAATGGACCGGTGGAAGAATGTAGTCTACTCCGACGAATCTTCCTTTACGCTATTTCCATGTTCCGGTCGAGTTTACGTCTGGAGACAGCCTAAAGATGCTTATGACCCCGACTGCCTGACCCCAACCGTTAAGCATGGAAGCGGATCTGTGATGGTTTGGGCAGCAATATCGTGGAATACTCTTGGCCCAGCTGTAGTACTGCATGGTAGGGTTAACGCCCAGGTCTATCTGTCAATATTGGCTGACCAGGTCCATCCCATGGTCCAAACGCTGTTTCCCAATGGCGGCGCCGTCTTCCAGGATGATAATGCACCAATCCACACCGCTGGGGTCGTTAAAAACTGGTTTGAAGAGCATGTTAGTGAAGTAGAACGCTTGGATTGGCCTCCACAATCCCCGGATCTTAACTTTATCGAGCATCTGTGGTGTCAGTTGGAGCAGCAGGTCAGAAGCCGATTCCCATCGCCGGCGTCTTTGGAGGAACTGGAGCAGGGTTTGCTCGAAGAATGGCTCAGGATTCCTCTAGCCACTGTCCAAAAGCTGTATGAATCAATTCCCCGACGCATTGCAGCTGTTATTGCCGCTAAAGGAGGACCAACTCCATATTAAGAATAAAAACCGCCATTTATCAAGGTGTTCATATTATTTTGTCCAACCCCTGTATATATATATATATATAATATATATATATATATACACACACACACACACACACACACACACTCGTATAATACGTGCTATTTTCTTACGATTGATATTTCTGAATTATATTTTTAGCCAGTTCAATATTTTCAACCTTTAGACATTATTAAATTATAGAATTTTTTTAAAAGTAAGTATAAAAGTTAAGCGCCTGCCAAGAGTTTTAATTAAAGTTTATATATGAAAGTAATAAGGAAAAACAGTCCATAAACTGAAGTAAAAGAATTTTAAAAAGTAGATAAAGAATTTTTCCCGTTTAATTTCTTAAAATTTGACGAGTAGAGAATGGCCGCCATTGAGATAATTTTATTTGGGCTTCATTTTATATCTCTTTCTGCACACTCGTTACTCGCTTTTACTGCGTTTTACCCACGTTTTCACTATATTAACGGATTAGTTACTTTCTAGCGCATTTTCTTCTTTTATTTTAAACGCCTTAATATGTTTCCCACAAAGAGACTTTATATATATATATATATATATATATATATATATATATATATATATATATGTTAACCACTTAATATGATATGCATATGATGTCAAATTAACATTTTATTACTGCCGCAGGTCTACATTATTATTTAATTTTGTGAGTTCTGTTTTCGCACGTGCGTGTGGGTAGCCGATATTTGTGAAAATATAGCTACAGTGGTACTTGGCGGAGCTCACCGGAAGTTGTGTCTCAGAGACTCCTTCACACCTGTTCGTGCTTCGAATTTAAAAGTTACTTTAACTCAAAGATCAGACTCGAGGGAAGTAAATTTATCGTCTGAAAACGATCTCATGGACTGAATTCAACAACTCCTCATAATTAATTCTGAAATAGAGGCAGTATTGGAAATATAATGTTTGCTTGGTCTATTAATTATACAGAGGTACCAGATGAATGGTAAAAAGCAAATGTAGTACCCACTTACAAAAGAGGTAGTAAAAAGGAGGTAGGAAATTATAGGAGGCCTGTTAGTTTGACATCATTGGTCGGAAAGATACAAGAAAGCATTATAAAGAATAATATTCAAGATAATTTGGAAAATTTTAATCTTATTTCAAGTTCCCGACATGGATTTAGATCAGAAAGGTCTTATTTGTCTAATCTCTGAAACTTTTTAGAGTTGTAACTAATCAGTGGAGCCCGGATGTTTAGGCACTAAAAACCCTTAAAAAAAGACGGGCAAATAGGCAAAATAAACACACAAAATAGGCAGTAGAAGCCCCAGAAAAGGCATTTATAAATTTGCTTCCAAAACGTTTAATCCAGAATAATACTTTTATATATGCATAATACATAGTACAACGCCCTCAGTGAACAAAACAGTAGGTAATGCGAATATTAATTAATTATCCATAATAACAATGATTTCATTTCCAAAAATAAAGTCTAATAAAGAATAACACCATTATACACGCATAAATAATATATATTGCAACACCATTATACAGGGTGAGTCAAAAGTCTCCATACATAGCCAAAATGGTCATGATAAATAAATTATTATTTATTTTTAATTTTTTTGCAGGTGATGTGCTGAGATGTTTTTGCATGTGCCATCCGTATGTGTATTCAGTGTAATGGTGCCCACATAGAGCATATTTTGTGAATTACAAGTGATTGCATAATAAAGTGACCAGTTTGCCTGTGTATGGAGACTTTTGACTCACCCTCTAGTAAACAAAACAGTAGCTATTGAAAATGTTCGTTACACAATAAAGACAAGGAATTAAATTTTTAAAAATGTTTAACATAAAATATTATTATGAAAAGAGGAGATTGTAGACACCAATCGAGCAGGGAAGTACTGCAGGGAGGATGTTAGGTAGGAGACAGGGAGTGCTGGAACTCCCGTTTCTCCTGTCACTGTCCTCCTCAGATAATCCGATTTTCCGTGTCTCATCTACCCTGTGAGCAGTCCAGCATGCTTTCAAACACACACTCTATTCCTCACTACACATACATGCATCTTACACACTACGACGTAAGTATAGAGGAGTGTTTCTATACATTAATATACTGCGTGGTCATTGCAGTTAAATGTACATATTCACGATTTGCGAGGGTGCCCTCTCAAGGCATTGGTTTCTGCCCTATGTAGGAGAATTACGACTTCTGACTGATCGAGGCCCGTGGTGTAGTGGTAGCATATCTGACCGGCAATCGGAAGATCCTGGGTTCGATTCCCGGGCGGTCACCTCATTTTTCATTTGTTCGTTATTTCTCTTCCTCGTGTGCAGAACACTCCTCTATACTTACGTCGTTTCTATACATTAATATACTGCGTGGTCATTGCAGTTATATATATATAGATATATATATATATATATATATAATATATATATGTGTGTGTGTGTGTGTGTGTGTGTAAAACTGAAATATATAACAGAAAGTGATAGACCTATTTTGGGACTCTAATAAAATAATACTAGAAAATAATGGGTTCGATTCCCGGGCGGTCACCTCATTTTTCATTTGTTCGTTATTTCTCTTCCTCGTGTGCAGAACACTCCTCTATACTTACGTCGTTTCTATACATTAATATACTGCGTGGTCATTGCAGTTATATATATATATATATATATATATATATATATATATCTATATATATGTGTGTGTGTGTGTGTGTGTGTAAAACTGAAATATATAACAGAAAGTGATAGACCTATTTTGGGACTCTAATAAAATAATACTAGAAAATAATGGAAAAAAGGCAAATTAAGCACTTTATGACTAAAAAGGCACTTTTTTTCTGTAAACGTTCAAATAGGCACAAAAAGGCATTTATGGAATTTTGCCTGAACATCCGGGCTCTACTGATCAGGTAGATAATGGGCATGATGTAGTTGTTATTTATTTTGATTTTATTAAGGTTTTACACGGGAGACTTCTATACAAATTAAAAGCTTGTTATAAAGTATAAATTGGGTAGAAAAATGGTTAGATGACAAAGAACAGAAAGTAATTGTAAATAGTCATGAATCTGGGCTGCAGAAAGTGGAAAGTGGGGTACCTCAGGGATCAGTGTTAGGTTCATTACTCTTTATTTTATATCTAAATGTTTCAGAGAAGGGAATATAGGTAGTAAAGATTTTAAATTTGCAGATGATACAAAAGTAATTGCCCCAGTTACAAATGCAGAAAATTTGTAAAAGATCTTGATGAATTAGTGGCCTGGACAAGTAAATGGCAGATGGAATTCAGATTTCAAAAAAAGCAAAGTCATCCAGTTTGGTAGAAATAATGAAAACTTTAGTTATAGGATGCAAGGAAACTGGTTAGAACAGTGGTTCTCAAACTGGGGTACGGCGTACCCCTAGGGATACGCGAAGGAATATTAGGGGGTACGCGAAGGGGTCCTGAAATTATAGCCCTTTTAATTTTATATACGGTCTATCTCTCTCGAAAATCCAGAAAATCTCGTGAATGAAAGAATTCAAAGGGTACAGAAGAAGAAAAAGTTTGAGAACTGCTGGGTTAGAAGATGTTAGACAGGATAAAGATCTTGGCATTATATGATAGTTAGTAGTGATCTAAAATTTTCTAAGCAGTTCTTAGAGGCTAGAAATAAGGCAAATAAAACGCTAGGGAATGTTAGTTACAACAGTAAGGAAGTCACCTGTAAATTATATAATTTTTATGTAAGACCTCAGTTAGAATACTGCATTCAGGCTTGGTCCTCTCACCACATACATGATATTGATATGCTTAGAAGTGTGCAAAGTAGAGCAATGAAGCTTATCCCTAGCTTAAGAAGATTGTAATACAGGTAGAGTGTCCAGATTGGGGTTCCGACAAAAGCCCCTCAGTTAAAGTGCAAAGTAGGACAAAAGCCCCTCAGTTAAAGTGCAAAATAGGACAAAACCTCCTCAGTTAAAGTGTAAAGTAGGACAAAAGCCTCCATTTTTTATATTATTGTTCGTATGCTATGAAGTAATCCTAAACAAATATTATAAGCTTTGTCTATATTGATTCACTCTAGTTGATCACTGTTTTGTCTACCTGAATGGTTGGGTTAGGTTAGGTTAGGTTAGGAACGTGCCACAAAGGAGCATCAACAGCGTTTGAAGAACCTATGTCTGGACTATGTGAATGAGAGGAAGACCTTGGAGGAATTTCTGAATGGTGTAGGTCACAGCATTAGGTGGAAGTAAAATGAACTTTAAATGAACCTTAACACTTAATGAACTTTTTAATATTGTGCTTTATTTGTTTGATTTTCCCTAGATATGGTATGATGTTTCTTTTATAATGTTCATTTTTATGGTTGTGTAAATAATTTTGTGCTCCTGTAAAATAGTGAGCTATAAATTAATGCAAATGTTAATTTGTGCTACTGTATAATACTTATAAAGCTGACTTTGCCTAGATAAGGCATGATGATCCTTTTATGATGTAATTTTTTATGGTTGTGTAAATATTAGCGTTAATGTGTGCTACTGTATAATACTTATAATGCCTTCCTTATTGCAG
The DNA here is from genome assembly GCA_023014485.1 of Bathynomus jamesi. Taxonomy (NCBI): domain Eukaryota; kingdom Metazoa; phylum Arthropoda; class Malacostraca; order Isopoda; family Cirolanidae; genus Bathynomus; species Bathynomus jamesi. Next base: position 585,250 of record JAJOZX010000120.1, read on the forward strand.
TCTTATGATATAATAAATGTAATATTTTACATGTCAGAGAAGTGTTCATAAACTGTAAATAATAAAGAATAAAAATAGTAGTATAGCTATACTAGTGGGCTTTTGTCCTAGGGGGCTTTTGTCCTAGGGAGCTTTTGTCCTAGGGGGCTTTTGTCCTACATACGTCCACATTTGTGCTTGGAAAAACCGGGACAGGGGCGGATCTATACCATATAGCCTATAGGCTTATTTTGAAAACACTTTTTAACAGAGTAAATGAATACTAAATATAACAAAACACACCTTAGTCATTTTTTGTCCTGAAAACTTTTTTCTAAAGTCCGGGACAGCTCTCTGAAAACCGGGACGTATGGACACCCTAAATACAGGGAAAGATTAAAGGAAGTGGGTGTGTTTAGTTTTCAGACACGTTGTGAGAGGAGTGATATGATACAGATGTTCAAAATATTTTTAGGTTTGGACGATGAGATGTAAGTAACTTTTTCTTATTTGAGTCATATGAAAAATTCGAGGGCATAATAAGAAAATTAGAAAACAGACTTGTACACTGGATCTACGAAAATACTTTTTCAGTCAGAGTAGTAGATTTTTGGAGTGACTTGCAATATGATGTGGCAAATATTAAGTAGCTCTTTAGTTAGTTTTAAGAAAAAGTTGGACACTTTCATGAATGAAAGAGACAGTTTGTAGGTCGTAAATAGTGTATATTTTTAGGTTAAGTTATGTAGGTTACTGTGATAGCTCTAAATAGTTTTTTGTTAATTGGCTGGCTTCAGATTGATATTTTGCAAAATTTTATTATAAAATATAGCTTATGACCTGGATAACATCGATAGGCCCAGGTGACTTCGTGTCTTCCAAATGAAATGTAATGTAAAAACCAAATAATGATTCCTCGACTTTGGGGTAACCCTGTGATTGGATGTACACATAAACTATAGAGTTACTTCTTAAATAACTACGTGATATACTTTACTGTTCAAAGTTAATTTCATGCGAAGTAATAGAAAGATATATTGTTTAATGTACACTGTTAAAATAGTGTTTTAAGTTAAAACATTTCCAAACACATATTTTGCCGACATATGCCTGGGATTCCGATTTACTAATGTTTGAAAATTTAATATGTTGAATATGTTGATATAATGATGCAGTGTTATCTATATATCAATGGCGGTAAATAAAAAGGATCACCTGAAGATCAGGGCCCCCAGCCTTCTTTAGTTAACTTTATAAGGCTAACTAACGAAAATATCACGACTAACCTAACCAATCGTCAAGAGCGTACAGTTGACCTAACGATTAGTTAGGTTAGGTCGTGATATTTTCGTTAGTTAGCCTTATAAAGCTAACTAAAAGAGGCAGGTGACGGATCTTCAGGTGATCCATATATATATATATATATATATATATATATATATATATATATATATAATATATATATGCGCCTCGGTGGTGTAGTGTTTAGCGTCGCTGACTACGATTCCATCGGCCCCGGGATCGAGACCCGCTGACAGCAGCCAGCGCGCAGCAAAACCCAGCTGGTCATCCTTCCACACAATAAAGAAAGTGGTTGGTAGATAAATGGGTACCCTGTGTGGCCTAGTGGTTAAGACGCAGGGCTGCTGGTGGGGCGTGGTTCGGATTCCACGTCAAACTGTAGGTCTAGGGTGGAGTGAAAAGCTTGACCTTCGTCAGGATTAACAATTCGGGCGGAAGCTAACCAAAGGTTAACCAAAGGTTATATATATTGTTGTAACTGTAAAATTGGCATGCAGAAATCTTTTGTAAAATAAAGCAGAAATTTTAGTTCTAAGGTTTTATTGTTTGGATCTCTAAAAGCCAGGTGTTTTGGGTTATGAATATTCATAAATGAATAAATCAAAGATGTTTCCTATTGTAGAACGGTCGTTCTATTTTACTTTGGTGTTCTCATGGGAAGGGAAAACCCAAACCGTTTGGTGGCCGAGATTTATAACCGCGACCCGACCTTCCACAGGGAAGTGCAAACCAGCGGATTTGGGTTCCGATGTAAAATGGTTGGTTTACCCTTCGCTGGGTCGTGTAACTTTTGCGAGAGAGATTCGAATCCACTTGTTAAAATTGGACCACAACGTGGGTCTTAAAAATTGGGAAATCAGGCGGATTCGAAGAAATAACTATTTAAATTATTTCTGGGAAAAGGAGGGGTCTATACCCCGGAAGTGGGAACACTCTCCAATGGGAGGACAGTGATCCTGGGAACGCCCGGTACAGATCCTTTCTTTCCTTATGTGTGGAGGAGAGGCTTCGGGGGAGGCGGCCTGGGGTAAAATAATGTGTTGATAGGTCTTTCAAAATATTAGAAGGCGTGGTCCTTAAAAATGGTAAGGTAGATTCGAGATTTTTAAGTCAGCTGTAGTTCCTCCTCCTGCAGTTCAAAGTGGCTTGTGAAAAATAACTTGTTAAAAATAACTCTGCGGTGTGATTGAGAAAATTCAAGGTTGAATTAAAACTGTCTCCCGTTATATATTTCAAAATTTGAATCCTTTCGTTTACGCGAACTTATCAAATAATTTATTGTTAGCGGCCAGGAACAAAGAATTTAGTGGGATCTTTGTAAATTTAATTTTTTCTGTTTTGCATCAAATGTTCAGTTTGAAGTTTACGTCCTAGTAGGGCTTCTCAGAAACCCTTCGCAATCTTGTGTTGGAGTGGGCGTGGGGGAAGCCAAGAAAGAGTTACAGAACCTTTCCGCCATTGTTTGAGGGATCCTAATGAAATGGACGGACTTTGTTCCTGGAAATAAATCTGCGGTCCTTACGCAGAACAACCGAGAATAACTTTCCACCTGTATTGTAATTCATTTTTTCCAATTCCTTCGTCGATTTCGACAACTTCATGTATTGTTACTTGGTTTGTTACACGCAGATGAAAAGCCCCTCTGTATAAATGATTTTTGAGACTAAAATACTTGTGAACAGTTTCTTTAAAGTAATAATTGGATTTTATTGTACGAAAAATTGGTAATCATACATCAGCCTAATTCTTTAAATTCATTTACTAATTTGAGTGAAATTTAATAAATTTTATAAGAGGGTGTGTATCGTTTTTTCTGCTACCTTGCAATAGGCCTCTCTTGTAAGCTGAGGGTAACTTAACATTTAAAGTTTGAAATCCAGAGTAGGCTTCCAGTAAGCCGAAGGAACTTACGCATATCAAATTAAAGGGCCATCCGAGTGAATAGGCCGAGTCATCCTGAACGAAAAGAACACGCGCGTAAGAAATAAGTTGCAATAGAAATAAAGGGTGCGCAGCACATAAATAAAAGGGTTGCGCCCAACATGAATGGTGTCAGTGAAGTGAAATAAAAAAGGGTGTACACCACAGACATGAAAGGGTTGTGCACTACAATATATATTTAAGTATATAATATTAAATCAAACTTAAATTTACAAGTAATCAAACTTTAATATTTATGTATCATCTCATACTTAATCAATTTGTTCTATGAAAAGAAATTATCTACAAGTGATTCTAGTTTGTAAAATTAGATAACTAATTATGATGTGGGCCTTAATCAACCTTCTTTAAATTCAGGTCAAAAGAGTATTCATTCACGCACTTCTTCATTTAAACTGACACATGAAGAACGCCAGTGCGAATGCGGAGGGAGATTTCCAGAGAATACCATAGACATTATAGGATACATCATGCCATTGTCGCGACATTGCATCCCGTCGATCAGCAAATTTGAGCGACACTGAGTCTGGGGTAATAGTTGGATCATTGGATGGGTGGCCGTCCTCTGCGTCCAAAAGAAGTAACGACCTGTTATTCGAATTCCACGTAAAGCTGTAGGTCCCTCCCTCATATAATCTTTACTGTTACAAAAAAGGTTACTATATATATATATATATATATATATATATATATATATATATATATATATATATATATATATATATATATATACAGTATTTTTTCAAGAAAACAATATTTCTATACTTAAGGAAATTTTCACTTAATACTTCTTGATATTTAAACATTTAAATATATTCTAAAAGAAGAAATTCTAATGAAATAACATTTTTATTTGAATATTTTATTTGTGAAACCAAAATTTTTAAGTGAAAATACAGTTACCGGTTTTTTTAATGTTAAAATTCTTGTAAGGATATACTTCAATACTTTCAGGTGTTCCGTGCGATAATTATAATTCCTCATTTCACGGAGGTTCAGGCTTGTTGCCTCTCCTCTCGAGTTGGCCTGGTGAAGTAGAAAGTTGGTTTCTTGTGCTCTGCACTTCACATACTTGCGGTTCATCTGGAAGTATATATATCACAACCATTTCTCAGAATTTTCTTAAAAGTAAAATTGGACTGAAATAACGGAAAAGCAAAAGCAAAATTAAAAGTCTAAATACAAATACAAAGAAAGAAAGAGTAATTTATATGGCAAACTGAGAGACAGTGGATTCGAACCCGTATCGTGCGGGTTTATAGTCAACATCCTTTCTTTTATTTCCATTTTGTACAGTGTGGTTATTGCGCTTGAAACATTTAAAAGGTACAAATGAAATAAAAATAAACATCAATAGTTCAAGAAGCGACGTTACTGAGGTAGAGGGCTCGAATCCCGATGATGCTGGTAATAGTAATACGAGAGTTAGAGCAAATGAGAACTCATTAGTCGGCCTGAGCGCTGTGCCAGTTTCTGGTCTTCCTCACTACTATTACTATCAATAGTCCAATTAATATTTGTATGTTTTAATGGACGTTAAAATTATTGTAATAGTTTAATAATTGTAATATTGTTTTAATAATTATTTTTATTAATAAAGAGATATCTCTACATCTATCCATCCACTTTATAAAGAAAAAGGACTGAATAGGACAGTCAAACAGCGTAAATATTGTTGACTTCCCCTTAAGCAAGCGAGGTTAAGCGACGTTAAAACTGATCAGTAGTTCGACGGGTGACCGTCCTCTGCGTTCAATATTATAGTGACCCGTACAGGGGCAGTTTTAGGCGGGTGCCGGAGGTGCACTACACCCGACCCCGCGCTTGGGCTGGCCCGCTGGCGACATTGAGCGCTCATATGATACAGATAGCATTGTGACTTTATAGGAACTAAAACCCGCTTTCCATTGTATATAATTTAATTATATAATAATCGTTATTATAATATTATAATTTTCGCATGTTATTCATTATAAATTGAACGGTGATTTAAAATGGTTTTAACATCAGTTAAAAAAAAGTTCATTCTGAATACTGACTGCCGGCCCCGCAATTATTTTGCACCTGCTCCCGCAAAGCCTAGCAAAGCCTAGTGCCGCCCGTGGATTCGTGGTTCAGCTTCCACGAAAAGCTGTAGGTTCTCACTGTCAGATGACCTTTGTGGACGCGGAGGAGATTAAATAACCCGCAAACATTATCATTATTGGTCTCATATACTTTAGGATTTGTGGTGTCTCAGCAAATGTTTACAGTTGATCTTATTGATGGTAGTTTGGATGGCGTTCCACATTTAGATCTCGTAGGTTATCTTTTTTTTAATTTTATTACTTTAAAATTGGAGGAAATTAAAATATTTGGTCTAACATGGTCAAACCATGTTAGACAGCATAATCTCAGAATATAAGTTTTTTTTTCAACTCTCCTTCAACCCAGTGAGTCTCCGTCGCAGAGTTACTTTTTCCGACTTGTAACTCCATCTCTGTTGTTTAAGTTTAATGAGCATACTCTACAAAGTGGCCACAAAGTTCCTTTGCAGTGAATTTACTGCATATCTGTATGCTGACCTTGTTTTTCATGCAAAGGGATTTTGTGGCCACCCTGTGGCATTTTCGAGGTTTAATGCTCATAAAGTAGAAAGTGAAACGCTAATTGAAACACGATTTATTTAATAAACATATCACCGAATTATTCAAGGTATACATTTACAAGTACGTGTTATAAATAAAATAAACATATCGTTAACAAGTAAATAGACATATATATATATATATATATATATATAACAATCAAGGATTATGGTATCCAAAGGGTACGGTATCATAGGTACCAGGCACCTGGTAACGTTTCTTATAGGTGCTACGGCATACCTTCGTACCCCTAAGTTCCCTCACGCCACCCAGCTTCTGCGACCGAAAATTGTGGGTCTCCACAATCAGTTGGGAAGGCTGGGCGCCTTCATCTTCCAAGCACATTAGATCCTGCAACGAGTCAAAGTTAACGACCCGTTGGTTCGCCTGGTTAAGCGTGATACCCTTAGCCTTCACGATATATTTCATATCGTCCCCCACCCTTACCCGTACCCCATAAGTTTTTGGACCTGTTGAGACAAAAGAGTCAGCGTATGTGATGTCTTCATACTGATCCTTGATCTCATCAGTCAACTCTCCGAGGAATTCACCAAAAGGTGGCATGTATTCACCCTTCCTCGCTGTGAATATCACACTATCTGTATCGGCGTACAGAACCCTCCGCCCGAGAGAATGCAGTAGACCCCAAAGATTGATGCGTGCGTAGGCCGTTGTGAAGCTAGGAAGGCTGGGCGCCTTCATCTTCCAAGCACATTAGATCCTGCAACGAGTCAAAGTTAACGACCCGTTGGTTCGCCTGGTTAAGCGTGATACCCTTAGCCTTCACGATATATTTCATATCGTCCCCCACCCTTACCCGTACCCCATAAGTTTTTGGACCTGTTGAGACAAAAGAGTCAGCGTATGTGATGTCTCCATACTCATCCTTGATCTCATCAGTCAACTCTCCGAGGAATTCACCAAAAGGTGGCATGTATTCACCCTTCCTCGCTGTGAATATCACACTATCTGTATCGGCGTACAGAACCCTCCGCCCGAGAGAATGCAGTAGACCCCAAAGATTGATGCGTGCGTAGGCCGTTGTGAAGCTGGCTACAGGTATGTTTGTAACATGTGAGGTATCTGTAGCCACTTCGGTAATGTTGTACTTTATTATGTACGTGTTAACCCCCCCCTTTATGGCCCTTTGTCGGTTCGGATTCGAAGGGGGTTCTAGTTAGGGAGGCAAGCAACGGATATTTCTTCTGATACTTTTCTTCTATAATTTTCTAATTCTTTCTCTGATACTTTATAACTTTTCGACTTTACTAAGTTCCTCTGACGATAGCCCAACTCGAGGGGGAAAATAAAAAGTTTCTCTTACTGTAAATTTACTTCTTAAAAATATACAGGTACTGCTCTGAATTTACAGGGGTAGAGGTTCGACCTCCCTCCCCGCAGCGAGGCTGCTAACCAGGGGAGTCTCTTAGCAGTCCAAGGCAGAGTCTCGTAATGAAGTGTCCTTCATTTTACAAATACATGTATAAAATATGCCTGAATGTTGGGGGATGGCAGTTGGAGGTTAAGTTTCCCCCCTTTTAAACACGATCAGGTGTTTGAAAGTTTCCAAATAAAAATAAAAAAAAATAAATAAAAATAAAAACTAATCTTATTTTTTTTTGCCACGTCTTCATTTCTGAAGGCGATATCATTTTTGTTTGGGTTTATTACAATTATGATTGCGATTATGGATTACTTCCCATTCGCTTATGATTGTCCCTTACAGTTCGATTAAAGTACATTCTTACATTATATATAAAGTCATTACATTCAATTATAGTTTCATTGAAGTACATTACGTCGTTACCATTCTTACAGTGTTTTATATATATATATATATGGTTAGATTATATGGTTAGATTATATGGTTAGATTATATGGTTAGATTATATGGTCAGATTATATGGTCAGATTATATGGTCAGATTATATGGTCAGTTATATATGGTTATATATGGTTATTAGTACAACACAAGTACATGAGACATGACAAGATAATTTATATACAACATAATATGTTATATTACATTATATGTTATAGATTTGGATCAGAGCGAAAGATGTTGTTTATCTTAGAAACGTTCGGTTCTGCTGATTCGCGAATTTGAGCATTTAACTACTGTAAGCCTAATGAATGCCTTGAGGTTGAACGCACTTAAAAAAAAATAATAAAAAAAATATATGTGGACGTATTTTACATGTACATAATCCAATGGGTTGTGTGCGTAATATAGAGACGCGTAAAATATGGACTGATAGGTTGATAGGTATCAGTAGACAATAGGTAGGAAACAACATAACTAATGATGTATAGAGAATGAAGTTTCTTTTTTTTTATTATTATATTATTATTATTATTATTATTATTATTAAGGAATTTACCATACATTCAATACGGAAGATGTCCAAATACTAAACACGTGATTCAGTGTTCAAGGTATGGAAAACGTGAAGAGAATTAAGTTACTTTATGACGTCATAGTTATTAAATTTTGTACGTATAATACAAATCATTATTAGGAAGATTTACAAGAACGAATTAGAGGCAAAGAGTTATATGCAATGTGTATGCATAATCTAGGGACGAGGGTGAGATGCAAGACAATCATAATTAATTAATAACTTCTATAACAAATAAAAATGGATACGACTAAACCATAGGTATGGTAGATCGTAGGGTTTTGACACGATCAAGAATAGGAAGCCACAAGTAAAATTACTATCCAAACTCGCGTTAAGCGATTTTGGTTCTTATGTAAAAATGAATATTGATTATTCATTTCATTTTTACATTGCTCTCCCCTTTTAAAAAAAAACGATATTTATACAATAATCTAATAGGGTACCATTAATACAATACAAATGAGAAAATAACATCCTAACTACTTCAAGTTAGATGACGAATTTTTTTCTTTACATTACAAATTTTTATACAGAGCAAGTGAGTTATTATATAATATAAAAAATTCAAAGATTAATACTTCAATTTTAGACAAACAATTACGCTAGACAAAGAATGATATTGTTAAATTTTTTTACAAAATTTTTATTTTTCTGTGGGAAAAAATTATGTACATAATGAATAGTAGGTAAAAGGAAAAAATATAAATTATTTTCCAAAGTTACCCTGATCGTGCAGTCTATAACTAATTTTATTGACTATTGTAGGTAAAAAATCGAATTACGTAATGGATGATGTATAGACCTGTGGTCTAGTGTGTATTTGTGTGTATTAGATACAAAGTGTGTATCATAACTTTGAGGGACAGACTAGCGGAGAGGATTCTTAAATTAACTGAATAAATGCCTGAGCAAAAATTTATATATAGTAAGCAAAAAGGCTTAGGACTATATAAATAGCAGAGTTAGCACCTACACGCTATGAAATAGTTTGTGATATCGAATGATTTTAGAATAAGGTTTGTATATATAGTATATATAGTGTGCATACATGCGTGTGTATGTGTAGAGATTTGGAAGGTTTTTGAATTAACAAAGTTTAAAAATAATGTATAATAATTTAAGATGGGTTTTAGGGTTATAAAATCTTTTGAGTCAATTATTGTTGTTATTATTATCATTATTATTATAAAATCCTTTAAGTTCAAGGTAGTATTTAAGTATTTAATTAAATCAGTTCCACGTATTAAGGTAATACAAAGAAATGTACTTAGAGGACTTACAATTGATGAAAGTAAATCTCACGGTTTAAAAATTGAATTTTTGAAGATGGAATTAAATTCGACTAGTAACATTCCTAGCTATATATGAACTATATAAACATTAACCAGAAGTATCGGTACGATAATTGAATTAAGAAAGTTAAGAATACAAATTAAAATATAAACAATTTATGCATTTTAATGAGCTAAACATAATTTTATAATATTCTTAAAAATAAAAGTAAATCGAACCTTAGATGAGTTTCGGCCAAGAATAAAAAGTGTTATTGAAATGGAAGGAAAGCATTTCGAACAATCTTTTCTTTTAATAATTTCAGGTAAATTTTACATTAAAAATTATTTTTTATATACTAAAAAAAAATATTAAAAAGGTTTAATAATTTTTTGCATGTTAAGTAGAAAAATCATACTCTTTCGTTGAATGTTGATAGAATTTGAATTATTTGATATTTTAGTCTGAAAACTTGTTTGCATATGATAAATACATATGTTTTATTGTGTAGAAGTTTTATTAAAATTAAATGACAAAAAAGAATAAACACAACTGAAATTTAGGGCCATGTGCGGTCCTACGGGTAAATTTCCCGACCATACAGAGCAAGATAAATTAGGTACATGATCGATTAATTATTACACTATTTCTGTCATCATATAATCGCAATAATTATAAAACTCGTTACCAACATTTGTAAAAACGGTTTTGGTTGCCAACAATAAAATATGTCATTTTACCTATATATTTTTATACGCAACAATGGCATGAAAAAGAGAAAAGACAAATCGGTCCATTTCCTTCTTACAACAAAACAAAGAAAGGTTAACTAAAGACGCAACCCGGTCAATTCAGGTTGAATTAAATTCTCTTTACAACAAAAAAAAGGTTGAATTAAATTCTTAAATTACATTTTCTTAAATTAAATTCTCTTAACTTACAAAGAAAAAGTTGAATTCAATTGACTGCATTGAAATGACTTGGGACTTAAAAACTAACTTCTTCAAAACTAACTTTTCAAAACTAACTTCTTCAAAACTAACTTCTTCAAAACTAACTTCTTCAAAACTAACTTCTTCAAAACTCTTCTTCAAAACTGGCTTCTTCAAAACTGGCTTCTTCAAAACTGGCTTCTTCAAAACTGGGGCGGTTGTCCCTCTTGGATGCAACCTATTGACTTGACCTCTTATCAAGTATTTCTATAAATCTCTGGGGCGGTTGTCCCTTTTGGCGCAACCTTCTGACTTGACCTCTTATCAAGTATTTCTATAAATCTCTGGGGCGGTTGTCCCTTTTGGCGCAACCTTCTGACTTGACCTCTTATCAAGTATTTCTATAAATCTCTGGGGCGGTTGTCCCTTTTGGCGCAACCTTCTGACTTGACCTCTTATCAAGTATTTCTATAAATCTCTGGGGCGGTTGTCCCTTTTGGCGCAACCTTCTGACTTGACCTCTTGTCAAGTATTTCTATAAATCTCTGGGGCGGTTGTCCATCTTGGCGCAACCTTCTGACTTGACCTCTTGTCAAGTATTTCTATAAATCTCTGGGGCGGTTGTCCATCTTGGCGCAACCTTCTGACTTGACCTCTTGCAAGTATTCTGAAACTATCTGACTTGAACGCTTGTCAAGTATTCTGAACTGTAACTTGAACTCTTATCAAGTATTCTTGAAACTTAACTGTCTAACTTGAACGCTTGTCAAGTATTCTGAAACTTAAACTATCTAACTTGAACGCTTGTCAAGTATCTTTATAAATCTCTGGGGTTTGGTTATCCCTTTTGGATGCAACCAACTGAAAACTGATTTGCAACTTATTTGCAACGAAAACTGACTTCAAAACTTCTTTGCAACTTTTTGCAAAAAACTGACTTCAAAACTGACTTGCAACTTTTTGCAACTAAAACTGACTTGCAACTTCTTTGCAACTAAAACTGACTTGCAACTTCTTTGCAACTAAAACTGACTTGCAACTTCTTTGCAACTAAAACTGACTTGCAACTTCTTTGCAACTAAAAATGACTTCAAAACTTCTTTGCAACTTTTTTGCAACTAAAACTGACTTCAAAACTGACTTGCAACTTCTTTGCAACTAAAACTGACTTGCAACTTCTTTGCAACTCAAACTGACTTGCAACTTCTTTGCAACTAAAACTGACTTGCAACTTCTTTGCAACTAAAACTGACTTGCAACTTATTTGCAACTAAAACTGACTTGCAACTTCTTTGCAACTAAAACTGACTTCAAATATCTCTCTAAATCTATAAACTCTCTGTAAACTCTCTCTCTTAATTTGCAAGTCAATCCAATTCAGTAATTGAAAAAAATTTGCAAACAAAAATATAAAATGTAAACAACATTTCACTCTGGTATTATTATGTTTGGTACATAAAATAAAATTATTCTATACTGAATATAACAGTGAAAATAACTGAAATTAACTCTCTTTTTGAAATTAACTCTCTTTTTTTCGAAATTAACTCTCTTTTTCGAAATTAACTCTCTTTTTCGAAATTAACTCTCTTTTTTCGAAATTAACTCTCTTTTTTCGAAATTAACTCTCTTTTTTCGAAATTAACTCTCTTTTTCGAAATTAACTCTCTTTTTGAAATTAACTCTCTTTTTGAAATTAACTCTCTTTTGAAATTAACTCTCTTTTTGAAATTAACTCTCTTTTTGAAATTAACTCTCTTTTGAAATTAACTCTCCTTTGAAATTAACTCTCTTTTGAAATTAACTCTCTTTTGAAATTAACTCTCTTTTGAAATTTACTTTCTTTTGAAATTTACTCTCTTTTGAAATTAACTCTCTTTTGAAATTAACTCTCTTTTGAAATTAACTCTGTTACACTAAGAAAAATGTATCACTAGTGTCTGAAGTGTTCACTGTGTTTCTTGTAAATTCTGACTTAATACTCATTATTAACTGTTAATAATACTGACTTTTCAAGTGTTTATAAATTACTTAAAAAAAACAAAATGTACTTAACAAAAGTTCTACTGGCAAAATCCTCAGAGACGTGTCCTGAAGACGTCTTGCTGGCTACTTCTTCTTGGATGAAAACTAGGCGTGAAGAACTTGGAGTCGTGACACACCGGTCAAGGGTGGATGTTACGAACTAGAAGTCGTGACACGCCGGTCAAATGGTTTTATCCTATAAATCTTCTTTTATAAATCTTCTTTTATAAATCTTCTTCTTTTATAAATCTTCTTCTTTTATAAATCTTCTTCTTTTATAAATTTTCTTCTTTTATAAATCTTCTTCTTTTATAAAACTTCTTCTTTTATAAATCTTCTTTTATAAATCTTCTTCTTATCCTGGTAAAGGGTCGCCAGCTGTTAGACCCTTCCTTCTTCTATGTGTTTATCCTGGCTATAGGGTCGCCAACTGTTAACCCCCCCCTTTATGGCCCTTTGTCGGTTCGGATTCGAAGGGGGTTCTAGTTAGGGAGGCAAGCAACGGATATTTCTTCTGATACTTTTCTTCTATAATTTTCTAATTCTTTCTCTGATACTTTATAACTTTTCGACTTTACTAAGTTCCTCTGACGATAGCCCAACTCGAGGGGGAAAATAAAAAGTTTCTCTTACTGTAAATTTACTTCTTAAAAATATACAGGTACTGCTCTGAATTTACAGGGGTAGAGGTTCGACCTCCCTCCCCGCAGCGAGGCTGCTAACCAGGGGAGTCTCTTAGCAGTCCAAGGCAGAGTCTCCTAATGAAGTGTCCTTCATTTTACAAATACATGTATAAAATATGCCTGAATGTTGGGGGATGGCAGTTGGAGGTTAAGTTTCCCCCCTTTTAAACACGATCAGGTGTTTGAAAGTTTCCAAATAAAAAAAAAAAAAAATAAATAAAAATAAAAACTAATGTTATTTTTTTTTGCCACGTCTTCATTTCTGAAGGCGATATCATTTTTGTTTGGGTTTATTACAATTATGATTGCGATTATGGATTACTTCCCATTCGCTTATGATTGTCCCTTACAGTTCGATTAAAGTACATTCTTACATTATATATAAAGTCATTACATTCAATTATAGTTTCATTGAAGTACATTACGTCGTTACCATTCTTACAGTGTTTATATATATATATATATGGTTAGATTATATGGTTAGATTATATGGTCAGATTATATGGTCAGATTATATGGTCAGATTATATGGTCAGATTATATGGTCAGATTATATGGTCAGATTATATGGTCAGATTATATATGGTTATTATATATATGGTTATTAGTACAACACAAGTACATGAGACATGACAAGATAATTTATATACAACATAATATGTTATATTACATTATATGTTATAGATTTGGATCAGAGCGAAAGATGTTGCTTATCTTAGAAACGTTCGGTTCTGCTGATTCGCGAATTTGAGCATTTAACTACTGTAAGCCTAATGAATGCCTTGAGAATTGAACGCACTTAAAAAAAAATAATTAAAAAAAATATATGTGGACGTATTTTACATGTACATAATCCAATGGGTTGTGTGCGTAATATAGAGACGCGTAAAATATGGACTGATAGGTTGATAGGTATCAGTAGACAATAGGTAGGAAACAACATAACTAATGATGTATAGAGAATGAAGTTTCTTTTTCTTTTTATTATTATTATTATTATTATTATTATTATTATTATTATTAAGGAATTTACCATACATTCAATACGGAAGATGTCCAAATACTAAACACGTGATTCAGTGTTCAAGGTATGGAAAACGTGAAGAGAATTAAGTTAATTTATGACGTCATAGTTATTAAATTTTGTACGTATAATACAAATCATTATTAGGAAGATTTATAAGAACGAATTAGAGGCAAAGAGTTATATGCAATGTGTATGCATAATCTAGGGACGAGGGTGAGATGCAAGACAATCATAATTAATTAATAACTTCTATAACAAATAAAAATGGATACGACTAAACCATAGGTATGGTAGATCGTAGGGTTTTGACACGATCAAGAATAGGAAGCCACAAGTAAAATTACTATCCAAACTCGCGTTAAGCGATTTTGGTTCTTATGTAAAAATGAATATTGATTATTCATTTCATTTTTACATACGTATTACCTACATTCACGATCTCCATGACCTCTTTGTCGGGAGCGTTGGCATAATCCTCGACTTCACTATAACTTTGGGCCAGATGAACGTTCCTCTTGCCTGTATTCTGTGCAACTTTGCACTAAAACGCTTGCCTGGGTTCTTTACAATTTAGGAACGGTCAAGTTGTATCCCTTCACGGTCACGGTATCACGGTAACGCTGAATATAAGACGATTTTTCATCTTCGGTATCAACTCCTAACGGATACCCTGATGCTTCTACCTTGTCTTTCAAAAAAGTGTTTATATATGGTGTGAAAAGTTTGGGTAGCTTCTGAAACCTCCACCCATATTGCCGGTGATTGTGATGAGCTTGGGATTGGGGTAACGCAGAAAGAATTCATCGATCAATTTAACCTTTATCCGTTTGACATCACACCTGACTTATCTGCTAGTGTAAATGCATACTTAAGTCTACAGCAGAGTGGAAACATCTCAGTCAGACTCGAATTCGCCGAGCCGATAGACGCGCCTATTAGTGTACTAGTATACCTCGAGTCACAAGCCTTATTAGAAATTGATAGATTTAGGGGCGTTGTCACCGACTTTTAAAATGGACGCCAATACACTCCAGAGAGTAAAGAATAGTGAACGAAAGAATCACGCGCTCCAAATTTATCGGTGTGTTTACGAAGAATGAAACACTGAAATTGTCATCTACGAGAAAATGCGGCGGTCTTATTGTAAACACGGATATTATTGGTGGTGAAGGGACTCATTGGATAGTTATCTACTTTAAAAATAGGGACCGTCTGTATTATTTTAATTCACTCGGGATTCATCCATGGAATGACGTCATTATTGTAAAATTTCTCGAACAGCTACACATTCCCGAAATTGTCTGGAATCCTTACAGATTTCAAGGATACTTTAGTAACGTATGTGGCATGTATTGCCTTTCATTTCTTTGGCACATGTCACGTGGGAAGGAATTTATAAATTTTTAAAAATTATTCGACCCGTGTCACACTGAATGGAATGATCACATGGTATGCAGACAGCTAAAAAAAGGTTCCCGTTTGTGCGCACTCGATGTGTTGTATGATATTTTGCTCGTATATATAAAATTAATACTTGCATCAATATTGTCTCCAATAATATTAGTTTGTGTATTCTGTAGCTTATTTAAAATGTAACGGAAACTAATTCTGTAACTAATTTAAGATGGATATAAAAAATTGTACTATTTTATAAAACATGATTTCTATCATTTAATAAATTGATGAAAATACACTGCGTTTTCTTCTTACCTGAAACACAAGAAAAAGGAAAAAGCTTAAATTATTTCGTTGATGATGTGGCAATCGCTGGGTTGACTGCGCGGTAAAACTTCCACCTACGTATACAGGTCCACGACATGCGTTTCTTCAAAACTATCACGAAAAGTAGCTATAACACGAGTCAGTTCCTCATCGGACCTTTAAAGAAAAAGGATAAATTTAAATTAATTTGATTAGTTCATACATTTCTGTGAATCTTTTATAATAAAAACCCTTTTCCTTTTCATAAAAATCACATGCGGAGTATATATATATATATATATATATATATATATATATATTGAAGAGAGTTACAAGGAGTTACAGGACTTTACCTTAATATTAATTATTAATTACTAATGCATACTAATCTATAATTAAAAATTGAGGATACCTACTATTTTGATGAAACATTTTACAATGAACTGTAATGAGAAAATAAATTACTGCAGCCCCTCAGGAACACTAAAATAAATAACAAGTTCGCGACTAAATACAGGCCACATAAAAAAAACATAGAAATAGAGGTACATAAATTTTTATACTTACATTTCAACTGCAATCCCTTGCGCCGGATCGTAAGAAGTGTCATTGCAAATGTCATCAATGGTTTGCGTTGAAAATAATCCGTCCTGATCGGTTGCGTTAGAAAGACTAATTGTAGCAACCGCGACAGTATCCATCTTCATATAAAGCTGGTAAATTATAAAGTTGTTGTGACTGACTCATGATGCGTGTGTTTATTCACTGGTAAAATAACCCTTGTGAGTTGCAGCTGAAAATACTTCCTTTTATATGCATGATTCCCAAAAGTAAACACCACCCCCAGAAGATTAATAGGCTGTTCGTAATATTGTTGATTGGTTGTCAATCTAACTGGGCGGGCTATGTTAAATGTGTGTGCCAACCAGCTGTCGTAACACCGATGTAACGGACCAACGCTTTGGGCATTGAAGTCCTGATTGGTCACCTTCACGAATAATAAAAGTGTCTTTATCAAATTTGGCTTATTCTCTCCGCAGGTTTATTTTCACTGCTCACATCTCTTTATTATATTATTCAGCAAACTGCAACATTGAAATGAGTAACCTTTTGTTAAACCTCAAGGAACATAACTATAATTTATTCAGTTAAAACGTCGACATAGCATATTGTAATTTAAAATAAATAAAGAGGTTTATATTGTTGGTCTCTTTGCACCTCATACGACTAACAGCTTCATCCTCCTACAAACTCATCGTTAAAGGGATAGGTACCCCTAACTAACGAATAGTGAGCAGCTGTCGTTACGACTTAGAAGATTATTTCAACTGCCACTATGCATTGTGAAGAAGAGTTCACGATTGAAAAGCTCGGATCAGTAAGAATAAACCCTCGATTGGAAAGGAGTGTTTGTAAACTTGAATTTAATAATGATGTTGTGGCTAACGATGCCCTCTTTGTGCGTAATTTTGATTGTATTCTGTCCGTGTTTAAAGATAACTTGCCAACCGAATGTAAAGTGGGCTAAAAATAGTATTGAACGAATTGAATACCCTTTACACCGAGTATAGGTCACCCAATAACTTCAGAGGTGAAATAATGTTCAATCGTATTTATTACATAGGGCAAAGCAACAATGATGTAACTGTAGACTTGATCACGTGCGAGTTTAGTAGTTTAATTAAGCGTAGTAGAACATAATGTGTATATAGATGTCTCCTGTACTATTATTTTGATATTTATGTTATTTTTTAATTATATATATTCTTCGTTCAACTTGTGTATTTCTTATACTATTATTATTTTTATTATATATATATATATATATATGTATATGTATATATATATATATATTCCTCGTTTAAACTGTATTTCTTGTACTATTATTATTTTTTGATTGTATATATATATATATATTCTTCGTTCAACTTGTGTATTTCTTATACTATTATTATTTTTTATTGTATATATATATATATATATATATATATATATTTATATATATATATTCCTCGTTTAAACTGTGTATAGAATGATCTATTTTGATTGTATATTTATTTTCTATATATTTCATGAAATTTTTTCCAATAATTCGTCTAAATAAACAGAATGATGTAATTTTGTTTCATTTAATTCTTTTGGTTGTATATATAAACGATATTATTTAATTAAATAAATATATATATACCGGGTGGACGTAAAAATCCTGGACACTTTTGTTTTTCCTACAAATTTCAAACTATTCAAGTTAATACACCCAAATTAGTACAAGATTTAGCCAATAGTATGGTTATCATGTCCTGAAAACCTCTGTTAATTATCTTTGGCCGTTTCTTAATTATAAAAAATTTAACTTGACGAAACAAACGGCGAGGAAGACTTCGCTGTTATAAAGGCGTGTTTTGCCGAGAAGGGATGGAGTGCTAGAAAAATAATTAGGGTATTCCCAGGAAAAAGTGGAAAAGAAGTACAGTACAATACGTAATAAATAAAATTAAACAATCAGGGTCAACTGACAGAAAACGTGGTAGCGGTCGTACGCGTTCTGCTCGGACTCGAGAAAACGAAAGGTACGTTGGAGAGTATGCGTTGTCGCAGGAAAATAATCCTGGTACACTTCTTTCACAGAGAAAAATGGCGAATAATTTAAATATTTCGCGCAACAGTGTCCAAAACATAATGAAAAGTAAAGGAATCAGATCTTTTAAGATATTGAGTGCCCCAGAATAACAAAAGAAGCCATGTGAAAACGGTTAGAAAGGTGTAATTCTTTGTACAGGAAATTTAATTTAGCAGGCATTAAACGCATGTTTTTTCAAGATGAGTCCGACTTTACATTAACTGTATCAACAAATCGACAAAACAACCGAGTCAATGCATTAACTTTAAAATCGGAAATTCTGCCAGACCTTCTCTACTATTCAATTTCACGATTTTCCAAGAAATTAATGGTATTTTGTGGTGTTTCTTATAATGGAAAACCAAATTATTCTTTACTGATCCACAGAAAACAAAAATGAACTCGCAAAATTACATTGAACACCGCGGAAAACTTTAACCGGAATGCCAGGGCTGCTCGAACGAAGATTTTATTTTTGTTCAAGACAATGCACCATCTCATTCAGTCAAAGCAACCCAAAAATTTTTGATGGGGAACATTCCTGAATTCATAAAAAGTGAAGAATGGCCACCAAATTCTCCTGACTTAAATACCCTGGATTACTTCGTGTGGAATGAGCTGAAGTCATTGGTGTACCATGGTCGCAATGAACCATTTTCAAACCTGGAAGCACTTGCACAAAGAATTGAGGTTGTTTGGCCTATAGTGTCCCAAGACAAAATCAAGTCATCCATAGAGCAGTGGGAAAGGAGAGTACTGGCCGTAATTCAAGAAAATAGGGGGACCAACACAATATCGATTTCAATAGGGTAAGTTTTATATGAGTTCCATTGAAATTTTTAGCACATGATAACTATACTATTGGTGTAGAAGTGAGTGTTGTATCATCTGCATATTGAATACAGTCTAGTGTTGTTGATCGATAAAAACCATTTACATGCATTAAGAACAAGGGTCTAAGGATTGATTCTTGTGGAACCCCACTTCCAATATAGCATATTTTGATGAAATGTCATTTACTTTAACATACTGGTGAATATTAGAGAGATATGACTTAAACCAATTTAGCATATTTCCCCTTATGCCATATGTGTTTAATTTATCTAGTAAGATATCATGTGAGAGCGTATCAAAGGCTTTCGACAGGTTAAGGAAAACTAAGCTCGTGTGGTTTTTGTATTTTCTATTCTCTACGTAATTCTCATTCATCCTCCTTCCAAACTCACTAATTCCGCCCTATTTCTTCAGCATCACTAGTCTCTTCACACTTCCCCTGCACTCTTCATACACCTTCTTTCTCCTTTGATCGTCCTCTCTATCACAATTACCCTGCGTGTAAAACAACCCTGTCCTCGTTTTAGCCTCAACTGCTGTCGCAACTTCGGCATCCTACCATCTTAGCAACCCCACACACCCTCCTTGCGTTCCTAATCAGACATTCTTTATACACACTCCACAGCTCGTTCATATTCATTTGACATGCATCTTTTACATTCAGCTCATCATGCGCTCTTTTACTGTACTCATTCTCAACCTCTCTCACCATTAACTTTACCATTTTATTTCACTCGTGACTCACCTTACTTCCTTACACTTTCTTCCACTTTCCACACAGCCTCACTTTACACAGGACTATCATGTGGTCAGAGAGACCTCCACTCATACTTCGCACTACACGTGTGTCACATACCACTTTCTGCAAACTTCTCACGAGCATATAATCTATCAAACGCTCTCACTATGTATAACATTTGTTTTATACCAGTATAAACTAAAAATGTATTTGTTACACACAGCTTTTTCTCACTGTATAACTCTTTTAGCCTACACCCATTATCATTCACTCCTGGTCAGCGTGCGAAATTCCCGCTGGCCCGTTGGCCCGAGGCCAGTTGTTTTCACATCGGATCAGTAATTTTCATAAGACAGCTGGTCCGAGTGTTTTAAGTTAAAACAACGCTGGCCACTCGGACCAGCTGTCTCATGAAAATTACTGATCCGATGTGAAAACAATTGACCTCGGGCCAACGGGCCAGCGGGAATTTCGCACGCTGCTCCTGGTGCTCCATGCTTCTCAACACTTCATCCTCTGGACCCAAGCCTACTTTCACATTCGTTTCTCCTATCACAAACATTTTGTATCATTCAGGCACTCTTCCGATCACACTATCAAGCTCTCTTCAGAAGCTTCCTTTCCCATCCTCACTTTTCATCCCACGGCACATATCCACCTAATACCGCCACTTTCATTCTTTCATTCTCACAAACTTAAATTTCAGACACGCACACAATCCGGAACTGACACACGAGAAGTCTCTTATCGCTTCATACCATACATCACTCATCAACAGGCTGATACCTTCTTCCCTTGTCGTCCTCTGGTTCACACCCGCCCTCACACACTTAACACCTCCTTATTCACACTCTCTACCTCCTTTCAGCTCTGTTTCACACAATCCCAGAACATCAAATCTTTCACCATTGAATATCTTGCATATCGTTCATCATTATTCCCCTTACGTTCCACACACCCACACGTGCTTGCCTGCAGTTACGTGGGCGGCCCAGGCAGGCGCAGCACCCATGTCCGAGTCTATTCGTGTCCTTCGCGGGAAAAAAAGGAAGGATTAGTCCCCAACCCAATCCATCCCCCTCCAACATTATTATTATTATTATGCAGTTTTTGGGGGGAGAGAATAATACTAATCATAGAGGAGGGCTAGAAACTGGTACACTGCTCAGGACCATTGCGCTAACTCATATATTAATACTCCCAGCATCATCGGGATTCGAACCCCTGACCCCAGTTTCTTCACTTCATTTATAGGGAAAAGGTGTTACCCACAGGGTTGTGGAGGAAGGCTTTCGGGTAAAAAGGGGAATATATTTTGAAAAAAAAGTTATTTAGTAACCAACCGTAAAAATGCGACGGCGTAGACTGAAATGGAATAAATCTACTTCTGAATCAATAGTATTCTTTAATTTCTTTTTTTAACCAAACTTTATAGTTACAGTATATATATTACATTTACCTATGTAATCCTTTGTGTTTTGTTCCATTCAACCTAATTGAACCAATAAGCATATATATATAATATATATATAATATATATATATATATATATATATATAGCTCTGAAAGACGCAATTGTACTGTATATACAGGATGGCCCAAAAGGTACCTACTAACATTAACTTGCATTTTCTCCGAAACGAATGAATAGAATTCGATGAAAATTAAATTTACTGACACTATACTACTCACGCCATTCGTTTAACATCAGTTTGGAGAGAATGTCTTTGGTGTGGACTGTCGGAAGCACTATGGAAGCGGCATTGATTGGCCTGCCTATTATTCGTCTGATCTCAACCCGTGTGACTTCTTTTTGTGGGAAAACCTCAAAGATAGAGTTTACTAGAGCAACCCAAAGACTTTGGAGATGCTGAAATCACCGATTGAACGTCAAATCGTCGATATTCAGACAGAGGTTCTCCACAGCGTGGTATCGAATTTTGGGATGAGGTTGCGAAAAATCGTCGAAATGGAGGGATAGCATATCGAACACATTGTCATATAAATGGCTTGAGATGCTGATATGAATGGCGTTTGAACTATCTTTGTACTCACAATAGTTTTGGTGAATAAAGTCTTGAACTTGGTAGGTACTTTTTGGACCACCCTCTATTTTGAAGCACGACACGAGTATAAAAACAATGCTAAGGAATCTTTTGTACCCAATTTAATTCCTGGATAAAATGTCAAAAACTGCTTAATATAAACTAAAGGTTTTTTGTTCTGAACGCTAATTTTGTGTATTGCTGTGAAATAGTAGAAATGTAATGATTGGGTTGTTTAACCTCTTTCGCAACATCTAATGTCATATGACGGAGAGGACCTACAGCTTTACGTGGGATACGAACCGAAGGTCGCTACATAGTGTGGACGCCACGGACGGTCTCCCATCCAACTACTGTCCGACCCCCCAATGTTGCTTAACTTCGCTGATCAAATAGTGGAAAAGATATATATAATATATATATATATACATATATATATATATAACGTGTGACGAATATATATATATAGACCCTGTCCAAATTATTACACTCACTGACGAGACTGACCAGACAGAAGAGATTCTTCGGACACTTGATTGAGACACCATTCAGTTTATTCGCTCTCTCTCTTTGTGAGAAAGTATCGGCAATCGATAAACCACTAATCCGCGCCTTTTTATGTGGCATAATATCACACAATCGGCCCATATTATCAATCAGAACAAGAACAAAGAAAATAACTCTACAAATCTGAAAAGTAGCAAAGGTACAGTTAAAATTTCACACACTAAACTATAGTAAAGCATAAAAATGTATGTTAATTTAAGCAAATTTAAGCTTAACTGCAAAACTTCACTTTTTTACGTGGAGGTCGAAATGTGACAATAAAACCCATACTAATAGACGGAGTTTATTTCCACAACAGTTTCGATGCCCACTGGTATCCTTTTCGGTTGGATACAGAAAAACGAATGAACAAAAGTGAGTAAGAAAACAATCCAGAAAAAGTAAGGAACATTCTAGAAGGGCAGAGACCATTGAGAAACTCACACCTAGGTTAGATCCCGTTCACCCGACACCAGAAGGGAATTTTTGACCATCCAGCTTATAAGTACCTTCGCACAAATTAAAATTATCTTCTTGTTCTATACATACAGATTCTATTATTTTTCTTTTGGCATAATTATTACATTTATAAAGTAGCTTACTTGATTCCAAATCTATGCCATGATTATTTTGGCTGGCGTGATAAAAAATTGCATTATTAGTGTTACATCTGAAGGCATATTTATGTTCTTTAATACGAGTTTCAATATTTATTCCAGTTTCTCCTACATATACTAAATCACAATTTTACAGGGAATGCTGAAGACACCCGCTTTCTCCTGTTTTGCAAAGTTATTCAATTTATTTTTTACAGTAGACAAATATTTGAACACCAAATCAAACCTAAAATCTTTCGTCAAAGGTTTTACACTTTCTAAGCCGGAAATGTAAAGCAAACTCAAATGTTGTTTTTGGTTAACTAAAGGTTCCCGAGGGGCATAAAAAGATTTCCTGGCTTTAAAATATGCCTTTCTGATAAACCACTGAGGATATTTTAAATCCTTAAAAATGTTCCAAATCTTTAAATTTTCTGAGTCCAGAAATGTGGGCTGCAAATCCTAAGTGCTCTCCGAAACATGGAAGAAATAATTGAGCTTTTAACACTATCATCATGATATGAAAAATAATGAATATACAAATTGCAGTGAGTGGGTTTTCTATAGACAGTAAAATTGGGCTTTCCATTTTTGTTAATGACCAAAACATCTATAAAAGGTAATTCTTTGTCGTTTTCTCATTCATATTTAAATTTAATAGAGGGAACAAGATTATTTAATCACTGAAAGAAAGTAGCAAAGTTGTTCCAGTGGTCAGGCCAACATGAGAAAATATCATCTACATAATGAAACCAAATTAAATTACTGGGATATATTGTTTGTAAAAATTCCGACTCATAACATTCCACGTATAATGTACTCAGTATTGGGGATAAGGGGGACCACAATCCCATACCAAAACGTTGTAAATAAAATTTCTCATCAAAGGAGAAGGCATTATTGGTGACACAGAGTTTTAGCAATTCTAAAAATACAAGTGTGGGCATGCCAAGTTCTGCGTTACATGTTGGTAATTTTCCACCTAAAAAGCTAAGTACATCATCAATGGGAACTTTCGTAAACAATGAATCAACATCAAAACTAATCATTCCGTTTATCTAAAGGAGACGTACGTTAACATGAATATACTACTCGAAGCAATCCAATACAGCACTAATCAATGGAATATCTGTGGTGATCTCAAAGTCATTGGTATGTTAATGGGCATGCAAGGTGGGTTCACGAAATACTGTTGTTTCCTATGCCTATGGAAGAGCCGTGCTACCGCGGATCATTACATCAGACGTGACTGGCATCAAAGAAGCACATACAAGCCAGGAACGGGCAGTGTCCAGTGTGTTCCTTTAGTTGATCCAAAGATTTTCCTGCCACCTCTCAACATTAAGTTCAGCTTAATGAAAAGTTTTGTGAAAACGATGGGTAAGGCGAATTCGAAAGAGGTTCGATACCTTGTTGAGAAATTTGCAAACATCAGTGCCGTGAAATTGGAGGAGGGAATCTTTGTGGGGCCCCAAATCAGGGAGGTTCTGCAGGATGAAGGCTTGGAAAAAAGCCTCAGTGCCTTAGAACTAAAACCATGGCAGGCTTTCAAATGGATTTGTGGAAATTTCTTGGGTAACAACAAGTCTCCCGCATACAAAGATGGAGTTCAGAAACTGATCGATGCATATCAAGAAATGGGCTGTCGCATGTCCTTGAAAATACATTTTTTACATTCGCATCTAGATTTCTTTCCAGAAAACCTTTGCGCGGTGAGTGACGAACCGGAGAAACGCTTCCATCAAGACATCCATTCAATGGAAAATAGCTACCAAGGTTTCTGGAACGAAAATATGCTGGCAGATTACTGCTGGATGTTGTACCGCGACGATCCGGACAAGGTTTACAAAAGAAAATCGTACTCGCAACGTTTTTAGGTTGGTGTACAATTTCGATAACTAGCTGTGCTAGAGGAAAACAACCGAAAACAGATTTGGAATCAGCGTACAAAACTAGTTTAGAAAAGTGTGTATACATTTTTGATGAGAGAAGAAAGTTCGATGGAACAAAGAACTCTTCTGGGAAAATCCAGCTTTGGGACAGGATCTAGGGGATCCCCTAGATCCTGTCCCAAAGCTGGATCCTATCTGCTTTGCAGATAGCTAGTGAAGGAAGCTATATTTTTGGGGCCTTTTTGCGAGTGACGCATTGCCCATTCCCACGTCGGGCTAACATCATGAAAAAGAAAAAAACTATAGTGTTTTTCATTTACCATTACTTATTCGGGCTTTAGTGGATTTAATTTACTCTGAAGAGTTCCTTGTTCCATGCACGGTCTGTGTGTATCATGACAAAACCTCAGGGGACCATTCTGAGTTCAATCCCATACATATATATACAGTATATATATATATACACGAGTATAAAAAAATGCTGAGGAATTTTTTGTACCCAACTTAATTGCTGGATAAAATGTTAAAAACTGTTTAATAAAAAACTAAAGGTTTTTTGTTCTGAACGCTATTGTGTACTGCTGTGGAATAGTAGAAATGTAATGATTGGGTTGTTTAACCTCTTTCGCAACATCTAAGGTCATGTATACATATATATATATATATATAATAATTATATATATATATAATATATATATATATAATATATATATATATTATATATATATATATATATATATATATATATAGGGTGGGGCAAAAGTCTGGCCCCATAGGAGGTTTATGTTCACATAGACTAAAATTTCGGTTTGTTTCGTCGCATTCTCTCTACCAATCATTTTCATCCGTATAAAGTCCAATTATTCCAGGAACTACACGGTGATGACCTAGATCGTCGTAGGGAGTATTGTCAGTGGTTTATGCAACATAGGCAGTTGGAAAAGCGTATCATGTTCAGTGACGAAGCAATTTTTTACCTAAACGGTTCAGTCAACAGACATAATGCACGATATTGGGCTAAAGAAAATCCACATTGGATTGAGGACGGACGCTCGCAGTACAACCCAAGAGTTATGGTATGGGCTGCTATGTGGGGAGATACGATAATTGGCCCATACTTTTTCCCCGACACTGTAACTGGTGAATCATACCTTCATTTGTTAGCAAATTTCCTTACGCCTCGATTGTATGAACTACCATTATGGCATCGGAGAGCTATGTGGTTTCAGCACGATGGGGCTCCGCCGCATTTCGCAAGGGCCATTCGCGAATTTTTGCAAGAAACATTTCAAGGGAAATGGATTGGTCGACGTGGGCCAATTGAATGGCCGCCCAGATCTCCGGACCTGACTCCTTTGGATTACTTCTTATGGGACACCTTAAATCAGTTGTGTACGTTAACAGGCCAAGAACAATACAGGTGCTAAAGGATACCATAACAGCAGAATTTGAAGCCATAAGAACGAATATTACCATCCTCAGGAATGTGCAAACGTCTTGCGTCAACCGGGTTACAAAGTGTTTAGAAGAAGGTGGACGTCAATTTGAACACCTATTGTAATTTCTGAATTAAAACATTAAGGTAGGCCGAAATTTTCTTTTCCATTATAAACTTCCTATGGGGCCAGACTTTTGCCACACCCTTATATATATATATATATGTATATATATATATATATATATATATATATACATACACACACACACTTCTTTGGCTTAATAATTGAAAAGTTATTGCGTATCTCATATTATATATATTATATACTGTATATACACTCGTATATATATATATATATTAAAGACATCTCTTTTATGATACTATTATAAGACTTCCCCCGCCATCCTTTCCAACCTATCCCCCGCAGATTCAGTATAGAAAAATGTATAGAAAAAATTTCGCACATGAACAAATAGGAAGTCTGAAAATATTGCAGAAATGTTGTATATATATATATATATATATATATATATATATATATATATATATATATATATATATATATATATATATATATATTTCCTTTTCAGGACGCGAATTTTTGTTGAAAATTTTATATTTTATTTACAGTGAAAATAAAATTTACATAT